>OX467712.1:20782104-21102104 GCA_950111635.1 Agelastica alni
TTATTATATATTACATATTTTAATTTTCATAGCATTAAACTTAAATAAAACTAAAACCACACTACAAAACTACAAAATAAATACAAACTGGAAAATAAAACCCAGAACAATAAACGACAAGCACCAAGCAGCGATGATATTTGTCGAGTCTAACAATGTTGCCGGTTGAACTATTTGTTCTTAATAAAAATAAGCCTGACATGATTACTAATTACAATGCAAAAAAAATAGACCATTACGTTAACTTTTCTTTGAAATAAATATATGTTAAAATAATCTGCATTGTACTGGTGAATTTTATTTAAATACATTTGTCTGAACGGAAAAAGAGTTGGCAATATTGCTGAAACCATTTCTTTTCGTTATCGTGTGGGATGTACGGAAAAGGAACACGATACCTCCCCTCGTCTAGGTGCAAGTATATTCCGCCACAACGTTGCTAAAGTAACATCTTCTTGTCTAATGATTCGAAAAAAATATGCTGATCCTACAAATGGTAAACAATAAAAAAATATATTGATGTTCATAGTAAGTTGATCACTCGTTAATTGACGCTATGTACAAAAAAAAACAGTAAGTTATAAGTGTTACTAAATCGGTGATTTGGACTCGGGAAACCCAAATAGGATAACGTAGCCTTTTTTTGTAAATAACTTCAATATCTCTTGTAATAATGTAGTTTAGGGACAAGCCCTTAAAATATTTACTTATTAATTGTTAATAATTTTAAAGTTTTCCTCTAATTTATCGTGTTTCATAGTTTTTTACTTTAAACTCGACATTATCCAAAATAAAAACGAACCAAAACACTACGTTAAAAGTCACACACGCCCTTGCATTGTTTACCGACCTTTTAGGATTGTAGCCTTGCACTGCATCCATGGGTACACAAAGAGATAATTAGTTTAACCCCCATTTTATGTCTTTACACATGAAATGTGCAAACAGGGCTAAGAACAAGTATACAGTGTGGAACAGCCAAATGGAATAAATTCGATAACGAATAAATGAGAGCGTGTTGGGAAAAACGCTTGGACACCAGTCGATTTGTATTTTTAGATGCGCATTTTTTTCAAAAAAATATAATTATATAGGGTGTGTCATGTGATAGTGGCAGATACCAACTATCTTATTTTAAATACAATCCCCTGTATATTATTTATTTTTTGGATTCTTCGGAAAATTCTAAACATAATTCATGTACAATATCCCATACCTATCTTCAACTGTTTCAGAAATATTAAGTGTTTTCAGATGTATTACAAGAATTAACATTAAAAAAAGAAGATTTTATTTCACAAACTCGCTACATTACACTCAATACATTGCCGCTATTGGTCTAATGAGAATCCTCACTGGATGAGAGAGGAACATACGCAATATCCCGAAAAAGTTAATGTTGGGGCAGGAATTGTTGGAAATCATATCGTAGATCCCTTTTTCATTGATGGCAACTTGAATGGAGGTAAATATTTAGAACTGCTCCAAAATAATGTCATGCTAACTTTGACAAACTTATATCCTGATCCAGCAAACCCACAAGTTCCTGCCAATATACTATGGTTTCAGCAAGATGAAGCATGACTTAAAAAGACGAATCACGCTTGCGATTAGATCAGTCACGCCTGAGATGTTGAGTAACGTTAGAAGACATTTCTTTACCAGATTAGCATGTTGCCAAGACGTTCGCGGCGAACATTTTGAACATCTCTTACATTGAAATTAATGTTTTTTTGTTTTTTTTACATTATTTGTGAAATAAAATAATTTCCTTTTTTTAATGTTAATTTTTGTAATACATCTGAAAACACTTAATATTTCCGAAACAGTTGAAGATAGGTATGGGACATTGAACATGAATTATGTCTAGAATTTTCTGAAGAATCCAAAAAAGAAATAATATAGAGGGGGTTGCATTTAAAATAAGAAAATTGGTATCGGCCACTGTCACATGACACACCCTATATAATTTTTTTTTTGAAAAAAATGCGCATCTAAAAATACAAATCGACCTGTCCAAGCGTTTTTTCTAAAACGCTCTCATTTATTCGTTATTGAATTTATTCCATTTGGCTGTTCCACACTGTATGTATTTTAAAGTCGGGCAACATATTTATTGATAAAAATAGGCACCTATACCTAAGTATCAAAATTGACAAATACAAGTACGTGGTTTTTACATGGTTTTTAATGTGAGTGAAGTTTAAAAGAAAAAGTTATGTATTTATCATTTTAACAATTTCAAACGCAATTTAATAAAAGTTATTGCAATATAATATTTAAGTTTTAAATTAAATTTACAAATGAAACAATTATAAATTTATTATAAGGTTCCATACGCCAGTGAAAGACCCAGAATACCAGTGAACCGTCTTTATCACTTCTGAGAATTTACTGCCTACAATTTTGATAGCTATTTAAGAGGGAAACTTAAGAGGAAAACACAAAAAATTTGTTCATGCTATAAATCAAGGACTGTTGTTATATTTAATTTTAATATACAGGAAGGAGTTAACTAACAAAACAAAATAATTATAACAGAAACCATCAATATTTTGCAAACAGAAAATGCACACTAGCAGAAAATGCAGGTGATCTAATTTTTATAAAAAACTAGCGGACTCAGCAGACGTTGTTCTGCCTGAACGTTGGCTTGATTGCTTTGGCAATATCACTATCCAACTCAGCGACCCTAAAAACTATGAATTCGACATTTTTTCGCCGTTTTTAATAGTTTTTATATTCCATCCCCTTCTCACTTCTTTCGTAGGGGTGCTAACAAAATTGGAAATGTCATTGTTAAACTCAGCGACCCCAAAAACTATGAATTCGTCACTGATATGGGCCATTTTTGATAGCTTTTATATTTAAGTCTCCTCTCTTATATATATTTTTATACAGAGTGAACCAAAAGTCTGGAAACGGACAATTATCTCGTAAGTTGCTAGCCCGAATTGTACAAAATTTGGGATAAGCCTATTTTGAGATACAGAGATTCCAGATTTGACATTTGCAATGTTGTCAGAATTGCCGTTTCTCTGATATTATTAGTCACTTTGATTTTTTAAATACATTACCCTGTATATTTATTGGATTGTCACTATTGGAATTTCCTCTTCAATACGAGTTTAGCCATATGTAACACTTATGATTTTATGTACTCAAAGTCTAAACAATCATGGAGAAATATGGTAAAAGCATTCTACCATCGATTAGGGTCAACTTACAAATGGAGCACATTTTGAACACTAGATTAAGTAATCATTATTTTTAAAATATTGTAATCTTTTAACTGTTACGTTTTAATGTAGTTGAAAATTGTTTGTATTAAAAAATTATTAATAAAATTAGGCATTGCCTTTTTGTACAATTCGGACTAGCAATTTAAGAGATAATTGTCCGTTTCCAGACTTTTGGTTCACTCTGTATATATATATATATATATATATATATATATATATATATATATATATTTAAATAAAATATTTAGGATGTACGTTTACTAAGATCTGGAATGGGATGTGAAGTGTGAAATAAAACAAGAAGAAACAACCGTTAAATTTGAAAGGTATCTCGGAAATATTAACGCGCATGTTAAAAAAATGTAGATTTTTTAATTACTTAAAAAGATATTACAATTATATTCGTTTTGAAGGACAATAATAGAGTCATTTCGGTACTATTTATAGCAAGTGTTTAAGACAGTCATACAGTGTGTAATGTCCAAAGTATGAACAACAAATTACAAAAGAACATTTATCGAAACAAAACAAAAACGTATTTTTGTAAAATAATTTTAAAACATGTTCCACTATAGCAAATATCGCAGATTTTTTAGTTAAATCTAATAAACAAGTAAAAACTAAAAATTATGCCTAAAATTGTTTAAAAATAATCCATTCTAAAAAAAATTATTTTTCTTTTTAAGAGTCTTTTTAATAACTCTTACGGATGAAAATAAAAATATAAAATATACCTTAAATGTCTATTTGTTGTCAATTATCTTAATAATACGATTTAATTGTTTACATCCTTTTTCAGAAGGGGCAATGAAAAAGCTGTCGTGATATTTGATTTGATAAAAACTTAATATTTAAGATTCCAATTTAAAAAAAAGTTACTGTAATGTGAAAGCATTCCAAATGTGTAGAAGTCCTTAAAGTTATTAAAAAACATGCATCAAACAGTAGTAAGCTATGTGAATTCGTTTTTTTCAAAGATAATGACTTGTTTCCGGTTCGGTATATACCTACTATGCTTAAAACTATCAACACTAACTTAAATCATTTGTTAATTTTACTTAATCAAAACGATTGACTCGTAAACAGCGGGAACTTAAATATGTTACCCCATAAATCTTTATTGGGGTGTAAATCGTGGGAAAAAAACATTAAGTATAAATTATTTTTGACGTTCAATAGGAACTTCTATTAAACAGTATCTAAATATTACACGTCTACCAAAAAAAATTTTCGACGCCATCTCAAATTTAAAATCGTATTTAAGATAGGTTTTCGGGTGCTGATGACGAATAAATAATATTTACATATTATTCATAACGTAAGGATTTTAAACAATAAAGAAAAAACAAGTGCTGGTAAAAATAGCTTAATTTTTCATATTTAATATGCATGCAGCTATTGGTATCTGGTCCTCTTCATCAAAAAGCTTATCTAAGTGGATTTTTTATAATTTCAAACTGCAACATCACTTTAAAGTATACAGCAGTAATACACCATTATGATACGCTCCATCTACCTTGATGGCGTCGTTTAATATCTTATTTATCTTGATCGAACTTTTTCGCAGAATATTGTAACGTTGGTACTTGGGTAAACTATTTCTCTTAGATTGAGAGCTGCGTTATTGTTATCATGTAGCATCACTTGAAACTCACTGTCACTTTTTTGAGACACTGCTAAAGCCTGTTAGTACAAAGCCTTCGTAACTGTTTTTACAAACTCTGTTCGCGAGACAACAACATTCTCGGTACCTGATATATGCCGTATGTCAGTTAAAAACTGAGAAATGTAGTTCATACATCGAAATTGACAGGGCGGCGTACATTTAGAAGATACTGTTTTGAAAGCAGCAATAATTGGATGTTGATCTGTCATTAAAAAAAATGGCTTTAATTCCAACATGAAACGAATATTTAATGGCCTCGTAAATTGCCAGGAGTTCGCTATTAAAAGCGCTATACTTGCATTGGGCCGCTATGAATTTTTTTGAAAAAGAAATTCAAGGTCTGCCAAAAACCGTTAACCTGTTGCTGGATCACTCCACCGATCGTGATCTCGGACGCGTCTGTCACCAATGCCAGTGGCGCTGATGGATCAGGGTGCGCAAGAAGAGTGGCCTTAATGATGCTACCTTTGCATGCCTCAAACGTAGCATCTAGATCTGTTGTCCAATTAATACATACATACAAATGGTCACGCCTTTTTCCCGTAGGGGTAGGCAAAGACGTCTTCCTTCCACTTGCTACGGTTCTTACACACATCTTGTGCTTCCTCTACTTTCATCAGTGCTCTCATGCATGCTCGTCGGTTGTTGGTACTCTTGACCTGGCCTTTCTTCAAAACAATGTTGATCTGATCGAGATATGTTCGCCGAGGTCGATGCTCTACCGACTTGTCTATTCACACTCGCCTTATAAATTTGTTTCGTCAATCTTCATCCATCCTTTCTACGGCTATACTTCTCAGACTACTCATCTTCGCAGCATTTATCCTATTTTTATGCTTCTGTCAAACCCAACATTCACTACCATACATAAGTGTAGGAACCAACACACCTCTATGCACAGCCAGACGTGCGTTTTTTGACACTTTGTGGCTGTTCATAAAGCTATGCAGTGACCCATTTCAATTAATACGCGTGCCATTCTTAATAGACGGACCAGCTAACAAAGCGTGTAATTTCGACTGTGTTTAGCGGAGTCTGCAATAAACCTACGGGAAAAATTTAACATTCCCAAAAATCTACGAAGCTCTTGGATTGTTTTGGGGCGTAAATAATCCACGATAACCTCGACTTTTTCAGGAAACGGACTTGCACCCTATGACGTGACCTTATAACCTAAAAACTCTATCTCACTCACACCAAATACACACTGGTTTGTGTTTAACAACACGCCATGCTCATTAAAACGTTCAAAAACCTGGTTTTCTTGTTCAATGTGCGAAGCTAATAGGACGTCATCACAATAGAAAAAAAAAATTTTAAATCCTTGAGTATCTCATCCATAAAACTTTTACCAAATCTAATTTACTGAAGATGGTGCAGTTAAAAAGATTGTGTGCAAAATCACCTATGTGTTGAATGTGCGCGAATTATTGACATAAAATCGCTATGACAGATCTAAAACCGATTATTTCTGCTTTCAAAAAAGTATCTTCTAACTGTGTCAATTTCGATATATAGACTGCATTTCTCAGTTTTCAACTGACATACGGCATATTTCAGGTACCGAAAATGTTGTTGCGGACGCTCTCTCGCGAACAGAGTTTGTAGAAACAGTTACGAAGGCTTTAACTTACAGGCTTTAGCAGTTTCACAAAAAAATGATGTCAACGAGCCATTTTTATTGTATTTAACGTGATATATTATGTGTTTTTAGTTTAGGATAAACGTTGTGTTTGTGTATTTTAATAAACGTCCTATAAAAAGCGAAGATATAGGACGCGTCCTCGAGAATTTGAGCGCGATTTTAAATAACGTGACAGTGCGGCAACCTCACGCGTCAAGTCGTCAATGCGTTTGGTTAACTGGTCAATCACATTAGTAGTTAGGCTGCCGCCGATACCGTCGCTTCTTGGATACTTGGTCGTGGAGTTACCTCGTTGACTTTATCAGCAAGCTTGGCAATGGCGTCTAATGTTGCGTCTGTCTGGGTTAAGGTAATCTCGATGCGCAACAGTTTTCGAAACGTCGATAGGTCACCAATTTATAGGACATTTATTAAATTAAACACAAATACAATATTTATCCTAAACTAAAAACACAAAATATATAACATGTCAAAAACAAAAATCCCTCGTTGACATCTCCTTTTTTCTAACTGTCATCCACATTAAAAAATGTTATTTTTCAAGCCTTGACTTTACATTAACGTTTCAACTGACAGCTGCCACATTCTATATATACCTGTATTTCTCCAGAATAGGTAATAGCCTTAGTGGTATCCTTCCTACTCAGTGGCGAAATTTTTCCAGCTAGGTCCTCTCGGCCTTTGCCCGTCTACACTAGTCTCTGGTTTTTGTTTTCAAGTACATTAAGTTCTGGTCCCCGAATTATCACCGGATTGCCCTTCTGTCTAGACAGAAAAGAATCCCTAAGGCTGGCACTGGGGCCAAGAATTAAAAATCAGATCCAGCTTACGCCAGCTTATCAGCCCTATTATTGTCTTTGGTTCCCAAATGACTAAAAACTTAAACAAGAGAGACCTTGTTGCATTTCGCCAAAGTCTGTAGCGTTAGTCTGCAACCCAAAGTCAATTGTGAATTAATAGTCAGAGCATATTTTGATGCACCTGCCGGTCCCTACTATGGAGAGTGCCGTCTGTGCACATTGCATAATTGCCACAGTTTAAGCTTAAGAAACTGTAGCTTATTCGACTGCTCGACCCCATTCTGACGACCAAAGATTCCTGCCCCAGTCCCGGCGCTCGTCTTAGAGCCATCTGTAAACCAGATACCTCTATTGAATAGACCTGACCTTCGGGTTCCGGTCTCGTTTCGGAAAGCATACCTTAAATGGTACACGGATAGCCGAAATCCTGACCTGTCCCGCGGGATCGGAAACGACTCGTTTTTCACTTACAGCTTCAACATTTTCTAAATGTAAAAAGAGCAAATTTACAATAAGGCTCATATTACACCTTCGTTCATTAAATCATGTTCTTTACAATATTTTGGTTATCCTTTTTTTTCCAAGAAACCATATCCATGCTTTTTTTTCACGTTATGACACTAAACTTTTAAATTTCCTATCTTTGGATAGAAATCTTATCTGAGGGCCTTATCATTCACTTAAATCAATCTTTATTTTTGTTCAGTACTTATACGAATTGCTTTATAATCTCCAATTTTAAAGGCAAAGGAGGCAATAAAACTTTATTGGGTTCGACTAAATATTCTTTTATTATTTTTTAACTATCTAGAGTTAATTGTTATCTCTTTATTCACTTTTTTTAAATATAGTACTCATCCCAAAAAAAAATTATTTTTTCTTTAAAATATCCATGTCTCCTTTAAAAGAACCGAGTAAGCTGCAGGAACTGATGCTAAAACATTTCTATTGTGTGGTAAGACACCCTTTGAACTTCTTGTGTTTAAATCAATAAACAATCTCAAAGCTTCTTTGTCATAAGCTACTTTTTCCAATTGTGTATCTTACTCCGGAATATTGCTGTCATAAACTTTCTGCTGTACGTTCACATAGCTAATAGTTTCTAAAAAAACCTACACATAATAAAGATAAACTGCAAAAACTGCAAAAATCAGGAGGTAAGAATTAAATAAAATCTGGTAAAAAATTCCAAATCGCAAAATACTTGTAGATCTGTGTTATTTAAATGTTATTTTGTCCATTTTTTTTGATAAAAAATTTCAAATCCTTTTTTAAAATTACATCCTGTATACAAGTATTAAATTAAATACCTAACTAGTGATCAAATGTTGACATCAAGAAGTGAGAATCAAATAACTACAAAATTAAAGATTTATGTTTTCACAGATCATAAATTTAAAGAAGACATTGAAATGCATAAAAATCCTTTTGGGGATAAAAAGTCATAAATTATTTAGTAGCCATTAGAACGTTCGGTGAGTCTACGAATATTATGTAATGATTGTGAAATATATTACTGTTTAATTAAATTTAATTTGATGCTGTACAGAAAATCACCAAAAAGACTTTGTTTTATTAAAAAGAATACGAAAAACGCATATTTTTAAATTTAACAAATATGTAAGTTATAATTAAAATTGGTAATGTTTTAAAGGTATTTGATTTTCTTACCTTCCATGACCTTGAAAATATGTACATACGTGTTGCTTTTAACTAATAAATGTAAGTGAAAATGATGTATTATAATTCAAGGAAAAAAGATTCTTATACTTAATAAGACAAACAATTCGAGTTCAATTCGTTTAGGTTAGGTTGGGTATCATGTAAGTGGGGCGTGGTCGACTGCGACCTTTAGTAGGTCTATTGTGGCTCACTCCTAGAGGTTACAGTTCACCGCACAATCCAGCCCTTCTCACGAAGTTCATGGTTGTATAGGGTGAGTTTTTTTTTAAATCGGTAGGTTCTAGGTTGGTGTAACCAAATATGCTGAAGCTTATTCTTCCATGGGGCATGAACATAGTACATGTTCAGCAGATTCGTCTTCCACGCAGCAAAACCGAAACCGCTTGTTGGTTCAGACCTATCTTTCCGAGGTGGTATCTTAGACGACATTGTCCTGTAAGCAGTCCCGTTAGAATTCGCAGTTCATTTGTGCTCCATTCTAGGATCTGATTAGTTGTGTTTCTCGAGGGTTTAGATAGAAACGCCTTCGAGTGAGTTAACCCTAGTATATCGGACCAGTACGTGAGTATTTTCCTCTCCGCCCAGTCCGAAATAATTGTTTTGGTGACACTTGTGGTGACTCCAAAAACCGGTTCTGGTCCAGTGAAGGCAGATTAGGCCCTCTGTTTTGCAAGGGTGTCGGCTTTTACGTTTCCCTCCACCCCCTGGTGCCCAGGTACCCACAGTAGGGTCACCCTGCTGTTCACGCCAAGGTACTCTAAGGATTCGATGCAATTCCATATAAGTTTTGAATTTATCTTGTTGGAGCTCAGTGCTTTTAAAGCAGCCTGGCTGTCTGATATTATACTTATGTTTTTGTTTGCTAGAGGTCTGTTGGTCAACTCTCTTGCACACAATTCGATAGCAAATACTTCAGCCTGAAAGATTGTAGCATACCTGTCAAGACTGGTAGATATTTCAATCTTTGGTTTCCTGCTGAAAACACCGGCTCCAACTCCATCTGGGGTTTTTAGCTATCTGTGTACATTACGTATTTAGTCTCTGGGAAGAGGATTTCTCCTCTCACGCATTCGTCTCTCTTCGGAAAGAGGACTTTGAACGACTTTTCTACGTGTATTTTTTTGAGAGCATGTCAGGAACCATCCCGAGAATTTGGTAGTTTTTGTTTCACTTAGTATCTCGGGGTGATCCCCGAGTTGCTCTCCATTAATTTGCCTTTACAAGGACAGGAATCTGTAGGAGACTATTATGTCCTCCCTCTCTAATAGAATATCTAGGGGTCAATCCTTTTAAAGGCGAAGTGAAATAAATTTGAATAAAAATTTTGGTCTATTTAAAGTTGGTATCGTATTAAAAGATTTGTAAATAGGAAGTATTTCTTAGCTCTATTCAAGAATCCCAACTGCCATGTTTTTCTTCATTCTCATTTAAATAAACAAGGAATTGCACTTAATAGGTACCTATTTATAATTGGTTTATAACACTTTATATTTAAAAGCTTACTGTGTAAACAATGTTGTTGTACATTTACTCTTTTAGTAATTATTGACTGAATCATTTGAGTCTTGTTTCCAGTCGAGATTTCTTTTTATAGATTGTTAGGTAAATAATACTGGGACCAGTCGAATTTCTTTTACAAATAAACCGGGCTGAGTCTGTCTGCAACTGCCCAAAAAATGCAGCTCTTTTATGATTACGTGAGCCTATAAATACTATGCTATTAAATCAATTTAAATTAGTAAATATATTTGTAATACTACTGATATAATTTTTCCAGATCTGTATCATAAAAATTTAAAATATAAGTGATAGCACAGCAATAAAAATTAACAAAAAATGTCGTTATTTACTTCAACATTTTGTACTTAAAACTAGTTTTACGAATAGTTTATGGAAAGCCTGCGTCATGACTTTGACGTCAGAATTGTGAATATTATGGGAGAATTTATTAAAATTTTATTGGTAATTAGCGTACCCGGCAGACGTTGTTTTGCCCGAACGTTGGCTTGCCAGCATTGGAAATATCCCCCTTAAACTAAGCGACCCCGAAAACTATAAATTCGACAATAATATTTAAGATTTTAATAGTTTTTATAATTCATCCTCTTTCTACCTCTTTTGTTTCGATGCTAACATAATTGGTAATGTCACTATTAAACTCAGCTTCCCCGAAGACTATGAATTTGACACTATTATTAGCGTTTTTTAATATCTTTTATATTTCATCAAAAGGTATATTGGTAACCAAATAAGGATACCAAAAATTTTAGTAGGTATACATTTTATAAATAATTAAAAATCGCGGTATCCATTGTATACATACATACAGTCACGCCTTTTTCCCGTAATGGAAGGCAGAGACGAACTCCTTCCACTTGCTAGGGTTCTAACACACGCTTTTCGCATCTACTACTTTTATCAGCGCTCTCATACAAGATCGTCGGTTGTTGGTACATTGCACCCATTTTATATTAGGTACATTACACAGGCTGATTCTTTTGGAGTTCCAATTGGACGGTTTAGAAAAACTTGACATACTTAAAATCTGAAAATTTGAGGTTAAAGGTTTTCGGATATGCTAAATTGATCTAAAATATTTAGAGCTTCCAACTACTTTCGGTTATACCGGAAGTTAACTATAATTTGCTTATTTTAAATAGAACACCCTGTATATTAATACGTATTACGATAAACCTACTCTTGGGAATTCTCCCAATATAGGGTTTTGTTACCTTACACTGTGTGTTATACGAGATATGACCATTTTTATCACGAAAAAGTGTCTGATTTGACACCCTGTATCATTATAATTATAGAAAATTTATACATTTTTTTCTAGTATTGTGTATTTTTACTAAACTTGGTCGTTGTGTTAATAAAATGATTAATATTGTACAGGGTGATTCAAAACGCTTATTTAAAGATTTATCAACTTTCTTAAATGAATAACCCTGTATTTTATAACGTTGAAAGACAATTTTTTGCTTCTCTTTAAGTTTCGTTAACAACTCCCTATACCTAAATCAAACCGTTATTGAGATATTCAGGCTGATTCTTTTGAAGTTCCAATTACACGTTTTAGAGAAACTTTACATAATAAAAATCTGAAAATTTAAGGTGCAAGGTTTTCGGATATGCCGAATTTTTTTAAAATATTTAGAGCCTCCAACTACTTCTGGTTACACCGGAAGTGACTATAACTTGCTTATTTAAAATAGTTAAATATATCAATATTGGTTTGATTTAGGTATAGGAAGTTGTTAACGTAACTTAAAGAGCAGTAAAATTTCTGTCTAGGTGCGTTATAAAATACAGGGTGATCCATTTAAGAAAATTGAGGAATCTTGAAATATCCGTTTTGAATCACCCTGTATATATAAGAAAATCAGCCCAATATTTATAGGTATTAATATTTTCAATCTTATTAATTAATTTATATATTTTTAAATTTAATTGTAATACTTTTAAATTGAATTTAACATGACCGATATTTTGACATTTGGGGTTTTTTTTTTAAAAATATGTTGCATTTATTTTCGGGAAATCGCGTGATTATAAAAATAAGAAACATCTGACATTGCTTCTTTTATACAGTTTGTAAAGTATGAAATAAGACGAGAGGTTCCATGCAGCTAGAGAAATATAAATTTTGTTGTAACAGCTATTTATTATATTTATTTTTACATTATTTATAACTTAAGCCTTCAACGATGACTCGCTTTATTGTACCAGAAAAAGGATTGATAATAAAATGGTATTATCAAGAAAATAATACACAGCGGTGTGTAGATT
Source organism: Agelastica alni (assembly GCA_950111635.1). NCBI lineage: Eukaryota > Metazoa > Arthropoda > Insecta > Coleoptera > Chrysomelidae > Agelastica > Agelastica alni. The sequence goes on from OX467712.1 coordinate 20,794,933, forward strand.
TATTTGCAGGCACTTTTGCAGATAGACCTATAGCTGCGAGACAAACCATTTGAAATATTTTTTCAGTTTTAAACATTCTTGGTGTTTGAAAACAAATTAAGAAAAATGCCATGAAGAACAAGTTTTTATTTTTGGGATTTTTTTTTATTTATGTAACAAACTTATTTATTTTTAAAGAGTAACGCTTTTGTTTTGTTTATTCACGTGTAAAAAAAACAATGCTTATAATCTGTACGAGAGGGTTCTATCCAAAGTAACACCCAGGTAAGTTGGAGCTCCAGAAAAAATGATAGGTTCCAGTGAATGTTGAGTGTATCTTTGGCTCTTCTATTGTCGAGGTGGAAGAGACTGCACACAGTTTTAGATTGGGGCGAAGACTGTTGTCATTGTAGTATTTTGCAAAAACTCCAAGGGCATTTGTAAAGGTGTTCTCTATAAATATAAATAAAAAAAAATGTTTAAGTTACCGTTACTGAATTAAGTTGGAGCTCCAAAAAAAATGATAGGTTCCAGTGAATGTTGAGTGTATCTTTGGCTCTTCTATTGTCGAGGTGGAAGAGACTGCACACAGTTTTAGATTGGGGCGAAGACTGTTGTCATTGTAGTATTTTGCAAAAACTCCAAGGGCATTTGTAAAGGTGTTCTCTATAAATATAAATAAAAAAAAAATGTTTAAGTTACCGTTACTGAATTAGGTTAAAAAATGAACCTATAACATTTATTTGGCACCTATTAAGTTAGAACTGTAGATATCGTGTGCCGCTGACGAATCCTTCAATATTTTGGACTCATCACACGCAGAAATGAGGATAACATAAAGAAACTATTAGTTCAGAGCAAAGTAGAAGACCGAAGACCTAGAGGCCGATCTCCGTCACGCTGGCTGGCTAAATAGAGAACACCATTGGAACTATCAAGTTTTTAGTTGCAAGTAGCCATAATGTCACGATGCTTTAGACGTAAAGATATGACGAAGAAGAAGAAAAGTTAGACCGGGTCATTTCTTCTAAGTAGGTATTGTCAAAAAATGTAGGAATTATTAGAGCATAAGATAAGGGTGTCTCCTATTGGGAAAAAACCATTAAAAAAACTTCTTTACAACAAATAAATAATTTAAATAATTTAACGAAAAAGAATATTTTTAATAATTTAATTGAAAAATTGATAAAATTGATACCCAAAAAGAATAATAGAAGCTATCCACTTATGTGCTTTTATCAAATTGATGAGTCTGAAACAAAATTTAAAAATAGTTTCCAACTCACAATCAGAATTATTTAAACATGACTATAATGGACTTTACTCCATTATACTTTTTAATTCTTATAATAGGAAAAATGAACGTGTCTGAAATAAGTGATAACTTCCCTAGCTCGAAGGATATTAATTTACATGGGCGTAGTTGTTTTAGATTTCGGTAGTTTTATCATAAAAAGTTATTGACCACCGTGGGGTGCTTTCATTTCAAAACGCATATACGCTTTTAGAACAGTGACATTAATTTTCTCGTCAGTAATTTTATTTTTATGTTAAGAATTATTTTTTACTTCTTAGTTTGATTAACTCTAAAAGCGTGTTTTTTAGGTTTTTAAACTATAATTTATTTATTTAAATATAAATGTTTTCGTTAATTATAATCGATTTAAACTTCGGAGAGTGATAAAGTAGAAGTAAATTATAAAGTTAATACGAATTTTCATAATTATTAATACTGATAATTTCGATGCATCGTGATTCTTTGTAATAGATTGATCTAAAACATTTAAGTATTTTAACATGTTGTAAATTAACATTAACATTAAATGTTGCAATCAGAGAATTTAAGAAAGATAATGGGTGCATAAATTTATATCTGAAAATGATCTCTACTGACTTTAAAAATTCATTGGAAAGTTTATAACTTTTTGCAAGTTTTTTTGAAGTTTCATGTCGAATTTAAAAAATGTGGTCATCAATATGCTTCTACAATAGTCAAGAGATAAGGCTTTGTTTCTTTCTTTAATATTAATAATAGGTATTTCAAGAATTGGGCTAATAAGTATCCCTTAAATTTAAGTCTATTGTTAAGTTTCGTATTCTCTATTCACAAATCAACCCTCCGTTATTACCCTCTTTAGCATTGGAGAGGTTTTTCAAAACCACATTTCATGCTTCGCCAGGGGAAAAGGATATATAAGTGTGTATTTTATTTAATAATACATTGAAATTTTTAAAAAATATTCAGTTAAGTACAGCAACAGCAAAAATTGGTGTATGTTATGATATAACTTCCCATATTATTCAAGGAAGCACTGAAGACGACCTAAAAGTCGAAAGCGCTATGTAGGAAATACAAGTTTTGTTTTATTTATCAATTAAATATCATTAATACTTATAAATACTGTGGATAATATACAAAGCAGCACTTAAACCTTTGGCATCACGGAGAATAGACTCAAAAATTGTCCGGGAATGTGTCGGAAACCTACGAACGTAAAAGTATTTCTGGTAACGAAGAAGCAGACAAAATAGCTAGATGGAACACCATTTATTGGGCCAGAACCAATAAAAGGGATACCCAGGGCCAACGTTAAAGCAGCGATCAATGGCTGGGTCCACTCCCAGCATCAGCTGCAGTGGGCACAGCCAGAGGATGCTAGGCACAGCAAGTTACTGCTGAAAGAACCCTTACCTAAGCAGGTAGGGAAGCTGCTCTTGGTAAGTAGGGAAAAACATAAAACAGTTGTAGGACTTTGTACCGGACACTGGTTTTCGAGGAAGCATCTGCACACTACAGGCGTGTCTGACACAGAACCTTTATGCAGATTATGTATTAAGAAGGAGGAAACAGCCACTCATATAATCTTCGAATGCGAAGCCATGGAGGCACACCTGAGGTATATACAAGACCAAGGGAGTGATCCAGCTGGGGCAATAGCAGTACATGAGCTCCTTCTCCTTAACAGGAAAATTGAAGAAATGGGACTGAACTAAGGAGCTGAAAAGGTACAAAAAGCAGACAATGCTTCAGTGCCTAGTAAAAAATAAAACCTCTTTAACAACTCCTATTGATTCATTATTATCATACCATTTTTTTACTTAAAATCATGCTAATTATTAATTTCGTGTGTTGGAATGCATAAAAATAAAAATTCATTATTATTAAAACTATTTACTGTAATTAAATTTCTTCCCAACATTACCTAAATTTATTGACCAATTTTCTAAAAAAAGTTTCTAAATTTCATTATGATCCCAAAAAAAATGTAAATAATTCAGAATTGACTAAAATAAAAAAATAATTTTTTACAAAACTGACGTCCAATCTAACTGTATTAATTTATTTATTTAAAAACAAAAAATATTTATACAGCACCAAAAATTAGCCTAACCTAACCCAACAGCCTAACCTAACACAAACAGTACCTTTTTTAAAATCCTAAGTGGATGAAAATATATTAAACTCTCAAAATAAATAAATCTGTTGAAACACATAAAAGGTATCGAATTATTTTTCTTGGCGACAATGATTTAAACAAATTTTATGAGGCAGTTAAAGTTGTAAAATGAAATATTGCCTACAATAAGAAATAGGGTTGGAAATATATTCGGTGATGTCTTTAGTATTATAAACATTGAACGAAGAAAGGGATCAGCCATAACACATGTTGGACCCGTCCGAACCAGGACGAGTAGTCGAAAAACCCAATTCGAGGATTTGATCCGCAATTGGAACAGAGACGCTTAAGGCAGATACCCTAAGGCTTAAATAGACCATAAAAAAGATATTAAAAATTTTCCATGAAATATTGTACTTCTTAAACCATAAATTTTGCATAATTTTAGATTTGCTTTCTGTCGGACCGCGTAGCCTTGAACTAAAGGCGACAATTTTCCACCGCTACATAGTATAACAACGATGAAGTAAACATAATTAATTATCATCATTAAGGGTGCAACAAAGAAACGCTGCAGATCTCGACTTCCATATGGCACATGTGGTAATCTTTATAAAAGAACAAAGCTAATACAGTAACCCATTTTATGACTTTTTTATGTTAAAGATTCCTCGAACGCAAAAAGTGCATACAAGTCCTTACTTCGAAATGTTCTACGTGTATTAACTGCATGGAGTAATAGTGCATGCTAGTATTTGTAATGTATAAAAAAAGTAAGCACTTTGTGACGAAAAAAATTGCTTAAGAAGAGTTTGTTATAAATCTATATATAAGGTGGCCCAAAACTAATGACCCAATGTTATTTGGATATATTTTTTTTTTTTTTATGAAAATAGTCGCAAAAAGGGTAGACCTATCGTGTGGGCCGGCCCGCACTGCGACTATTAGAAGGGGAAGGGACTATAGAAAGGAAATGATTGTGGACACGCTTTTTAAAAAGTTGTAGGTCATAGTTCTCTGGAAAAACTGATTTTGGAAGCTTATTCCATTCCGTAGCAGCCCTGTAAAAGAAGGATTCTTGATAAAGATTGGTCATAGTAGTGTTAATCTTGAAAGTAAATGGGTGAGACTGATCAGCGTGCCGAGTTCTTCGGCCGAATGTGGCCAATGGTGGTACAAGAGTTTTTATTTCTCTGGAGCATCTGCCATGGAAATATCTGTAGAGCAATGACTGGTCTGCAACTCTTCTTCTATGTTCTAGAGGGTGAAGGGTATCTGTGAGAGTTGAGCTGTTTATCAAGCGAATGGCTCTTTTCTGAATAGAATCTAGAAGACGAAGAGAATGCCTTGGTGCTGAACCCCAAATGTGCGAGCAATACTCCACTAGAGGTCGGATTTGAGCCTATATATCTTTTGAATGAATAAAATGGTGAGTTTTTTTTAAATATTTATTTGGACCTTTACATTATGTTTTGAAGATAATATTAGTTAAGTGACCACCGCCATTATTAATAACCATTCGGGTTCGTTTTATGGCATTTCCCATAGTTATTTGCAACACTTCTGGCGATAAGTTCTAGATTTCTTGACGAATGTTCTCCTTAAGGGCTTCCATAGTCTGGAACTTATTATTCATATAAACCCTTTTCTTCATAAAACCGCAGAGGAAGAAGTCTGGGTCGGTTAAATCTGGTGATCTTGCCGACTAGTGAATATCGCCAAACCACGATATAAAACGGTCTGCAAACGCCAGCATTTTGTCGCGTGCTTTGTTTGCAGTTGCACCGTCCTGCTGAAATTACATGTTCTCCAGTTCCAATTAATCCAATTACAGCATGAGGTACTCATTAATCATGGCTATGAAGCTATCACCTAGAAGTTAACACCAGTAAAACAAAAATAATGATAATAAGCAAAAAAAAATCGGAGAAATACAGTTTACCAGCAATGAGAAAGCGGTAGAATGAGTGCCAATACACACATATCTCGTCACAGCACTAATTGAACAATGGGACCATTCCCAAGAAATAAAAGCAAACATCTGCACAGTAAACTGTTATGGCCGTGATCGCATTTCCAATGGACTCCCTGGATAGAGTTAAAACATCATTAGTTCGACGTAGATCTAGTTTAGGCCAAATCTGTGTCGATGATGTGCCACCTCAAGTAGCCTCTTTGAACTACTTTGCTGTGCAGGAGAAGTCGGCAGTTTGCAATCGGTACTCCTTGCTGAGTTGCGACAGATACAGCTGGGAGGGTGGTGCCCTCTCTTGCTAGCTCGTTCACCTTACGGTTACCTGGTGTCCCTGTGGAGTCTTCGGGGTAACTAAGTTTAATAGTAATATTCTCAATTAAGTCCGACGCCGTCGCCGGCATTCCAGAGTATTTTACCAGGGTTCAGGGACCTTCCAAAAGCCCCTGGCAAAGCTGGGTAAAATGGCTGGTAACATTTAAAGTTTATAACATATAACATAGTTGGGCAAAAGCAGAGTGGGAGACAGAGAAAAAATAAATTAGACAGGCATAAAGGAATTCAAGTAGGTAGTGGTTAATAAAATTTTAATAAATGTTATTTAAATCCTCGTTCATCACTAAAATCGATAATTGAAACAGATAAAAAAAAACTTGTTTACTACGTGGCACCAATGTAATAAATTTTTATGTAACATGCGTACAATGCATATACATTTTGTGCGGTTTGTAGTAATATTGAATAATAAATTATTATTAACATTATCAGTGACACAAAGCACGTATTGTGTAACAATTTGATGCAGTTATTACCTTAATGATTATAATTACATTTTGCCATCATGTAATTGCGATTATGGGTAATTTTTTAAAGCAATTTTACAACAGGGGCATTTCATATGAAGTGGACAGCGAAAAAAATCTTAAATTTGTTCTTATTAGACCTAAATGTACTTCTAGATGGTATGAACGTGAACACACAATTTTTTTTTTGTATGAGACTTAAGCTGGCTTCCCACGGCCCGTGATACCGCAAGCCGGGCCGCGCAGCGTGGGCTAGAGGAAGCCCGGACGGACCAACTTGCAAAAGACATCGGTGAGTATCTTCACACGACGCGTGGGTACGCGAGGTGCGGGGTTTGGGAAGACTTCAGTCGCTCAGTGGTTCAGTGGTATCACGGACTGTAGAGAGCCTACTTTTACAGGCTTACACGAGCCCGCACACGCCGCGTCGAATCGTGCCTTTGAAGTTACCGATTTTCGGCGGAACGGTCGTGCTATCACGGATCTCGACGGCCCAATTTTGAGATGCGTTCTTCCCATTTACTCAAAGTATTGGCGCTGCTGGCGCGGCCCGGCTTGCGGTATCATGGGCCGTGGGAAGCCAGCTTTAGTTGCTTTAGTAGCTGAGGCCTCACTAGTGCGTTGCGTTGACATTTATGTCTAATATGAACGAATTTCAGGACCTGAAATGCGCACAAATTTAATGATTATTATTTTATTCATAACGTTTTTAACGTCGCTGTTACGAATTTAACAAATCCGAATATATTCTTGGACCACGTTAAAAATTGTTTTTATAAAATAAAAACGAAATAAATCGTTTCATTTTGAGTTAGCAACAAAGGCACATTTAACTTTTGTTCTTTCTTATTTTCGACTTGGGGCGTGCTTTATTTTACATCCTATTGTTTAATTTACCTTCATTAATATTTTTCCCGTTTCTCATTTATTTTTTCTTTTTTCGAACACCGTCTAAGTTTAATAAATTCGTTGGAAATTTTGTTGCTTTTACATTTTATTGAATATTGAAGCTCCTTTATTTATAAACAATATAAATTTTAAAGATTATTATTTGTTTGACTTAATTAAAATACTGTTATCTTCTCATGGTTTGCTGGCTTTTCACATTGTTTTTTTACTATACTTTAAAAAGAAAAATAGACAGTGTGGATATAATATAATATTAACAGTCTTTAACTAAAACATGTTCTTTTAAGTGTGGAAACAATGAAATGGTTTTTATACTCATGCTATGAAATAATCAATAACTAAGTAATAATATCTGCTTGCCCTTACGAGTTCTACTCTATAGAGACTTATTTTTAGAATAGAATAGTGCATGCCTTCTTCTTTTTCTTTTGGTGCTATATCAGGTCCTCCTGATAATGGCAATCACAATGGCGAGCTCTGCTCTGTCTTCGGCGATTCTGAAGAGTTGTTCTGCGCTTCGAATTCCGGTCCACTCTCTAAGATTCCTAAACCACAAGGCTTGTCTTCTACAAACTTCTCTACGGCCTTCTATCTTGCCCTTCATTATAAGTTGAAGGATACGGTAACAATCACATCTGAGTATGTGACCTAGATAGGACAGCTTTCCGCATTTAACTGTTATTAGTAGTTCGCGGACGGCGTTTACTCTATTTAATTCCGCTTCATTTGTCTGCTTGGATACCCATAGGATTCGGAGCATACATGCTTCAAGACGATTAATGGTTGCTGCTTTTAAGGTCCAAATCTCTGCCCTATCCAACAGTATAGACCATATGTAGCACTTGATCATTCTCTGGCGGAGCTTTAAATTTAAATTATTACTGCAAAAGAGCGATCTTATTTTTTGAAAGGTTGCGCTAGCTGACTCGATCCTGCACTTGACTTCCTTATCCGGATCGAGATGCTCTATAATGTAACAACCAAGATATTTGAAACATGGAACCCTTTTAATGTTTTGACACTTTATTTGCAGTGCAGCATCATTATACGGCTGACGGCTGAAAACCATAAACTTGGTTTTAGTGACATTTATATTTATACCCATTTCTTGTCCTATCACTTTGACCAAATCTAAAAGACGTTGAAGGTCCTGAAGACCATCACATATGATTGCGGTGTCATCGGCATAGCGAATGGTATTAATCAGATCGCCGTTAATCTTAACTAGCTATAAAGCATACGAAAATTTCTTTACGTTGATCGCGACACTTTTGAAGAAGTATATTTAAGGCAAACATTGCTTCCCGGGTACCAAGATCGTTTCGAAAACCAAACTGGGTTTCGTCCAGACCACTTTCACATTTGTGCATGCCATTTATATAATAAAATTTAAAAAATTATTCTTTATTAGCTTTATTCGGATTCGAAAAATAACTATTCCAGAACTGCCAGGAGTTTGCGCAGTAGAATTGGTCGCGTTCGGATTTTGTTGAGCCGTTATAGGAGTGACTTGTTACACTTTCTGGATTTTTAACAATCGTTCTAGGACGGTCCTAGAACTATCCGAGACCAGCACCAAGGCATTCTCTTCGTCTTCTAGATTCCATTCAAAAAAGAGCCATTCGTTTGATAAACAGCTCAACTCTCACAGATACCCTTCACCCTCTAGAACATAGAAGAAGAGTTGCAGACCAGTCATTGCTCTACAGATATTTCCATGGCAGATGCTCCAGAGAAATAAAACCTCTTTTACCACCATTGGCCACATTCGGCCGAAGAACTCGGCACGCTGATCAGTCTCACCCATTTACTCTCAAGATTGACACTACAAGGACCAATCTTTATCAAGAATCCTTCTTTTACAGGGCTGCTACGGAATGGAAAATCAGTTTTTCCAGATAACTATGACCTGCAACTTTTTAAAAAGCGTGTCCACAATCATTTCCTTTCTATAATCCCTTCCCCTTCTAATAGCCGCAGTGCGGGCCGTCCGCGGCCCACACGATAGGTCTACCCTTTTTGCGACTATTTAAAAAAAAAAAAAAAAAAAAACCTGTCCTCGAGCAAGAACCGTCTTGGGACTTTTTTTGACGCATGCTCATAAGCAGCATTTGCCATAAGAAGGAGAGGGATCATTTGTTGCTAATCTTAGAGCGATGACACACAAAGCGGTTTTTGCAAACTCGGTGGCCGCGTTCCAAAAGCTTCCTGTGGCATTCTAATGTTATTTATGAATCAAATTAGTGGGTTGTAAGCGCTTTTACCGCCGCCTGACTGTCTGACACGATGTAGAGATTCTCTTGCTTTCTTAGGAACTCTGCAACAGGTAAGAACTGCTGTGATTTCGGTTTGAAACACTGTCTGTATACCAGACTCGTTCGTTTACGTAAGTGACTACTTTCTTCTTGTTCCAAGTGAAAGCATTTTTTCCTTTTTTTTTGTCACAGTTATTAGGGATGGTGGGAGAGGTTCTGACTTCCTTTATGGACACGCCACTGAATGACTGCAATAGTTTTACTTCATACCTACAGTATTAGCTGTAGATACGTAATATAGAAAAAATGTAGCAGCAAAAAATTTAATAAACAACGAAAGCTCTGCCTTTAAAGATAGGGTCAATACAGTAAAAACGAAACAAATTTATGATTGATTTTCAAACAGAAAAAAAGGGGCGTTAAACCAATTTCCATTCAAAACTTAATACAATAATTTCATTCTACTATTAAATCTCAATATACATATCTCATAATTCTGTATTAGCTCTTACGAGAACGCCTTCCGTACGACTAACGACAGAACGAAACTATGTACATGTCAGCCTCTGGTGATTTGTGAGCGTACGTCTAAGCGAACAACAACTTGAAACACGGTACGAAGACGAACGAACTCTGAACGCATTTTCGCTAGCCGTGGAGGTTACACAGTCGCTCCAGTTCGGTGTATGCGTTCGGAATGTCGGACGTTGTCAGTTGCGTTATTTTGATTTCGGTTGCCGAATTGTAGCGGTGAAAAAAAGCGTGTGTAATTACTTTATCATCGGTGATGCCGGTTTGGCGTTAAAACTTTTTCGATTGCAGTGTATTTGTGCATAGTGAAGTTTCGTACCTTTGTTGGATGTAAATAAACGTACCTGTGGTACTCGTTTGGGATCTTCTAGTGAATGCGGTGGTTGGGAGTAACTACGGCCGGTTCGTGTGGTACAAAAGCTGATTCAACGGTTGACTAAGGTAATAAACGATCAGATTATATAGGGAGCATCGTCAAAATTTTAAAACTACACCAGATGCGTACCTTTTTAACTCGCCATTGTTTGTTTTCAGTACAGAAAAAGTTTTCTCATTAAGGAACAACTGAAAAAAAAACGTAAACATTATTTTAATATTCGTTTAAAACTTTTTTCTTTATTTTGTTTGTGACTGAACAAATAAAAATTATAACCCACAGCGGAAATGTATTGTTACCACAAGAAATTGAGTACTCGCTTTGATTATGTCAAAACGAAGAAAGCAAATACTGTATGTAACCACTTTCATTTGCAGACCTAAAACGTTGCTTGATTAATTTTAAAATAAGTTTTTAAGTTACAACATTATGAAAATTGGTATGTTAAAACTTCTCGTTAATTTTAATTCGGAAACTATTCCTTGTAATTATTATTAATTTGGTTAAATCTAAAAATTGCACGTTGTGTATGCCGCATGAAATAACAATAATTAATGATTTTTCTATTGTTGTCTGCTAAAAATTAAATAAATCCAAATATATATTTGACCCATGGAACTTGAAATGATACGAAAAGAAAACAATGATAACAATAGCTTTTGTTATGGTGATTCCAGAATTTTTATTAAATAGACAAATAAACAACTGCTTTTCTTTACTTAAAGTAGGTAATGCATTCTTCCTATTTATATTTCTATCGCCCTCATGAATTATGCTGTGTAGGCACAGCGTTTTTTAATTTTAAATATTTAAATTGAAAATACTTATACTTTCGACATGCTTCATCCCTCCATATTTATAATAGCTAAGTTTCAATGGTAATATACTATCAGGCCCGCGCTTAGCACTTTTGGCGCTCTTGTGCAAATTTAAAATACCGCCCCAAATTTGTATTACGTTCATATGTGAGTACAAAGTTGAGTTGGGTATTATTATCCATACATACATACATAAAGTCACGCCTTTTTTCCATAGGGGTAGGCAGAGACCACTTCCTTCCACTTGCTACGGTTCTTACACACATCTTTTGCTTCCTCTACTTTCATCAGTGGTCTCATACATGCTCGTCGGTTGTTGGTACTCTTGACCTGGCCTTTCTTCAAAACAATGTTGATCTGATCGAGATATGTTCTCCGAGGTCGACCTCTACCGACTTGTCAATCTTCCTTCAACCATCCTTTCTCCTTTTTGGCCGTCATAAAGCTATGCAGTGCCTCATTTATTTGTTCCTGCCAACACCCTTCGCTCAATGTCTCTGTCATACTTTCCATCTCTCGTAAACTTTGAACCCAAGTACACAAATTCATTTACTTGTTACACTTTTTCTTAATTAATCAGAATTTCACAGTTTGACTTGCTTTCTTCTCTTTTAAAAACCATTACTTTCGTTTTGCTTACATTTATTTTCATCCCTTTGATTTTCAGGGCATCATGCATAACATTAACCATCGCCTGCAACTCCTCCTCAGATAACGCTAATATGACTTGATCATCGGCGTAAAGAAGGCATTTGACGATCAAATCATTAATTTTTAATCCATACGCACTCTCTTTCAAATCTTTTCAAATCTTTTAAACATTTTATTATTATTATTAATATTATTTTATATATATATATATATATATATATATATATATATATATATATTATCCACTATTGAAAAATAATTTTAAAAGTATTTTCATTTTTTTATTTTAACAGTATTACAACTCAAATTTTTTGTATTTTAGTTTCAAATACAAAAGCACAAGAAATAAAAAAAAATATTTAAAGCATTAAAAATACTTGTTTATATATCACAGGACGAAACTGATCGACAAATAAAATCAAAACAATGTATTATTTTAATATTGCAACTTGTCACCTTTTAAAGGTTAATATCCAGGTATTAGGTATTGTAATTAATATTTTAGCTAAGTGAATTAAGCTTTTCGTGCTTTAATTTTTGCAAATTGTTTAATTAAATCTTTGGTGTCTAATTCTTTTAGCTGGTCCGATACTATTGAAATGATGGCAAGATTACTTAGTCGGTTAATAAATTTTTAACTTTTTGGCATAATTCTAATTTTTCGTTTTCAGAATAATGTTTAAATTTATTAATATTCCATAAAACCGCGAAATTATTAGAGTAAAAAGAAAGTAATTGGAATCTCTCATCCACTGATGTTATGATTACATCTAGAGCATTAAAAAAACAATCAACTTTGAACTTTGAAGTTTCGTCGTGTATCGGTTCATCGTCATATTCATAATCAAAAAGTTTTTTTTATTTTTCGCGGTTTTAGACCTCTTTGTTATTTGAGTTTAGGTTCTATGTCTAAGCTCAGAGAGGAAAAAAACGCTTGTCCGCTCGTTGGCTCGTTGCAAGCCAAATTTCAAGCTCAAACATGAATGAAATCAGATTTGTTTGAGTTTACACAACTCATGTTATCATGTTACGTATTCGATCGAATAAATGCTATTATTGCGTACTCTCATTGGAAAAATATATATAAAACAATGTAATAGCTAGCAATTCCTTACTGTCTTTTTTTATCATTATAAATTTTGTTTTGACAATGTTGCTTTATCTTTTTTTTACTCTTGAGGCTTTTCGGCGCCTCGGCGCCGTCGTGCACCACACGATTTTGCCCTCGTGTACGGCGTGGGCCTGTATACTATTACAGTTATTACTAAGGTTTCATTAAAATCAATAACCAGTTAATTTTTCTCAAAAATTGTTATCAGTGATTAAAAGCGTGTCGAAGAAATAATGTTTCCATGTAACGAATATTAATTTAGTTCGTTTCAACGTCAAACAAATTTAATCAACAAGGCGTTGTTAGAGTAAGTGCAGAAATTACAACAGCGATTTTGGTTGGTAAAACTAATAATTGATGCACCGCAATTAAGCAGTGTTTGATTTGTAGTTCAAGTAATTAACGTCGCTGCATTAATTAATATAACGAAAAGTAACTGTTGTGTTCGGGAAAGAGCTGTAAACTTGTTACATTTTTTTCTATTATTGTCTTGTTGATTTACACCGGTAATGGGACATTTTAAACGATCTGCGAAACATGATGCTGTCATATTTTATGATAAATAAATAATTCATTGCAACATTTGGACGTTAAACCCTCATCCATTTAAGTTTGGGATTTTGGCGAGGTTTTTGGTCTTCATTACGTTCATCGAAATTAAACTTGCCATCCCGAGGTTTTAGGGCTTGCACTACCTACTTGAAACTTAAATGAGTAATAGTGAATCGGCTTCCTTTTCAGTTTGTTTAATGATGCTTTTTATAATACACCTTTTCCACAAATGCACGTTTCAATTTTTTTCAAATTCTTTTGCCCTTTTTCTATAAAGATAGTAAAATATCAAAGCCAAGACTTGCATTCTTGTAGCCTACCCTTGATATATAAAATTTAACTGTTATAGGAACTCCGTAAAACTTTTCTTCATAATTGTAAATAAGAATTATAAATACCTCACAATACTCGAGGTTAAGGACTTTATTACTACATTTAGAGTGAATAAGGAGCTTAAATCATTTTACCCTACAATGCTCTGGGATTCTACTTCCTAAAAATATAACAGGCAACTTTTTAGGTGTTTATAATTTTTAGCTCATAGATAAAGGTTAAGTTGCTATAATTTTTTTTTCAATTTTAAATGTCGGAGGAGGAAAAAAAATAACATAATTATCTAATATTTGTCGAATTGCAGAATTATTTTGAATACAAAAAATTTAAATGCGACAAAGCACGTCTTTTCTTCTAAGTAAGTACTTATAAAAAAATGAATTGTTTAGAAATATACAGTTAGTAGTTTATCCACAGGGAGTAGAGAGAAAAAGCTCTGTGGATCAAATAAAAAAGTTTAAATTCTTAATGATTTTTGCGTCCTCTGGTGATACTATAAATTGCTTGTTACTTATAAACAAATCGTAATCGATAGTAGTCCGGGATATTTGATTTGAAGTTATTTGTCAACAATGCTATTAATTAAAAAATAATTTACCATAATATGTGGTACGAATTCGTTTCAGCATTTGTTTAAGTTTGGATAAAACTAAATAAATCTGCATAATAAAAATGACTACCAAAGCTGTATTTACTCCAGTTAACCCACTCGGACCTGGAAGAAGGCAACAGTCATGTTTGAAGAATATTCGTGAATGGACAAATATACGTTCAGTAGGAGAACTCATACACTTAGCAGAAGATCGAAATGCTCTAGCCAGAGTGGTAGCCAACGTTCGGGAGACCGGATAGGGCACATAAAAGAAGACCCCACTCGGTTTCAATAAAGGGTATCTAAATAATTTCGGAAAGATACGATTATTAAAAATAATTTTTTTTTATTTTATCTCTGAAATCGTAAGTCTGACATATTTATGCTTTCTTGACGATTATACAATATTCTATCCCTTTTTCTTAACTTTGTTAATAAGGATGTTACCGGTTAACGGAGTGGGCGACATCTATTATTGATCGTATAAACTTCTCGAGGTGTGAACAACAAACTAACCTCCATTTGTTTTTATGGGTGAAAAGTGAAATTGTATATTATTTTGAGCAATTTAAGCATTAAAAGTGTTATATTTGAACGATATTTTGCGAAAAATTGGTGTTAATAAACCACAAAATCCGAAAATGCAAATGATTAAAAAAGGTGATATGAAGATAAAATCTCGAAAATATGCTATGTTCCACAATGCTCTACATATGGCAATTCGATTATTCTTTGCGTACATTTCCTTCAAATTCTAAGGCAGCTCAGAAATGGAAGATAATCTTAAAGATAGGAAAACCAATCTCAAAGTTTATATTTGTTTGCAGCAAGCACTTTGTTAAAGATGGTTTTTTTCAGTGGTAAGTTTGATATTGTTGTCCAATGATCTATCATTTATTTATTTGTGATTATTCTTAGTGAGTTCAACAACACAGAAAAAGCCTTTGAAAAATGGTTCTGTTCCTATCCAGTGTTGAAATATCAATATTCCATAATTAAGAAAGATAGAAGTGCCCGAAGTTAATTGGATTATAATATATAATCCTTTTAATTGGTCGAACAGATTCACCCACACGATACAATATGTCCGAAATTGATATTTCGACTTCCATAGGCATTTCAACAAGAATTCCAGGGACAACATAACTAAAAAACTTCGAAAACAAACCAAAATTGATACCTGGACACACCTGGTCTTTACTGGCATTTAACAAGAATCCAGCGACAATATAACTGAAACGTCGAAAACAAACCTTAAATTCAGCTTCAATCCAATAGTTTAACACAAAAAATTAACTCAAATCTTTGAGATAACTAAAATTCCCTTCAATAAAAACTTTGATTTTACAAGTGATCAAATGACAGAATATTTCTTGTTCAAACCTCGATACGATATTTTGTCATTGACAGCGCCATCTCGCGTTACGTGATTTTTCCTTATTATTGTTAATAACTTTCTGAAAAAAGATAAATCTATCGATACCAATTACAGCTGGTATTATCAAATACAAGGTCAGCTACACGTGACAAAAAGACTTTAGTGTTCTGTTTACATGAACCCCAAAAGGTTTGAAACACGAATCGATTAGGAGATCTGATGAGTTTTGGAAATTAAAAATGAAAATCCAGCTGACGAAATTATACATGGACCTCTCGCTTCGCGAGTTAGTAGATAAAAGAGTCAGTCGAGGAATAGAAATAAGAGATCCACAATATGTTAAGGAAGTTATGAAAAAACACCAAGCAAAAAATAATACTCTAAATTATTTAATAAAAAACCAACTTTTCAAGGACACGGTACCTACTGCTTAAACGCCTACCATATTCTTGAATGGGTTGTTAATTAAACTAAAATTCCATCAAAAACATCACTTGTAAAAAACACCAAGACCCGCAACTCAGTTCTTCTATCGTAAAAAGTTGTGAGATCCATATAATACCAAGTCGGTTAATTTATTCAGTCCCTACTTAAGGGTCTTTGTGTCTTGAGTTATTACGTAATAAGCTAACCTAATAACACATTATAGTGACCATATCAATATTAAAATCTCTTATGTTTTAAATAGATAGATTGACTTGGCCATCGCCTGAAAACACAATGTATCTCACAAGTAATACTTATTATATTAAATTAGATTGTTTAGTGCGATTGCCAAATTAATATTTTTATTTAAAACATAAAAGATTTTTAATATTGATATGGTCTCTATAATTTGTTGTAAGGTTAGCTAATTACGTAAAAACTTAAGACAGAAGGACCCTTAAGTAGAGACTGAATAAATTAACCGACTTATTATGTTTTTGATGGCATCTCTTTTCTTTTTGTAGATAGTCTTACTTTTTTTCCTTTCTATTATACATATGCAGGTACACTGTTTCATTTAAATGTAAATTTGTAAACTTATATATTTTAGTTATTACTTGATTTATACTCCATTTATTTATATGCCTTAGAGTTTTGATGATCGATCAGTCAGTGAGTGACAAAATTAAGAAACTTTGACTAGTTAATAAACTACCGGTTCAACTGGAATGAAATTTGAAATATACCGTGTTTAAACGATGCCTGCTTGGTTAATGAAAATTCAGGATTCTAGTTTTCTCCACATCGAAGTTATAGGGGGGTCGAAAATGGACTGAACTGCTTCAAAAAAAGGTGATACGGCCGTGCCGCTTTTTTGTTCGACTTGGCGAATCAAAACTCAAATATTAACAAAAAATTTCTTACTGTCTATAAAACAATAAATATCCATTACCTTCTTCTTCAGGGTAGACATAGTTCCTTACCTTCGTAATTAATAATTTTGTTGCTACAATTTTCATGTTCTTCTCACGGACTAAACATCACATTAAAACTGCTCAATTCAACAACTACCCATCGTGTAAAGTAGCACAACTAAAACCATAATAAACGATATTTGATAATCCTAATTTAACTAATGACGCTCTCCAATAAAACCCAATTCTATACCTCAAAATAATATTCTGAAAATTCTATTCAAATCAGGAAACCGGAAAAATAACTTTTTAAAAAAAAATATAATAAATTATTCCAGATGTTATTCAAATGTAACATTCAAGATAAGTACCTCCGTCGGGGTTTACCGTGTATCCCTTAGAATAATGGAACTTGAAATTGAGCAATCAACTTAACAACTACAAAGGAAAAACAAATTTCGGAGAAGAAAAAAATACACATCAGCAAAGAGAACAGTAATCAGTTGGAAAATTATAAGGAAAGCGGGACAAAAGAGACGTGATTTTGACAGGATTTGCGTGTGAAAAATAATGAAAAGCAATATCATGTCGTTTCATCCAAATATACAAGCATTTACATGCATTTAGAAATTACATCAATTTTGAATTCGAAGATAGAGATAAACTAGATTATGATAATTATGCAAAAACCGTTTATTTTTTAAATTTTAACATACATACATAAAGTCACGCCTTTTTCCCGTAGGGGTAGGCAAAAACTTTCCACTTGTTACGGTTCTTACGCACATCTTTTGCTTCCTCTACTTTCATCACTGCTCTCATACATGCTCGTCGGTTGTTGGTACTCTTGACCTGGTCTCTCTTCAAAACAATGTTGATCTGATCAAGATATGTTCGCCGAGGTCGACCTCTACCTACTTGTCCATTCACACTCGCCTTTCTATGTGTCCAAACAGTCTAAGCATTCCTCTATCTATCTTTGTAACTACATCTTTTTTTACACCACAGCGTTCTCTTATCTCACTATTCCTTACTTTATCCAACAGAGTCACTCTGATTATACTTCTTAGACTACTCATCTCCGCAGCATTAATCCTATTTTTATGCTACTTCTGCCAAACCCAACATTTACTACTATACATAAGTGTAGGAACCAATACACCTCTATGCTTAGCCAGACGTGACTTTTTTGACACTTTCTAGCTGTTCATAAAGCTATGCAGTGCTCCATTTATTTGTTTTCCTGCCAACACCCTTCGCTCAATGTCACTGTCATAATTACCATCTCTCGTAAACTTTGAACTCAAGTACACAAATTCATTTACTTGTTCCACTCTTTCTCCCTTAATCAGAACTTTACAGTTTGTCATGCTTTCTTCTCTTTCAAAAACCGTTACTTTCGTTTTGCTTGCGTTTATTTTTATCCCTTTGAGTTTTAAGGCATCATGCATAACATTAACCTTCGCCTACAACTCCTCTTCAGATGACGCTAATATGACTTGATCATTGGCGTAAAGAAGGCATTTGACGATCAAATCATTTTAATAAGTAATTAAAAATCTTGATCTTGGATATATGTCTAATTCTTTATTTTTTTTGCTAAAAATAGCTTCGTTTACTACTAAGAAACACTGTTTTAAAAATAGAAAGAGTTGTGTGGAATTGATTGTTTTCTTTAATTTAATATTGTAATTTTTTGAAAGCAATATTCTTAGTAAAAAATGTGCATAAAAAAATAAAATCAGATAATAGCCATAAATCGAATACTGTCTTTTCTCATGCGATAATTTAAGTGTTACACAACGAATTTTAATGACTAATTTTTTATCATTGAGCTTTACAAAAAATGTCCTTGATAAAGTGTTTTATCACTGGCAATACTCGAAGATAACGTCGTTTAATAATGGATTTTGTTTTAAATTATTTTTTATGGCAACCATTTTTCTGACATCGGTTACGTTGTTCAACATGTTCAACAAACTGCAGAATGATAAAATTACTGAAAATGATTCCTACCAAACCGATTTAGTCTTTTCGAATTTAACCACGTGAGGTCCATTTCAATGGTAATTCATTTCTAGTAGTGCTTCACATGTCGTTTGTAACAGTACGCTCTGGTGACAGGATAACGCCATGAATTAAGGATAAATACCTTTATGATTGTTATTTAAAATTCAATTGTTATTAGCTGATGCGGTGATGTGTACGAATATATTAACTTTATTTGGTTGTAAATATCCAGCTGTTTAGGTCGTTTGGATATTAATTGCAGGCTTATCAAATATTTAGCAGATCTTTATAAATTGCTATTTTATACCATTGGATATACAAGTGTTTATTGTTGTGTGGACACCACTAGAGACAGGTATCATAATTCTTTTAAAATGTACATTTTTTTAGTTTCCTCATTTGGACACACACTTTTTTTTAACGTATAGGCAGTTTTCTTATACTGTCTTCGTAGAAAGTTCGTGGGTGGTTGCTGATCCATTCAAGCACGTACGCTTCCACCTCATCATCGCTCTGGAAACGTTGGCCTCCTTTATTTAAAAAAACAGATAAAAATCATAGGGTGAGAGGTCTGGACTATATGGAAGGTTTTCCAGTGCTTACCACCCTTATTTTGCTAATTTTTCTTGTGTTGATGGGTAAACAGTCGTAAATCCAACAGGCACGAAGTTTTTTAAATTTTAACTCACTAGAAACAATTTTTTGGACGGTGCCATAACTGATATTTAGTGAGCGCGCGATTTCATCCAGTCTCAGAATAAGGTCTTTGATCTGAGATAGATACATGCTTTTCGTTCATGGCTGTACAGACAGTGAGTCGAGAGTCACGCTGATTGGTACACTACATAAGTGCATACCAGACGCGTGAAGTTCCACACCATCCCAGCGACAAACCCGTTTCGACCTGTCATCACCATAGAAATTATGAAGAAGGAAGTCTCGTTCGTATTTGACCTGCCCTCGTACTAATCTGTTTTATAATTATTTATCAATAAAAGTAATTGTAAACTAACCGGGATTTTTTATTGTAAAATACATAAAGATCTACAAGTTTAAGAATGAAATAAAAAACTGCTCACGTCATTTAAAAAACGAAAGATAAACGCAGTACGAAGAAACGATTGTTTATTGAACTCAACTCATTAAAATGAATTATCGATAATTCGAGATTTATATATTTTAAAAAATTTTAATTTAGAAAACGTGACCGATTGCGATTTGCTTTTTGTATACCCGGTGAACATTTTACGTGTTTCGTTAGTGGCGGATGATAATTATAAAAGGGTGGGAAGTGAACATACTGTAACAACACCGAGAAGTTCTGTCTAAAATTGTTTGCTTAACTTAGTACAAACTTACACACACTGCTCTATTTCGCGTACCCAAGTGAATCTGAGGTCGCGACGCAAGTAATTTTCGACTGGAGTAGGACGTGAATAAAATCTAAAATAATATTCGTCTTATTTATTAATTAATAAATTTAAATTTTTAGAATCATTTTATTGTAAAAAAAATAATTTGAAGTATTAGCATTTGTCTCAAAAACATCTCTTTCGGGCGCAGGACAGAATATTCTTATTCGCGATTTCAGTTACCGTTGAGGGGAGCTGCGAATAACAAATATGGAGGATTGCAAGTAATGTCAAATACAGAGTTTGTTTAAATTACACCTTGTGATTTGTGAGGATTCCACTGCTTGTGTCAGGATAAACGGAGCTTGCACGGACTGGTTTAACATAGAAAAAGGTGTAAGACAGGGATGTGTGGCTTCGCCATGGCTGTTTAACTTATACATGAACGATTAATCAAAATATTTGAAAGAGAGTGCGTATGAATTGAAAATGAATGATTTGATCGTCGAATGCTTTCTTTACGCCGATGATCAAGTCATATTAGCGTCATCTGAAGAGGAATTACAGGCGATGGGTAATGTTATGCATATTGCCCTAAAAATCAAAGGGATGAAAATAAATGATCAGTCCCACATATTTACTCTCAAGATTGAAACTGCAAGGATCAATCTCCATCAAGAATCCTTCTTTTACAGGGTGCCACAGAATGGAACAAGCTTCCAAAATCAGTTTTTCCAGAGAACTATGACCTGCAACTTTTTAAAAAACGGGTCCACAATTATCTTCTTTCTATAATTTCTCCCCCTTTTAATAGACGCAGTGCGGGCCGTCCTCGGTAAGAAAGCATGACAAACTGTGAAGTTTCGATTGAGAGAGAAATAGTGGAACAAGTAAATGAATTTGTGTACTTGGGTTCAAAGTTTACGAGAGATGAAAAGTATGTCAGTCACATTAAGCGAAGGGTGTTGGCAGGAAAACAAATGAATTGAGCACTGCATAGCTTTATGAACAGCCAGAAAGTGTCATAAAAGGCACGTCTGGCTGTGCATAGAGGTGTGTTGATTCCTACACTTATGTATGGTAGTGAATGTCGGGTTTGGCAGAAGAAGCATGAGAATAGGATTAATGCTGCGGAGATGAGTAGTCTAAGAAGTATAATCGGAGTGACTCTGTTGGATAAAGTAAGAAATAGTGAGATAAGAGAACGCTGTTGTGTAAAAAAAGATGTAGTTACAAAGATAGATAAAGGAATGCTTAGATGGTTTGGACACGTAGAAAGGATGCTAAAGGAAAATTGACGAAACAAATTTATAAGGCGAGTGTGAATGGACGGAAGTCGGTAGAGGTCGACCTCGGCGAACATATCTCGATCAGATCAACATTGTTTTAAAAAATGCCAGGTCAAGAGTACCAACAACCGACGAGCATGCACGAGAGCACTGATGAAAGTAGAGGAAGCAAAAGATGTGTGTAAGAACTGTAGCAAGTGGAAAGAAGTGGTCTCTACCCCTACGGGAAAAAGGCGTGACTATATGTATGTATGTATGTATGTGATTTGCAACAGTGTAGTCTGCATAAACAATCACTTCTAAAGTGGACCATTGGGTTTACCTTATGCCCAGTTCACATTATTCCAGTCCAGTAATCCATCGAGTTAATCCAGTCCAGTGCTGGACTAAATCATATCGTCCACATTATTCCAGTCATTCAAAAGCTGTTGGATCCGTAACACTTTAGTGACAATGCTTTCAAGAAAGAAGTTTATAGATTGTTTTAAAACTGCTTCATTTTTACTGTTGGAAGAAGTAACTGATGTAGTGAAAGAAAAAAGAGGATTTATGTGAGAAATTGGATAATGTTATATCCCACAAACACACATGTTTTTTGTACAAAGAAACAAACTGAAGAGTTTGGTTTTCAGTTAATTTCATTGTTAGGAATTACCTATAGAATTCCACAAAAAAACAACAATGCGTGTTCACTGTTTAACGTGTAATCAAGCACTGGATTGGCCGTTCATACTATTCCAGTGGCGCTGGAATAAGCGAGCTGAAATGAAAAATGGACCGTCATTCTAGTCAACTGG
Organism: Agelastica alni; assembly: GCA_950111635.1. NCBI lineage: Eukaryota > Metazoa > Arthropoda > Insecta > Coleoptera > Chrysomelidae > Agelastica > Agelastica alni. The sequence goes on from OX467712.1 coordinate 20,817,379, forward strand.
ACTGGATTGATTACTGGAATAGGTACATTCCAGTGCCGGTTCACATTATTCCAGTGGCATTCCAGCGCTGAACTGGAATAATGTGAACCGGGCTTAAGACAGTAAAGTAGTAGATTAGGTCAAATACAAAATGATGGTTAATCGCAAGATTAGGTGCATTATCTCCTTCAATAAATAAAAAATTGTAATTGTGTTGTGTTGTTTAGTAATATTACAGGAAAGTAGAATTGTCTTGTCTGTAGGTCAATGCCTCATTTCATAAAGTATGATTAAAACGATGTAAAGATAATTTACGATTAGATGTTATGAAAACTTGATTTGTAATTTGTAAGCAATATCTATGGCTAGAGTATTCACCTGATGATATTGTATTTAAAGAAGAAAAAACCTTATATAATGTATCCAATAGTCGGCACTATATGGGAAACTTTTTTATTCTTAGTTTTTGAAAATAGCGACAGTTGTTATAAAAAAAGGTAAATCATAATTAAAAAGTATTGTCGGATATTCAGTATTATCCATATGCCATAAAAAATAGATTTTGTATGGTATCAACAAAACGGTGCTACATGCCATATTACTGTAGCTGTTAGGAAATACCTTGAAACTATTTTTAGTGACAAAGTAATACATAGATATTCCGAGATTTTTTGGTAATCCGAGATTTTTTTCCGAGAGATGGAAAGTATGACAGTGACATTGAGCGAAGGGTGTTGGCAGGAAAACAAATGAATGGGGCACTGCATAGCCAGAAAGTGTTAAAAAAGGCACGTCTGGCGGTGCATAGAGGTGTGTTGGTTCCTACACTTATGTATGGTAGTGAATGTTGGGTTTGACAGAAGAAGCATGAAAATAGGATTAATGCTGCGGAGACGAGTAGTCTGAGAAGTATAGCCGGAGTGACTCGGTTGGATAAAGTAAAGAATAGTGAGATAAGAGAACGCTGTGGTGTAAAAGAAAATATGGTTACGAAGATAGATTAAGGAATGCTTGGTTGATTTGGACACGTAGGAAGGATGGATGAAGGAAGATTGACGAAACAAATTTATAATGCGAGTGTGAATGGACGGAAGTCGGTAGAGGTCGACCTCGGAGAACATATCTCGATCAGATCAACATTGTTTTGAAGAAAGGCCAGGTCAAGAGTACCAACAATCGACGAGCATGTATGAGAGCACTGATGAAAGTAGAGGAAGCAAAATATGTGTGTAAGAACAATAGCAAGTGGAAGGAAGTGGTCTCTGCCTACCCCTAAGTGAAAAAGACGTGACTTTATGTATGTATGTTTGTATGCAATAAACATACCTTTACCATCACTGGCATTTGGTAATGAGAAAGGATGAAGAAGATATTATAAAATCTAAAAAAAAAAAATTCTAAAATGTATTGTAAAAAAACACGCACGAGTGTTATTTGCTGATTTCGTACGCGAACGCTTCGTTAGGAACATTGTCAGAATTAGTTTCCGTTTGCAGAAAACCGTACCCCTAAAAGTTGGATTAAAATGAATGAGTAGTAGTATTTCTACATACAAAGAAAAGCGTACATCCTGCGTTGAATATCCTGTTGTTTCTAATTGACCAACTTAAAGAGAAGGGACTGTCGAAGTTAATGCCTCAGAAACATCCAATAAGGGTGATAATGTTGCTCGACGGTGGGTCAATAGAGGGAGACGGTAGTTAACGTGCCAAAAACACATATAACACAAACTTTAACGCACTCAGCAATTTGTAAATATAATAAGAAAATAACGAAACCGTTTTCACGGAGAAAAATTGTCGAATGAAATCGTTGTGTGACGGACCTCAATTAGTTCTCCATCCCGTACTGACATTAAGGCGCCCGATAAATATGATCCGTCTGGGATTATTCATAAAAAAAAATTGAAACCGGAGTAGAGAAAGAATCTCATTCGGTATAAATCACAAATACGTTGTGGTGGTGATTCATTACTCCTACCTACATTTACGGTAACCTTGAACGGGTACTGATTCAGAATGTGTCATACCGGGTGAGTACCACAATATATTCAATTAATAACCAAACAATGTGTTTGTTTAAAATATAAGGTATTTTTATTATGATGTGACCACTTTTGTTGATATTTTAATATGCAGAATACTATTTTAAGCACGTTACCTCGACAGAAATGAAGGTTATGGCTTTTGACGATGTAATAATGGATATTTCGAATTTTGGTTTTGTGGTAGTAGTTTTTGCAGATTGTCTTCGTTTTCGGCTATTGGAAAATCGTTATCTGCATAGCAGAAAATTTTTATTTCCTTATTGCCTATTCTGTATCCGAAAGTGGTCTCTTTGACTCTGTCTATTATGTTGTTCATTATGGTGTTAAATATCAGCGGGCATGGAAATCTCGAAATCAAAAACAAAATCGATGACCTTCGCGGAAGACCCACTAAGATGTAAACTAGTAATTGATGACGTACCGATAGAACAGGTCGTGGATTTCGACTACCTGGGTTGCAAGATCTCCAGCCAGGGAAATTTAGAGGAAGAAGTCAAACGAAACGTGAACAAAGCTGCATCAATCTCTGGTCATCTAAAAAACATTTAGCGAAACAAACAAATAAGCATTCAGAGTAAGTCACAAATCTATAAAACATGCTAAAGGCCAGTAATGACCTACGGAGCAGAGACAAGAGCCGATACATCAGAAACCAAAGGAATGCTCAGAACAACAGAGATGAAAACAATACGCGCAATAACAGGCGCAACACCCTTCTGGATAAGGAAAGGAACGAAGAAGTAAAAAGACAAACCGACATCAGTGATATCGCAAGATGGTGCAGAGCTCGACGAAGATACTGAAACGCACACGTCAGCAGGATGAATGAAGACAGATTACCACGAATCGTCAGGGACAACATACCAACAGAAAGAAGTCCCCTGGGCAGACCATGAAAAAGAGGGAGAGACAGCTGGCAGTCCAACTCACAGAAAAAAAATCAGTGAACTACAGGCGGTACGCCTTCTACAAGTGGAAGAAGAAGAAAAAAAGGTTTTGTGGTAGTTATTTTAAAGTACCACACAAGAAAAACTAACTTTTCTACGAAGAATTTTTAAATTTAATAAATACTAACGTCGAGTACAAAAATGATATGAATATGAATTCGTGCTTCGTTTTTTTTCTTTACCTTGCTTCATATGAAAAATCATTTTTTATCGCGACAGTCGTAGTTCGTAAACAGCTCTAAAGTCTTCCAAAGGGAAATGAAATACTTGTTTTTTCGCTCTATTTACCTATTGATTTGGTTATTTGAGAGGTTATCGCTTTATCTCACGCGAAGCCTTCCAGCGCTCCGACGTCCAATGCTTGATTTATTTTTAATCAAAGACTATTTATTTATCCGATTACCAGGAGCAACAATCGGATGGAAAAATTGCTTTAACAGTAAGTTATATGGATCAATATTGGTTTTTTCTTCGAAAAACAACAGAACACTCGAGGCCAATCTTTTGTTTGGTTTAATGGATTACTAAAAAATAACTAACGTATAAATGTACCCACTGTTTGACCAAAATTCACCAGGCCAAGAAGAATTATTTGTAGGCACAGAATTAATAGTACATATACAGGGTGGCCAACCGAAAACGAAACAGAGCCGTTTGCAGGAATCTCGTCAATATTTTAGAAAAACGTTGGACCCGTCGATTTTTGATTAAAGGGGACATTCTTTTCCGGTATTTTTGACTCCACTGCTTTCAACCCCAAGCGAGGGTAAGAATTACCCCAAAATGTTTAAATGGCATTGGGGGTCCAATAAAATGTCTTTCAAATGCTCTTACAATTCTTTATACAATATTCTTTAAATTTTAAAATTCCGCCCATTACTTATTGAGAAATTAGATTTTAAATGTGAAACTTAAATGCAAACAATCACGAACGGTAAAAATGTCATTCATTCGAGTTAAGTACGCCAATGGTATGTATAAATTTAGTGTTGTTGGTAGTTTATTTAACGTAGTTTTGAAAATTGAATACTATGGTATATTTCATTGCGGAAAGGGTGGATATTATTTCGCTTCATTTTATGAACAATAAATGTGCGAATAGAACAGCTCAGCTATTTAATGCACAACGGCAAGATCGACATGACAGTAAAAAGTAAACCATTTTGAAGAAGAATAAATTCCATCCATATAAAATACGTTTAAACCATGAACTAAATAAGGATGATAATCAATTAAGTGTGAGTAAGCAACTAAAATAATTGGAATTTTAACGTGTAATTTTTTTCAAGTATTGGGAGGAAATGTAAAATTTAAAGACTATTGTAGAGAGAATTGGCAGAGCTTTCAAAAAAACATCTTATTCGACTCCCAATGCCATTTAAATATTTTGGGGTAATTCTTACCCTCGCTGGGGGTTAAAAGTAGTGGAGTCAAAAATACCGGAAAAAATGTTCCTTTCCCCTTTGATCAAAAATTCTGAGCGTCTTTCTAAAATGTTGACGAGGTTCCTGCAAATGGCTCTGTTTCGTTTTTGGTTGGCCACCCTGTATATGTACTCCACAGAATAGTGTTACGATGACCATATTTTCTATGAAAGTTTACGTTAAATTTACAATAAACTAAGAAAAATGATGCACACTATGTTGTTGGTAACTTAAAATAATTAAATTATAAATGTATAGTCGAAGTCAGAAATAATTTTTCCCGTTTCACGAATTCGCCAACTTAAAAAATTTAGCCTACGGCAGGTCCAGGTAGTGACTTTAATTGGATGCAACGACCAACTCATATATACTTTGCCAATAAAAGCAAACAATTCGGCATAAATCCGTTTTATTTACCTGCTTGTAATATTATATACGTTCTCCTCTATTTAGGAAAGCATTCACGAAACATTAAGCAGATTGATCGTTACTTCTTTTTTTCACAATATCATAAGTGACGTTCCAAGTTTAATCAAGATTAACTATAAATCTACCTAGACGATGAACTTCATCCATTCCACTGAGGTAATCATTACGTAAAATAATTATTTTTTAAGATTCCATATTAGTCTGCCTTTTATTTAATGTACGATATCTCAAACTCAAAGAATGGAGCATTTCTCTAATAGTACAGCATATTTCACGAATATACGGTGATTTCGGATTATCGTTAGAAACTCGATAACCATTATTCAACTGTACATTTAAGAAGTACGAAAGTAAATTATTATTTTTAAACAAATTTTGTAGGTAACGAATTTTATTTTATAAGCGACTTTGTTTGTTAGCACGGTTAATTTTGCAGCCAAATCTGTTCTTAATGACTTTATTTATTGATGCCCTAAAAATTGAGTGACTCCCCGTATTTTGCAATGCTAGCTTTACAGACGACACTGCTAGAGCCAATGTAACATTTTTTTGCCGTGTTTCCCAAGATCTGCCAAGTGAATACATACTGGTAAAAGTCCGAAATTGACCATAACAGTTTGGACTTTTACCATTAAGACTTGGTAAATAAAGGTAGCAAAAAGAGATAGGCAAAGGTAGAAGCGGCCTAAACTGACTTCCTACGAAGGAGTTGTAGGGTATCAAGGTTGCAAAAAGTCACAAATAATGAAATAAGGCAGAGAATGACAGCAGAAACACCTATAACGGAGGAATGTTATCTCTCTATCATTCTTTCCTGTTGTGTCGAACTCCACACCTAGATATGTGTATTCATTCCAAGCTGCTATCTCGTCTATGTCTAGTTGGATGTTAGACGGTTCTGCTCCTATGGGAAGATTTTTCGTTTTCTGCCTGTTAAGCTCCAATCCCCAGCTCTTATATTCTTCCTGTAGATTTTGAGCCATGTATTCTTTATCGTCCTTATCATTTACTATAATCACTTGATCATCGGCAAATTGAAGAGTATATAAACATGTTTCTCCGAGATCAATACCCATTCCGTTACATTTCCTTTTCCATTGGTGTAAAGCTCGAGCTACATATATCTTGAACAATGTGGGTGATACACAGCAACCTTGGCGTAAACCTTAATTTACTAGAAATTTCTCTGATAGATCATTACTCATGTTTATTCTTGATGTTGAGCCTTTGTACAAGTTCTTAAGGGCTCTTATTATGTTGTAGCTAAGATTAGTTTCCTGTAATACTTTCCACAGTTTCTTCACGGGAACTGTATCGTAGGCTTTCTGGAGTTCTATGAAAATGAGGTGAGTGCTTATTTAAATTTTAAAAGTAAGACAAAAATTCTTTTAATTCTACACATGTGTAGATCTCACTATTCTTTATTATGTATGTTCTTATTAAGCTTTATAGTGATTGACTATTGTGATTCTGTATTATATTTATAATAAGATAAAATTTACGAGTTCTCGTTTTTTTTTTAAACTATCTTACCTTAACACTTTTTTTATTTCGTTTTAAATGGCATGAACAAAAATGGAGATCATTCCTCTTTTGTATTACAAGTTTCATTTGAAGATATCTTTATTACGTGCGTAACAACTTTCTCCCATAACCTGACACATACCAATTCACTGCTCTGATTTGAAATTGTTTGTCTCGACTTACTCTCTAGTTGTGTGTATTTTATAGCCGTGTTTGAGATAGTTCGATGCAATCTTTTCCTAGTTATGTTGTTCGTAGCAAAGTCCACATACCGAGTTATTTATAATTTATTGCAATGTTGAATAATTATTGTTTACGTTCGTTTGTTTTGCTGTTTCAGTATTAATTATTAACGATTATTATTTTTATCTAAGTAAAACGTAGATACTTCATTTATTCTGAATTTAATTTTTTTTTAAATCGACTGTTTGGATTTTATTTTATTGTTACTGATTAAATTTCATACACTAATGAACCGAAGTTTTAAAATGCCTAATTTTTAATCATTTAATGTCATGCTGAGTTGTGAATTAAATTTTAAAAAGCTGGATATAGAAAATGTATCAAGTTGTGGCAAGATAAATCGGGTTTTGTAATACCAGAAAAGGAATTAAAACGATTTATCTATCGGTTTAATTTTTAACAAAAGAAACAGATTTATTCACAAAAATTATATTTAAAAAACACTACAAAAGAATTCCACTGAGGATTACTTATTTAAAATATTTTGTTAATTTTTCCTTTTTTTACATAAAAAAAATTATAGACGATATTAAAATTTGTCTAAAATATGTAAGAATTGATAAGATAAACAAGCCGTGTATTTCGATTACTTACTTAAATAATGACGATATTATCAAGTACAGTTCAACTGTTGAATATTCATCCGGTCATAACTAATACGCATGTGAATTTAGTTGTAAAATTTTAGTCAAAACAAAGTCTGATATGCCGAACAATTCTAAAATTCTAAAAAATTATTTAGCTTACAACTTGGCACCCGATTGTATAAAAATTAAATTCCGAATCAATTTATGGATATCGTTCGGTTGTACCACTATTACATTTTTTTGTACATTTACCAAATACAAAAAATTTGATTAAAAAAAATTAAGCATACCTTTTTACGGGTTGCTAATATTTTTTACAGTTCTACTAAATGTACTTGATTGTACTTTTAACCATTTACATAAAAATCCATCCGTTTGGTATCTTTTCTTATTTTTTTTTCGATTTTTGGCAGACTACGAACCACGTGAAATACCTTATAATATTTCCTCTCCCTTCTTTCTTCTCTTTTATTCTTTTTCCATGTTGTTTCTTCCTTCCGTTTTATTTTGCTCCAATCCTCGAGTTCTTTACTGTACGGTGAACTTGTTATCACAGCCGATTTTCCTCGTATTCTAAATTTTCTCTTGTGTCCCACAGCTTTAGGAATAGATATCATATTGGCTGGTGATAAAACTTTGAAGGATGATGATAGACCTGGAGATGATTTTTTTTCCCCTGTATATCGTTTGGTCAGACTAAGGGGTGAATGCTTATACTGCCCCAGATGCCAGTGCTGTCATGGGTTTCTCCATGTGTTTCATTTGATCATAAATGAATGGCGACAATTCAACTGTACTTCAAACAACCGAGTTCTGTGTATACTGTATATGAACTCAGTTGGACAACGGTTACTCCCGGTATTGTCCATATGGACTGTCGGCGAACCTTTTGTGATTCTATGCATCTTACTGGATAGTACTTAACCCTAATTGGCCAAATTTTATCGGCAGTTTTCTCACCGCAAAAATCAATGCCTGCAAAAAATAAATCAGTGTTTACACAACTATTTACCAGTGCCGTGTTGTTATAAATACATATTTTTTCGTTTTTTACGTACCTATTATCTTGTTTTCTGTTTTATTGGAGTATCTGTTATATAGTTAGTAACATAGAAATACCTTTTAAAAACTGCACAAAAAAAATTGTTGGAATAATTAGTGAAACAACAAAATTTTAAGAAAGAATACGTCATAGACAAACTTTTTGAATCTTAGGTCATACAGTTTTCCGTTTGCCTTCATATTATTGTGTATTCAACCCTATTGAACTGATCTGGGCTGCTTTAAAAAACAAATTACGAAAGTCTAATCAAGCTCCTCAATTAAGCGATTCTCTTCTAACAAATAAAAGAAAAGTAATTGATGAACTCGCCGAAACTGACTTATGGACAAATTGTGTTTACCACGTCAAATAAAAAGAAAACAATATTGTGTATTGCCACAAATCGAACCGATAGTGATAAATACCCAAGAAGACTCATGTACTGATGAGTGTTTCGATAGTGACTAATGTATAATAGTGTTTCGTTTAGGGTGGTCACCTTATCACGTAAGTCAAAACAATACTTATTTCAAGTTTTTGAAAAAATTTTAGAAATGAAAACCAATCTACGAACCCAATTAAATAGGTTTTGAATTTAAATAGGTATATCCAAAACCACTTATATTCATAAAAATACATTTCAAAATATAAACTTTATTGAGAACATTGTTAACCCAATAATTATTTAATGCAGTAAAACTACTATTAAAATATCTGTTGTGACGCCTATGCAACAGCAAAGTTCGGCAAGCCGCCGGATGGAATATTGTTTTTATACTTGTCTAACTGACTTCGTAAGAACTATACAAATATATTGCGAAATCCAAAAATGTTAAAATTGTTTCGCCATTTAAGGTACTTCAAATATTTATGTGTAAATAATTTTAGAGATACTTTTCTATTATTAATTTCTAAACCAGCGCTAATTAATTCATGATTACGGTTTTGCATTTATCGAAATGTATTCGGACCAAGCCGCGAGTATGATGCTTTCAACCAATTATTATTTGGTAGTTTGTTGCTATAAGTTTGAAATTGTAGTATCCCAGCTTTCCAATTAAAGCTAGTAAAATTGTTTCCGACAAAATAATGATAATAATTGTTAACGGGTGCGTTTCAAGTTGTCCGAATAAATCATAATTTTTAAACGAAATATCAAGCCAAATAAGTATGCAAAACATTTAATTTTTTTTTTTAAAAACTCAAAGTAATGTATTTTGTGTTTTCGTTTTCTATCAAATGGATTAACAATTCCAAGACGATTTCATGCATATCTTCATTTAAAATAATGGATTTTAGGTGGGCGCAAATTATAAAATAAGAAATACGTCGATCTAAATAATAATCTTCAGAATCTGGAAAATTATTGTCCAAATAAAACTAGACGGAAAACGAAACAATCCATAAAGAACGGTTCAAAAAATATATCTAAAAATTTTTTTTTATTAGTGCAATGTTTTATTGCTTGGCAGACACCAAATAAATCGGAAAAAATAACAGTAAAACTGTAATTCTGCGGTTGGATGTTAACGCGATCCTTCTCTTCCTTATTAAATATATGTATCCCTAAAGTTGGTTATGTTTGAAGGAAATTCAAATGAAATAATGCAGGCAAAGTACCTGTTGTAAAGTTTTACTGTAGGTGTTAAAACGTAATCTTCAGGTAGAAATGTATAAATAAGGGATCGAGTATCTTTACTACAAAAGTTTACCGGTGCTTGTTCTAAACATAAGATTCGAATGAACATTTACAGCTTCCAAGATGTCTTCTTCAAGTTCAAGGTTATCTCTAAGGGATGCAATGAAAATGACTAGAAATAGAAATCTTAAGATATTACACTTTGAACAGTGACAATGCTACAGCTTTTATGAACAACTGGATAATAAAGAAGTAAATTCCAAAAAGAAATATTATTTTATATAAAAACTTTTATCTGCATTAATTTTTAACTATTTAACAATATTAGTTAGGTTCTATACAGAGTTAAAAATTTCTAATAGATTAACAAAGCTTACCGTCTGTATGGCAAAAATACCTGAAATTCCTCAACGAACGTGCAGTAGGAGTCGATTCCAGTGGCGTAGCAAATTATTCCGTTAAATATATAAGCATTTTTTTTTCTGTGAATAGTATACGGACCTCTTCTTATGTTTTATTGACTATGAAAAGGCCTTCGACAAACTTAGCCATGGTAAGTTGATGGATTGCCTTTAGAGGAAAGGACTAGACGAGAATGATCTTAAAATCATCCAGACACTTTATGGAAATCAGACTGCAGTGGTTAAAACAGAAGCCGGCGACAGAGCAAAGTTTACCGAATACTATAAGTTGGTTCACTCCAAGAGATTCGTTTGTCGGTACGGCTCAGGATTGCGATTTTTGCAATTCCCATAAATCATATTGCCGACAGACGATGTCCGGAAGCCGCCGGCCGCATGACAGTTATACGAGGGCAGTTCCTATTGGCGATATCTACAGGGGAAGTTCCGAAGTTGAAACTTCGCTTGCTCGGTTGTTTCAGACAGATAAACAAAGATACGAAAGTAGTTGTTTGTCGATTAACTTCTAGAAACATGATGGATAAACTCATGAATAAATGATCTAAGGAACAGATCAGAGTGATTTACTCTCAAATGATAAACATACGTTCAGAAAAACATGATTTATTAACAAAAATAATACAGACAATTATATAATGTTATATGTTTATAAATGATTTAATATATTCAATTTTACATTGCATGATTTATGTTTCCTAATAATCTTCATGTCCTGGTCCATGAATTTTAAAGTAAAGTATATCCGAACTCTTGTATATAAAGATATATAATAATCAAAAGGGAATTTTTGACATGGATGTGAGAAAAGACTTTTCGAGTATTTTTTTTACAAATACTGTCCTATTCCCTTCTCACTGACGATTTTATCAAAATTTTCAATGAATATGGTTTCCATGGTCATTACATGGTCAACAATATCTCTTGATGGTACGGTTAATCCACCAAACGATGATTTGTCGGTACTGTAAGCCTTTAGCTTACAGAAAATTACATCTTTATCAAGAAGGTTTTCTGAGGATTTGCTAAAATCCATACAAACGTCACACGAATGTTGCATGAGACATTTTTTCATGAGGTATCCTGTGACATAGACAAGAGCGTTTCCTTCGGGTCTAGCTCGGATCTAGTTCAGTCAATTCTGGCGTCAAACTTAACAAAACCTCATTAACATCATCCATACAATTAGCACCTTCACTAGAATCAAAATATTTCAGAGCAAATATTTTTTTGAAAGCTCTGGATTCTTCGCGCTGCCAGAACAATTTCTGATCTGTCCAAAAAAATTCTCCAAACAATCTTGATTCAAATTATGAGTGAACAAATATTTATAATCGCGTTCTTTTAACATCTCCCACAAGGCAAAAACTGCTTTCCCACGGTACTGAGAAAACCATCCACTGAGGAATACGTCGACATTTTCACAAAATAAATATTTCGAACTCCGAACGAACACAACACAATCACAATACCAAACAATACGGACAACCTTTATGTCTCGGGTGCCGAAGAGAACTGGTAACTCCAAGCGACACACTGTACCACGTTGCTGGAGCATTAGATGGAGCAAAAGAAAGGGGTTAAAATTAACGGAAAAATCATTAATACATAAGATGACACGGTCTTAATCGCAAGCAGTGAACAAGAACTCCAGACACTCTTCGATCGCATCAAATCGGTGGAAGAAAATTATGGCCTTTACATCAACTTCAAAAAATCCAAAACCATGATTGTTTTCAAAAAAAATTTTTACTTCCAAAATTAAAAAATTTACTTCTAATTAAAACATTAAATGTTAATTTTAATGACAAATAAGATAAATGCCGGAATAACAATTGCAATAGACGCCTCTAATATATTTTAATGTTGTAAACGTATTAGATGGTTAACTGAAACATTATATTTTATGGACATTAGATAATTGTCATTATCGGTTTTATAAAGATAAGTAAATATGTACTTTTAATGGCATAGCCAATATGATTGTTCATTAATTTAATTAATAACTACTCTTTTTAATAAAACATGTAAATGCTACGATAACGATAACGTAAGCAATACGTATTGATTTTCTCGGATGTGCTTTTAATATTTTTAAATTTTATTTAACGCAACGTCAAATCTATAAAAGCATATTACGCTAACACCGCAAATAATTATTAGTTTTGGAAAGTTTCATGTTAATCTGATATAAGGGTGATTCTAGTTGATATTGATAAATGTATACAATTTAAATTACTTTTTTAATATCTTTACTACTACTTTACTAATGTATTAACTAAATTTTCTTTTTATAAATAAACGATACATAATACTTGAAAAAATTGTATGTCAAAACATATTCGTAATAAAACCTCAAATTCTTCACTTAAATCTTACTACAGGGTGTTTCAGAGGATATTTCAATTTTCAAATAAAAAATACTTGCTTATTAAAGAAGCTGGAAAAATTACATTATGTAAAAACACATAATCACAACACACGGCAATACGTAAGATGTTGGACAGTTGTACTCGTTGACAGGATCTTTCCCTACTTTTTTTTTATAAGGCTACTTAAAGAGTATAGTCTAACTCACCTTCCTGCTTCAACGCAAGGATTAACGGAACGTATTAAAGAAAGAATTAACAGTATTCTTGTTGCGATGAGTCAACGCATGTATCAAAATTTAAGATTTAGATTGGAGGAATGCTATGCACGCGACAGACAACATTAGATTGTAGATTTAATATTATGCAGCCTTTAAAACACCTCGACCTATCAGATATTTTGTGCTTAACCCTTAATCTATTCGAGTCCCAGGATTCCGAGACTTCGTACAAAGTGTATCAGTTTCCTGGGAGCTAAGTTCCTGACATCGGAGGGCTTTAAGAAGGCCCCTTCCAGGAACATAAGTCTCTTGCAGAAAAGCGCTGGGCATTCGCAAAGCAAATGTTCTGCAGTTTAAGCAAAGTATTCGCAGTAGCGGAAACTATCATCTTTTATTTTGCCCATCTTCTTTAGGTCATACCTCAGAGTAGTATCCAGTGAGGAGTCCCGTCACCAGTTTCAAGTCTTTCTTGTCCAACTCGAGAAGCTGTTTAGCTTTCTTTGGCGAGTGGCTCACTAGCCTTCTCGCCTGTCTTTTTCCTGGCTCTTTATTCCAGTGAGATTTCATTTTATCTGCTTTCCAGCGTCGAACCTCTTCTTTGACGGGCAACATTAGGATGATAGACATCCGCACGTGTTATGATTATGTTTTTTGTAATATAGTTATTATATCTTTTATTTGAAAACCGAAATGTCCTGTATAAGCTATAAAGTAATGCTTTCCCGCTATTATCCCTTCCGTATAATCTTGTCCCGCTTTATTTCGTCTCGCCTTATCTCATCCCTCCTCATCTCGTTTGGCCTAATTTTGGGTCTTCTCATCTTGTTTGGCCTTATTTCGTCTCTCCTCATCTCGTTTGGCCTAATTTCGTCTCGCCTCATCTTGTTTGGCCAAATCTCGTCTCGTCTCATTTTGTTTCGCCACATTTTGTCTTGTTGCGAATTAAAATAGTTTCCGTAGTATGCGGAATATTTATGAGTAATATTGATAAATTTAAGCGAGATTCAGTGTGAGGTTGCGTTTGATTGTTGAATTTCATGAGTCTATTGAATTGATACTCCAACGTTCAAATAAAATGTATACAGGAGAGTTATATAAGTTTATGAATGGGGTTATATAGTCCATGGTAATATATTGGTTTATGTAGTGCACTCGGGGGTTTCCGTTTATTGATATTATTACCATAAATTACCATCCCGATTTGAATAACACTGTAGATGAATGTGTAAGCAAACAAAAATTTTATAATTGTTAAAAAGTGCTATCCATAAACCACGTTACGCATTTTTCGTATTTTTTATTCTCTAAGGGATGCAATGAAAATGACTAGAAATAGTAATCTTAAGATATTACACTTTGAACAGTGACAGTGCTACAGCTTTTATGAACAACTGGATAATAAAGAAATAAATTCCAAAAACAAATATTATTTTATATAAAAACTTTTATCTGCATTAATTTTTAACTATTTAACAATATTATTTAAGTTCTATACAGAGTTAAAAATTTCTAATAGATAAACAAAGCCTACCGTCTGTATGGCAAAAATACCTGAAATTCCTCAACGAACGTGCAGTAAGTGTCGATTCCAGCGGCGTAGCAAATTATTCCGTTAAATATATAAGCATTTTTTTTTCTGTGAATAGTATACGGACCTCTTCTTATGTTTTATTGACTATGAAAAGGCCTTCGACAAACTTAGCCATGGTAAGTTGATGGATTGCCTTTAGAGGAAAGGACTAGACGAGAATGATCTTAAAATCATCCAGACGCTTTATGGAAATCAAACTAACAGTGGTTAGAATAGAAGCTGGTGACACAGAGCAAAGTTTACCGAATACTCTAAGTTGGTTCACTCCAAGAGATTCGTTTGTCGGTATGGCTCAGGATTGCGTTTTTTGCAATTCCCATAAATCATATTGCCGACAGACGATGTCCGGAAGCCGCCGGTCGCATGACAGTTATACGAGGGCAGTTCCTATTGGCGATATCTACAGGGGAAGTTCCGAAGTTGAAACTTCGCTTGCTCGGTTGTTTCAGACAGATAAACAAAGATACGAAAGTAGTTGTTTGTCGATTAACTTCTAGAAACATGATAGATTAACTCATGAATAAATGATCTAAGGAACAGATCAGAGTGATTTACTCTCAAATTATAAACATACGTTCAGAAAAACATGATTTATTAACAAAAATAATACAGACAATTATATAATGTTATATGTTTATAAATGATTTAATATATTCAATTTTACATTGAATGATTTATGTTTCCAAACAATCTTCATGTCCTGGTTCATGAATTTTAAAGTAAAGTATATCCGAACTCTTGTATATAAAGATATATAATAATCAAATGGGAATTTTTGACATGGATGTGAGAAAAGAATTTTCGAGTATTCCCCCCCACCCCTATCCTGTAACACCATGCAGACATTAAGTCAAAAAACCCTCCTCCGTCGTATTTGTTTTGTGTTAAGTAAATTTTAAAATATTTTAAATTGCAAAATGATCAAATGTGCGTTTTAATTGATTAATTATATGTTTATTTCTTATTAAGTAAGAGACTTAATACAAAATAACGTTATTATTTTTATTTATTTTACTGTGTTACGTGACACAGAGTAGCATTCCACCCTTCTCTCATGTAACATCACAAAACAAAAGAGCTTTTCCCTCCCACTCGTAAAAAAATTACGTGTTTTATTAATGCTCCCAAAGCAGTGTTGATGCTTTTTTTATGGCAATTATCAAACGTTTTTAGAAAAATTAAATAATATGACTTTTTATGGTTAGAGTATTGTCAATTTAAAATTATTAAACAAATATATTTTTAAGACTAGCTCTGTCAGCCAGGGAAAAAAAACTTGTTCTTTTAATATTATAATTGTTCAAATTTTTTTTGTTTTTTATACAGATATTTCTTCTACCATTGCAGTGTGAATGTAACGGCAACTGCAGTGCTGATTCCACCTCTATATCTATGAATGAGGGATGATGAAAGCTTTACTTTGTTACATACCTTTAGGGGAAAATAATTCATTTAAAGTAGTTCCATTATTTTTTAAATAAGTAAATCATTTACTACCTATATACTAATTAACATGTTACATTATCCTGGTCAACGGTGGTTTTGTTGCCCTTGATATAAAAATAATTTCTAGTAAATTTATGCCAACAATTTATGAAACTATGAATGATTTTGGAATATTGGCTCTGGTTTTCTTTAAATCTTAATTTTAATATTATACTATAAAAAGGCAGGGTATAGGAAAGAAAAACCAAGTATAAAATCTTTTTTATTGAATAATATTATTTTGTTTTAATGATTTTATTTACATATGTGAAGAGAGAAAAAAATTAGAAAAAACAATTTTACAAATCAGAGAAATACCTTTTATAAGCTTTTCTTTTGTAATTTTTTTTTGGAGAATCTCTTTGTAAAGACCAGCAGTAATCTGCCATTACGTGACGGTTTCATCTACCCTGATACCTGTCCTCCATTACTTTTAAATCTTGGTGGAATCGTTCTCCCTGCTTCTCACTGTAATTTCCTAGATTATCAGGAAATATATTCAGGTGACTGTAGAGAAAGTGCGCTCATATTCGCTTCTAAAATTTTAAAGGCTTCCAACATCTTTTGCACAATATCTCAATAATTTGGTGCTTTATAGTTAGTTAGTTACCTTAGAAATGTTCTATAACCAACAAAAGTTCTCTCCAAGCTTCACTTTCAGAATTGGTCATAATTTTTATGAAGTTTGTATCTTTCATTAATGTCCGAATTTGAGGGCCATCGAATATTATAGCTTTCAACTTCTCCATACCCAAATAAAACGCATTTTAAACTGTTTCTGCAGCTTTCATTGAAGAGTCGTCAATCAGTAGATTTGTATTTTTGTAAACCCATGTCTAAAAGTAATTTTGGTATATTATTACAGAAGAGAAGTTTTTTATTTTCACTCTAAATGATAATATTTCACTTTCTTGTTCTGTATGCTCTAATTGTTACTTTTGGTTCTAAAAAATTATTTTTTTTAGTCTTGATATAAGAAGTTCTGATGCTTGTTTTGATAAATTTAGATTTCGTATTAAATCACTGAGCTTTTTTTAAGAAACAACTGTCGAGTTGATGTTTTACCTTCATATTTACTACCACTTGTAGATTGTATTGGATGCTGCGAGTTTGGCAACATCATAGTTTCTAAGGGCACACAAACCACTTTTGAGGCATAAATAGGCCGAGGAGGGTCTTCATTGTGCAAGATAGGATATTTTATAGACTGCAAAGCTACGTTTTATTTCGTATAAAACCTTTAACGTAAACTATGCATCCTCACATTAGCAACTTACCCAAACGCGCGTCATGCGTCCTATAATTTTGTTAAATAATGATCTCTGGCAGTTTAACAAAATGAGTAGTGCGGGGAATCACTTGCACAATCACGTTATGTATGTATGCGCGAAATAAATGTGCAGAAAGCGAATTTTAAGCAGTAACCAAACACATATTAATAACTCGTGTTCAAAGGAGCCGGCGTAAATTATTTATTATTTTTAATATTATAAATACACTAAAATCATGAAGGCGGTATGGGTAACCGTGAGGCGTTGTTCTGCATGCGAACACTTTTGCAAAAGAGTGTTGAATTTCGTAAAAACATTTACGTAAGTTCATCGATTTCGATAAAGCCTTTGACAACGTACCGCATTCACCACTGTTTCAATGCTTAGATAATTGGTCTTGACTCATATGATGTAAGACTGCTTAAAAACCTTTATTATAACCAGACTGCTAGAGTAAAAGTGGACCAAGAGGTTTCAGAAAAAGTTCCTATTAAACGTGGCGTTAGGCAGGGATGTGTCATGTCACCAATGCTTTTTAATGTCTACTTGGAAGCTGTCTTTGAAGAAGCGCTGAAATATAGCCATGAAGGTGTTAAAATTGGTGGAGAAGTCATTAACATTAGGTACGCTAATGATACTGCTATAATGGCAGAAAGCCTCGAAGACCTTCAAACACTACTAAATGCAGTAAACAATGCATGCAAGGTAAAGGGTTTAAGTGTCAACACAAAGAAAACGAAGTGGATGGTTGTCGGTAAAATTAATATCGAGTATCCAAAATTAAAATTAGGTGGTAAAATTCTGGACAGAGTACAACACTTTAGGTATTTGGGTAGCTGGATGGACTGTAGAGTTGAGAGCGATGAAGAAATCTCAACCAGAATAGAACTAGCACATAAAAGATTCACTAGTTGGCGTTCTGTACTATGTAATAGAAGTCTTTCGATGAACATCCGTCTAAGAGTATTAAAGTGCTACGTTTGGTCTGTTTTGCTTTATGGATGTGAAACCTGGACACTGAAAGTAAAGCATCTAAATAAATTGGAAGCGTTTGAGTTATGGTGCTATCGCCGTATGCTAAAGATTCCGTGAACAGCACACGTAACTAACGAACATGTGTTAGAATCCCTACATAAAGAGCGAGAATTGACGAAACACCATCAAAATAAGAAAAGTTGAATATTTTGGACATATCATGAGGGGGCATAAATATCACATGCTCCGATTAATTATCCAGTGTAAAATAGAAGGAAAGCTTCGTAATATTAGACATTGGACGGGTCGAACAGTCGAAGAATTGTTTCATGCAGCTACCGATCGAGAAGCTTTCCAACAAATTGTCAACTCTATGATAGCCAACGCCTGAACGCTTGATGATAGCCAACGTTTAAAAACAAGCATGGCACACAAAGAAGAAGAAAATCATGAAAACCAGAGCCAGTTAGGTACTTTCATGAATATATTTGTGAACCGTGCAGTTGAATCTGCAGAAATATCCAGGGCAACAATAAAAAAATGTTTTTTTGTTGAGCTGTGTTATTACTATAATTTACTTGTTAAATTTGCAGTAAACATTTATTGATTCTTCTACTTGAAAAAATGTATCGAGTTTTGTTACTAAATTTTTAATTGAATTGGATTTATTTATTATTTGAAGCATAACGAATTACTTGTTTGTAGTGATTTATTATAATTTATATGATTTTATTTTTTTAACGAAAGAATGTTCTTAGGATAAAGAAGATGGGCTTATTAACTTGGGGTGATTTATTACTATAACTTAAATGTAGTGATAGGATGTGACAAACTCTTAAAGGCGTCTTTAGAAAGACTTATCTAGAGGTATCGATTTCGGCAAAGGCGTGATATTTTAAATATTTACGTTAAGAAAGCGCTGATAACGATTCTAACCTCGCACACGTGTACGTTCCTTCCAGCTAACTTGATAAGAATAGCCTTAAACTGTGCTAGAAACATCGAAAAGGGGTGTCACTTAACAGGATCACATTTAGTACAACAATGCCGAATCACTTCCATAAAACATTTTAAATATTTTTATTTTTGATACTTTCCTGTGTTTTTAATAAATACAGCTTAAATTATTTTTTTCCACCTTAATTTATGGTATAATAAGGAGAGACAGTTTTCAACAAAAAACATACACAGAATGACAAAAAGGATGTCCTGAAAAGGCATTAAAAGTGAGTTATATGTACCTTATGAATGGTTACAAATTTATTTTACTTAATGACACAGATCTCTTTTCTTAAACGTTTTTAAATATTTTATTTTTTACACTCACTGCTCGTTCTGTATCATAAAACTAACTTATATGATTATAAAAACTAACAGATTTATGCGCCTAACTTATAAAGGTAAAAACATTATTTCAATATTATTGTGCATCTTTATGTAAGATTTATTTTATTATTTTGATTATTAAATCACAAGGTATTTAGCAGAAGTAAAATTTATTCCATAATTCCATACATACACCTTTATATTTCAAAGTGTTCATTCCGACTGACTTTTCTTTCTTCGAAAAATTATAATGTAAACACACCTGTTCAACTGCCCCCCCTACTTAGCAAAAATAAAAAAAGAATGGCAGAAATTATGTGCTTTTTATAAGTTCTTATATTTCACGAGTTAAAATTTTTGAGTTTGTTGTCCTGGGTAGAAATTTGATATTTTTTGTGACCCCTGTGACGACAGCAGGCGAAATTCTAGCTAAATTCTCCGATTTGGTTTCCAAAAAAACCTACTTAAGGTGATAATTTGGTGCTGAGTTTATTATTTTCGTGCTCGTTTTTTAGAGGTGGGGGACGATTTTGAAAATTCGTGTGCTACCGTAACGTGGCGGGTATTTTTAAGCAGATGTATTTGATGTACTGCCGATACAAATTTTTTTAAATTATGTTTTGAAGCATTAGTTCTTGGTAGCAAAAAATTGCTTAATGTAGTGTCTTCCAAGTGGGGTTTGTAAAAATTTAATTAGTAGCGGAACATAAAGTAAAGTGTAACGACAAATCACAACATCCAAGATAAACAAGTAAAAGTGTAACTTTGTTCATGAAAAACCAATCAAAATACAAATACCAATAATGGTCGAAGAAAAGGAAACCTCCAACCGCGACAAGTCGAGGAACCATTGGAATGAATGATCGCTGCTAGGTGACGCCGTCAAACAAGTCAAAATTCGGTTTCTGTGTCTGTTTGCATAACTTCTCATAACTTCTCTATGCCATTTATTATTAAATCGAATAAACATGGCCGGGAATGAACATAGTATATGTTTAACAGTTTCGTATTCCACGCAGCAAAACCGACAGTCCGTTTGTTGATTCAGACCTAACCTTCCGAGGTGGTATCTTAGACGACAGTGTCCTATAAGCAGTATCGTTAGAATTCGCAGGTCATTCCTGCTCCATTCTAGGATCTGCTTAGTTGCTTTTCTCAAGGGTATATCGGACCAGTACGTGAGTATTTTCCTCTCCGCCCAGTCCCAAGTAATTGTTTGGGCGGCACTTGTAGTGACTCCAAAATTGGTTCTAGTCCAGTGAACGCAGATTCGGCCCCCTGCTGTGCAAGGGTGTCGGCTTTATCGTTTATCTACACCCCCTGGTACCCAGGTCCTTACAGCAGGGTCACTCTGTTGTTCGCACCAAGGCACTCCAGTGATTTGATGCAATTCCATACAAGTTTGGAATTTATCTTGTTAGAGCTCAGTGCTTTTTAAGCAGCCTGTCTGTCGGATATTATACTTATGTTTTTGTTTGCTAGAGGTCTCTTACTCAGCTTTATTGCACATAATTCGATAGCGAAGACTTCAGCCTAAAAGATTTTAGCATTCCTTCAAGACTGGTAGATATTTCAATCTTTGGTTTTCTGCTGAAAACACCGGTCCCAACTTCATCTGGGGTTTTTGAGCCATCCGTCTACATTACGTATTCAGTCTCAGGAAAGAGTATTTCTTCCCTCACCCATTCATCTCTCTTCGGAAAGAGGACTTTAAACGACTTTTCTTCGTGTATGTTTGTGACTAGAATGTCAGGAAACATACCGATAATTTGGTGGTTTTTTGTTTTACTCAGTAGGTATCCCGGAGTGGTCCCCGAGTTGCTTTTTATTAATTTGCCTTTCCTGAGGCAGGAATCTGTAGGAGACTATCCTGGCCTCTTTTTCTAAAAAAATATCTAGCGGAGGTGATCCATAGCTGCCGTTGGTGTGCTGGACATAGCCCCAGTTATGGTCAGGCATGACAGCCGCTGAAGGACAGCAAGCTTTGCTCTAGCCGTCTGTTGTAACCCTTTGGTCCACCAGACTACTGAACCATACGTGACCATAGATATTATTATTGTTTGATAAATCCAGTAAATCTGTTTGGGGTTCATTCCCCAAGATTTGCCGCATACTCTTCTGAGATTCCAAAAAGAAAACCTGGATTGTTTATTGTTTTTTCGAGGTGGGCGTTCCAGGTGAGTCTTTTATCCAGAACTACACCCAGGTATTTCACTTCCTCCGCAAATGGAATGCTCTCTCCCTATAGGACAGGCTGCCAAAGCGTATCTAGCTTTATCCTTCTTGTAAAAGGAATAATTACATTTTTGCGGGGGTTGACAGACATCTGTTCCCTCTTGCACCATCTGTATACTGTGTTGAGGGCTTCTTGGAGGACGTTTGAAATCATCGCTTCAAATTTTTTACTAAAAAAGTTCACAATGTTTGTAGCGCAAATATTTACAAATAAGTATGTGTCTTTAAATTTTATGTGCGCGCTAGACAGTGGACTGTAATTTTTTTTAGTTTTTAAATTAAGAATTGTATAAAATCTTCTGTTTTGTATTAACTTTAATCTTTAATCTTCTGTCGCAAACAAAAGCTTTAAATTATATTAAATAAGAGAAGGATAATTACAATTTCATCTCCTATGATCGACAGACAGGGTAGCAAATTTTGTATTAATTTTATGTACTCTAACAATTAATAAATAATTTATTTTCCTTAAATAAACCCTTCCGAATAACTCTCGATGATTATAAATTTTAAGTAATTAATAAGATTGTGAATTACAATGGCAGAAACGGTAAAGCCTGCTCTGTTTCTAACCCACCAAATGGTGATGCTTAAATCTGAGTAGAACGAATTTATTTACGAACTAGTAACGACGCTAATACCTTCGACTTATAGGGTGGATTTCTCAGCTGGAAAGGGATGACAAGACGTCTCTCGCTGCGCCGAGGTGCAGAGTTACATGTGGGAGGAAGGCTTTCGTTCAGATTACACTGATGTCTAAATAAATATCTTCAAATCGTTTTAAAAAAAACTATTTGAACCTAATTAAGTGGTAATACATTTTTATTGATGATTGATATGCACTGAAATAAATATACCGCGTTAGTCGTTAATCAACTCGTACAACAGTTAAAAGTTTTTCCACAACAGTAGGTATCACATGTAATTTCAATATTACAACATTCTTCTTATTTATTAACTATTGTTTTAAAGTAACTGTAAGTGAAAGTATAAGTGGTTCGATAAATATAAGACTACCATAAATTCATAAAACTTCACCTATAATTCTCTTCAGGTAAGACTACTCTGACCCTTTTAGCGATTCAAAAACAATATTGTAGTTTTATATGCCCGTTGGGGATACTGCTACCAGAGTATATTCACATTCAAGAGGCAGCAGTGTAAACAAATGCACAGCGCGTCGATTGGTCAATTAGCCGTAAAACATTTGATTTGGTGAGGTGGCATTTACGACAAACCCGGTCCGACGTTCGGTGACATGAATAAGGAAATATTTTAAGAAGATAAAGTCATATAGAAATCAAAATCGAAAAATATTCCTATCATCTTAATAAAATCTGGGTAAATAATTCCGCGTTCTCATTAACCATTTCGCTTACAGTCTACAATATATTGTACATCACTTTACTTACATAGAAATGAGAGAGAGGAGGCTTCTATCCTCTTTACTTATAACATACAGTATATTGTAGACATAGGTCGACAGGTATGGTATATAACCAGCATTGATATTGCCTGTTCTAATTCCTGGCTGAAATATAGGCAAAAGGCGATTACTTTAGGTATTCCGAAAAAGAAAATATTGGATTTGGTTAATTTTAGGGCATACGTCACTATAGTTTTGATAAAATTAGACAAAGTATCCTCTAGAAAACGGGGACGTCCTTTAAATACAGAATAGACATCATCTCCGTCACAGAGAAAACAAAAAACAGAAACTATACAAGAGGCTGAAATAAGGCTGGATGGATTACGAATGAAAAATCCTCTTTCCGGTGCAAATTCCCTAAATGTGCCTCTAGAACCAATTTCGTCTATACTAAGTGCAACATACATTTTCATGCATTTCAAAAAAACAAAATTGTACCATGTTATATCATGCAAATAAATAATTAGTTACACAAATTTTGTTTTTTATTTTTAAATTTTATTTTATTTGAGAAAGCACTACCACTTATCCACAATGTGCAATATATTTTATAAATCACAGCCCTTAAAACGGCCGATTTGGATTTTTTTGAGTACGCCAAAAAATTTAAAAAAAATTAAAGAGTATGTCTACCCAAGTTCAGATTTTTATCTTGAAAAACAAAAATGCGTGAGCGAAAGATTTAAGACAGGCTTTCTTGGATGGTCTCTCACCTGGCTGGCAGATCCATCACATAAGTAATTTTAAAATAAAATAAGTATTTAAGTACTTTCTTTGTACAGACATATTTATTGTTTTTGTTGAGGGTTCTAGTGCGGTCCTGGCAATATTAATGTTGTCGTGTCTGCTTCTTGTAGTTGTTTACGTTTGGTGCCTCGGTTGAAAATAAACTTTAGTGTTACGTACACAAAACTTTTGAAAATTTTTCTTAAATCTACCACCAAGACGACATTGCGAGAATCTTAACATACTTGTTTTTGATAGATCTCGACAGGTAAGGTCATCGTGACCCGTTTTTGGGATGCAAAAGTATTATAATGTACTGCATGTCTATTGGGGTCATAGGTACCACTGGCATATAATTTAAACCTACTTTATTATTAAACCAGGAAGTATGTTAACGTTTTATAAATATTAAACAAAATTTTGCTGAACACTAATGTTATTCTAAATTAGATACATTTTATTGTCAAATATTGTAAGATATATTTGGATTTGCCCCCGTAGTCGACGAGAGCTTTTGGATGCACGAGTACATCTGGAAGCCAGGTATCTGGGGAAAGGGACAAGAAAGAGGCTGGGGGCAGTCTCGATCAAGGGGCGACAATAAATAGACGCATTTTTGTTATCAAGAGATAGTTTAAATACGTTTTACGTTAAATAGAGTTTTTGAGGAGAATACGTTTTTATTATTTCTTATAATATTAATCAACATATTATATTATCAGGGGTAAATACATAAGAAATAATATTTTTATTGATAAATACATGTTTAATTGTATAAAAGTTTGATTGTCTAAAATATATCGAATGTATTTTAGGGAGATTAATACATAACTACATTATAAAGAGAATTAAGTTTAAAATAGAAAATTTAATTAAGAAGTAAAAATTTTTAAATTAAGAATAAACATTTCAAATTAATAGAAAATATATTAAAATTGAATGATCTTCAGTAACATACATATTATGAACATTAAAAGTGCAATAGTTGTATAGTTCTTCCGAAGTCAGTCTAAAAATATTAAAAAAACATCTCATTAAAAACCGACCAGTGGCGTATCAATTTTATTTTTAAATTAGATATATTTTCAAAAATTATTTTTTTATTTATTGAACGACATCGTGAGTGTTGGACCACGTTTCATCTAAATAAACTATATTTTTTCTCTATAACTTAAGATCTCTCTTAAATAATTTTGACGAAGTATCACAATACGAGGCTGGCTATTCCATAATACACATTCGACTTCTTATTCTTAAAACCACA
Organism: Agelastica alni; assembly: GCA_950111635.1. Lineage (NCBI taxonomy): Eukaryota > Metazoa > Arthropoda > Insecta > Coleoptera > Chrysomelidae > Agelastica > Agelastica alni. Next base: position 20,842,551 of record OX467712.1, read on the forward strand.
TTCTATTAAAATTTGTCGTGTGTTTCTAATGATTTATTTTTAAAATCGTTAAAATCTTGCAATTTGTTAAATATAATTTTTAATGTTGGGACTTGATTTTCTTTGTACGTATTGTAAACCGTTTGTCAAATCCCATCTTTAGATGCGTCATCTATCCGACGGCTGACGATACGTATTCGTTTTTTATCGTGCTCAATCAGAACGCCTCAATTAATTAATAAATAAATTGTGAAATAAGTAATTTTCGTTAATTTGCATATTGTTTTAATTATTTTATCTCGTGTTGAATTGACATTTTCAGCTTTTAAGCATGAATATAATGATATATAAACTTGTCGCACTAAAATGGGCAAACAGCTATTTTCCAACCGCAACAGCGTGCTCTAAGATACTACTTATCCCACATGAGTAATAAAAATAAATTATCTCACTAATTAAACAATATTTTCTTATTATTTCTTCTTTTATCTAACTCTTTGACGGGTTATCGATTTTGTTAAATTTTGTTACATTTTTCTCTTGTGAAATTATCAAAAAAATAAAAATTAATTTTCTATATGTTATGGTACTAATAAATCATTACATTTAATCTAGTAAAAATACATTTCATCCCAAATGTTTATGTTCCCGAAATAATTATACCGCAAACTTTAATATTGTCACGAAAATTCGGATAGTGATGATGTATGAGTTCCAAATAAACTACCATGTGAAATTTTAATTAACACCAAAAGCTGTTTACAAACACTCTTGTAAATAAATTGATTGCGTCGATTTTCTTATCACCCACGAAATAATAAAGTTGTCGTAACTAATTTAAGCTAATTAAATTGGTGTTGGTCGACAATCAGTCAAAAAAGTTAAAGTTTACTTTGATTCGATCATTTTAAAATCGAAAATTATTACAAAAAAACTGGAACGTGTGCAGTTCATTTATTAAATTAATTTACCGTTTGTATCTACAAAGGAAAATAAAACATTTTTATAATCAAGACAGCATTTACCAATGACCTAGCTTTCAAAAATTTACAATTATTTTTAGTTATTTTATTATACTAGAAATAGAATGAAACATTAATTTAAAATTTTATCTACTTTATCTTTTTAAATTAATATTAAAACTGTTAATAGTTATCATTAACATAACATTTTATCCATCGAGGAACTTGTAGATTATATATAATTATATGGAGTGATATTCGTTCATCTGTAAAGGTATTATATAAAAATGGATGTTTGTGTATATGTATGTTATCGTTTCATACCGTATGTATTTTTTTGTGGAAAAGGTTTTTGTGCTACCCTCTTTGTTGCAGCTCCCCTCCAAGTGACGCTGCAGCATATCAACTTGTGCACCATTCAACCAGTCACCTTGAAAATTGGCACGTATAGGTATTTTTTCGTGAAAAATTCGTTTTTGTTATCCACTGTTGCAACTCCCCACCAGAAGGTGCTGCAGCATACCATCTTCTATATCGGTTAACCGATCCATATGAAAATTGGTATCATGCTACTTGGTATTCCAATTTAAGCAGTCTTGTTTTGTCGTTAGTATAGAATTCTTAAATTATGTATTACGGTTAACCTGAAACATAGGGTTTGTATTAATATTCCTACAAGGATAGTACCTAAATAGTTTCCAAAATAGCAGACTCCACCTCTTTATTGTTGACAACATTTATACCACAGAGACATTTTTTAGTTAGTTCCTAAATCGAAAATAATCCAAAGGTCTAAATCTAGGAAATGTAATGCTTAAGGAAGCAACTTAAAGTTTTGGCCATCGAGATAACTTTGTGTGTGTACTGGTGCATTGTCTTTTTAAAGCAAAACTTTCTCTTTTCCAAGTAAAGCTGTTTTTTTTCTTAAATGTTACAATAAGTTTGCAAAATACCCGCTGCTGGTTATTTTTTTCTTTCTGAAGAAAATGATTCCTCGCAAATTCCAAAAACTGACGCCATAAGTTATAGCCACGCCTTTTCCCGTAGTGGTAGGCAGAGACCCCTTTTTTCCAATTGCTACGGTTCTTATACACGTCCTTTGCTTCTTCTACTTTCATCAGCACTTTCATACATGCTCGTCAGTTGCTGGCAGTCTTCACTTGGCCTTTCTTTAAAACAATATTGAACTAATCGAAATTTGTTTGCCTAGGTCGACCTCTTCCATCTTGCCTATTTACACTCGCCTTATAAATCTGTTTTATCAATCTTCTTTCATTCATTCGCTATACGTGTCCAAAACATCTAAGCATTATCTATCTTTGTTACCACATCTTTCACACCACAGCGTTTTTTATCTTACCATTTTTCTTTCTATTCATCAGAATCCCTCCAGCTTTACTTCTCATCTCCGCAGCAGAGTTGATCCTATTTTTATACTTCTGCCAAAACCAACATTCACTTCTAAACATAATTTTAGAGACCGGCACTCCTTTATGCGCAGCCAGTCCTGCCTTTTTTGACACGTTCTGATTGCTTATAAAGTTACTCAGGGGCCCATTAATTTGTTTTCCTGTCAACACCCCTCGCTTCATATTAAAGTCATACTTGCCGTTTCTTGTAAACTTTGAATTCATTTATTTCACTCTTTCTTCTTTAATCAGCACCTCGTAGTTTGTCATGCTATCTTCTTTTTCAAAAACCTGCGGGTAAAACTGTCTCCCCCATCTTTAGAGCCGATTCTTTTCTTTCAGTCTATTGTTTTGACTGTTACTTCGTCTTAGGTGTGAAGTGATTGACCCATAACTCATCCATGGTTATGAATCGATGCAGAAGCTTACCTTTATTGCTTTGAACTTCGCCAAACACTCGATTGAAACGTTTCCAAGCCGTTGTTTTTGTTACATCTTGTGCACAGCTTTTTTCGTGTTTAAATTTCTAGTCAGTAATGCTATATTTGTACTTTTTAAAATACCTACCACTTCTACTAGCTTGCGTCTTCTCAGTTTAGTCATTCAATACCGTTTTGTGGATTTTCTTCGTAATCTAATGTGAGATCACCTCATTTGGTATTGGCAGATCGTTTAAACTTTACCAACCAATATTTTTTTGTTGTAATCGAAAGAGCAGACTTTACCAGAGTAGAATCTAGCTTCGCTTTTATCTTGGTTAGACTGAGGCCTTTTAAATGAAAGTATTATATTACATAACGGTGACCAATTTCTTCTAGGGTATAATAAAGAGAAAATAAAAATCATTAACAAGGTTACTTTTATTGTGGTGGATTATTTAATGTTTTTATTATTCAACATAAATACGTATGAACAAAAGCAAATTCTTTCACACTGAAGTATTTTATATCGTTAACTGATGAACTATTATAATTAGTACAAAATGAATGTCAAGGCTTCACGTTTTTAATAGTTCAAGCAATAGGGAAAAGTGCGTGTAAAAATTAATATCAAAAAAAAATATGAGCGTATAGGAAATAAAATTCAGAGTGAGTTTCTATTTTACGCGACTCGATCCTGTTTACGGAACATAACCTAAAAAATTGGTAAAGTTGCGAATAACGGTTTTTTGTTAATAACTAAAAAACTACAGCTTCGATCGAAAAAAGTGAAATCGAGAAATTTTAGGTATGAAAAGGATCTATTAAATGAATTATAGTTTTTCGATATCGATATCGATTTTTTACGGTTTTTCCAATATAACTCGAAAAGTATTAATAAGATTGAAAAATTATAATATATTTAATAGATGGATATTATTAATACCTACAATTTCTTGATTTATTTTTTTTTGGATCGAAGATGTAGTTTTTAGTTATTAACAAAAAACCGCTTTTCGCAACTTTGCCAATTTTTTAGGTTATGTTCGGTAATCAGGATCTAGTCGCATAAAAAAGAAACTTGCCCTGAATTTTAATTTCCTATACGCTCATATATTAATTTTTGCACATGTAACATTGGGCCGCTTCCTTGTTTCTTGGACCATAAACTTTACGAAGACATATTGAATTTAAATTCAGTGAGTAGTGGGAATAGATTAGTATATTTCTTTTATTTTTAATAGTCGGGGAGTAAATCTGTTAAAGTTGCTACCGTACATGGTAAAAATAAAATTTTATTGTCTACTATACGGGTTCAATTAAGTAGGAACAAAAATAATACAACGGCAAGGCACTAAATCCACGTAATAACGTTCCTTTATTACCTGCAATAATCTTCAGTTCATGACACAGATGTAAATGGACATAAATCGACAGATATTCACTATAACCGTGATATTCAAAGGAAATAGTCATCATTAATGCAACACAATCAAATCTAATGACAGCAATACCGGAGCATCTAATAAATCTTGTAGTAGCAGTTCAGATTTACTTTGATTTCAATTGCGTCTGTATTAAATCGTCGTAATTCAAATTTCGCGGTTTATTTCTCTCAATTTAACATCGTTATATTGTGGAGCCCACTGGCATTCAGTTGCGATGCAGATTTAATTTAAGCTTCATGACAAATAATCAAGAACAATTCTATGGGTCGTTGCAGGTCAAGTACCGACTCCTCGGAACTTGCATATCCCCAATTCCCCAATAATAAGTGCAAGAGACAAGCTAATAGTCATACTTTGTTAAGTAAAATTAATACATATGAAGGAACGGATGGCAAATATTAATCTTTCAGATTTATTATGGTCTTAATAAGAGACGTTTATTTGTTTTTTAAAGAAATACAGCCAAACTAAGGATTGACGTAAAAGTTTATACAAATTTATATATTTTTAAGATATTCGTACATTTTTGCAATCATGCACTACAAAAATATTAAAGCAGTTATTATAATCAGAAATTTTTTTGTTATTTTCAATACAATAACGGCTTTTTCTACCACTCAAAACTAGTTCTCTTTTGATTCCTAGGAAAATAAAACAGCAATGGTTGTAGGAGAGCTGGCACCAATTTTTGGGTAGGTATTTGAGGCAAGCTGAAAACTTGTCCCATACCTCTCCTATTATACCCCAATTCGGAGCTGCAGACCTAGCTGTTGAGTAGCAGGGCTAAATCCTTAAGTTTTAAAAATATTATTTCTTTTTTCCAAAAATATGTTAAAGGCAATATGCAATTTTTTTATACTGTGCCACGTCTTTTTCGTTCTCTAAAGAGTACTCTGCCAGCGGTCTCTCTACTGGCAAATTATGCCCGAGCTCAGCCGTAGAGCTTAGAAGAAAAAAACATATAAAAGTGAGCCGCGCCACCGACTTAAACGGTTCAAGCCGGAAACCTCTGGGTCTTATAGGCACTAGCAGAGCCACACGATAAACAACTAAGATTATGGTGAACCAAATAAATAAAATTATAGCAAAAAAAATATTGGATACTTTACTCACACAATAAATCCGAGTACACAGCTCAATAGCAACATTATAACAAATATAGTCAAAATTAACAGCTATGGTAAATTTTCTTGCTAAAACAAACCAAAAATTTAAAATTTACAACTTCATAAAATAACCAAAACAGAAGTAAGAGTAACAGACTTTACCAAGTTACCAAAAAAAAGTAAAACCTATATAAATCAACTCATTAATAACACTAACTCAAACGTTTACATAAGGCTGCTAATTCACTCGTTTTAACCATTTACATAAAGATTTTCATTGCCAAAACAATCGAGTTTATTTAAAAATATTTTTACAATGGTTGTCCTTTAAAATATCAAGATTGTAGGATATTTACAAATAAGTAGGAAGAAAATATATTTTTACTTGGATATAAAGAATTATTGAGAAGGTTATTTTAATCCAAGTTTAGTTTTGGCATATTATCTAATGCAATAAATAGTTTCCAACAATGTACTATATTAATAAACTAAAACAAAACTTAATCGTGGTGTCAAAATAAGTTCCCAACAATGTACTATATTAATAAACTAAAACAAAACTTAATGGTGGTGTCAAAATAAGTTCCCAACAATGTACTATATTAATAAACTAAAACAAAACTTAATCGTGGTGTCAAAATAAGTCACGGCGTTATATATTCAAAAATAAATCACTTATAACCTTTGGGTATACGACTTCACTACTCCTGTGGCCTACTCCTGTGGCCGGTTTGATTATGGGACGGCACCTGCTAATTAACAATGGCTTCCCTCAAATAAATACCGCTTGCGGCTATTTTAACTCGACACCAAAATCCAAAATATCAACAACGAAGGTAAGATAGAATGGTCAAGTTAAAAATTAAGTGGTTTTTCTTCAAAATCCAATTAAGATGGCCCAAATACAGCCAGATATGAAAGAAATCCCATAGAGGTTCTGCACACGTGCTAATAACACACCGTCCCAAAAACTCTCACCCACACCCGACTTCGAAGACTCTCACCCAACGACTGACTCCCAGGCCGGAAATCAAGAAATGACACGGAATAAACGTCAACCCACAATCTTCTCAAGTCCGTGCTCCACAATCGCCTCGTCCGTGCTGTTAGCCAGCCCCATCCACACAGAAATGCAAACCAAACAATCGAATCCTATCCCTACAAGGTATGCAACACTATTTACAACGAATGATATATTTAAGTTACAACAAAATACGGTATGCAACCCCACTTACGAGTACCTAAGGAATACGAAATCATCAGAGACCCAATTAATAATGGAACTGTAGAAGGAAAAAATAGGCACGTGACAACTGTAGTTTAATGTTTAAAGAATAAAAAAATAATAAGCCAGACGATTTAGTCGGGGTTTTAACATTGCCAGACGCGTGCAAAAATATTTTGCAATAATATATAAAAAATGTATTGTGGCAACTTGAAATTTTAATCATAAACAGCTATTCCACCCATCGTCGAATGTAAGCCTCCCTTAGGTGCGTCCATTCGTTTCTGTTGGTTGTTTTTTGTATCCATTCGTGACCAGCTATTCGTTTAATGTCATCGGTCCATCTGGTTTGAGGTCTGCCTCTAGTTCTCTTGTGTGCTCTTAGCCGCCATTCAATAATTCGCTTTGTCCATTGGTTATCCGTTCCAATCCATTTTAACGTGGCAATTTTTTGAATTACATCTGTTACCTTTGATCTTCGTCTTATTTCTGTATTAGGTATATGATCTTGCTGTGGATTTAACCAAGACCTTCGACAGGGTTCTACTGAATGACGTAATCAAGATTCTTGAACAACATCGATTACCGGTACCAGAGAATTATACAAGAACTGAACAGCAGAAGTAGAACAAGAATAAAATCTAACGATGGACCGTCTAAGGAAGTGCAAATCAATACGGGCATACGACAAGGTGACAGCCTTAGTCCTACTCTGTTTAACATCATTATGGACCAAATAATCGAAAATATTAAAAAAGTGAACGCTGGATATAGGATGGGCAATCCCACCATTACAGTATTATGCTATGCAGACGGTGCAATCCTCATAGCAGAGAATGAAGACGACCTACAACGCCTGTTATACAAGACAACAGTAACAGCACACAAATTTAACGTGAACATCGCAACAGAAAAAACAAAGTCAATGGTTTTCTCTAAAGAACCCATAAGGTGCAAACTGGCAGTCGACAACAAGATAATTCAGCAGGTAAGAAGATTCAACTACCTAGAAGTGGAGGTATAAAGCGAAAGAAACCTTATTGAAGGAGCTCAAACACAAGCCATAAAAGCAACAAGAGTCAGCGGATACCTGAGAGATATCATATGGCGAAATAAAATGATGAGTACAAATTGCAAGCTGAGGATTTATAAAACATGTGTAAGACCTATTTTAACGTAAGCCACAGAAACCAGAGCTGAAACATCAACAACGAAAAGAATAATGAGAACGAACGAAATGAAAATACTAAGAACTATCAAGGGTGTTACCCTCAGGGATAGAATAATTAGCCAGGATATCAGAGAAGAACTAGAAATACAGGGTGTAGTAAGATGGGCAAGAAAACGCAAGAGGTGCTGAAAAGACCATGTGGAAAGGATGCCAGATAAAAGGTGGGCAAAGTGGGCCATGTCGCAAAAACCAAACTCGCGTAAACCGGTAGGCAGACCACCGAAGAGATGGTACGAAAGCTGGAGCTCAGCGTCACAGAAAGAGCTCCGAAGGAGGCTAATCGCAACGGACTAAATTGGACCAGGTCCTATAAAAAAAAGGAGAAGAAGTATATGATCTTGTAGCTTAATATTGAGTATTCCACGTTCCATCGCACGCTGAGTTACCTGGAGTTTGTGGATTATGCTGTTGTTGAAAGCCCACGTTTCGGTTCCATATGTTAGGACTGGCAGTATATACTTGTCGAAAGTTTTTGCCCTTAAGGTGTTTGGTATGTTAGATTTAAAAACTGTTTGTAGTCGTCCAAATGCTGCCCTTACTAAGGACAATTGTCGTTATAACTAAAAAATAAGATTCTTAAAGAGACAGATCATTTTGGTGGGAGTTTCTACATGCCAGGTGATCTAATAAATTATGTATAGGTGCGAGTGAGTAGCGCTATAGGCAAGCCGTAGTGAGAGAGAGCGTTTATCGGCAGCTGTCTGCGTTCTTGCTTGCCACGTTACTATTGGCTCTGGCGAGGTCACGTGACTTACAATAGCCATGAGGTTTCTCGTCGGAATTTCGGAGTAAAAAATAAAAAATGAAAATTTGTGCTAAAAACGGTTTGTATAAAAATTGTGTTATTTTTTTTATCATAAAAAATTTGTTATTTAGTTAATTTTAATACAAATCTAAATGTAATGAATTACCTAAATATTTGACATTACTGCAAAAACATTTATTTATATTTTCAAGAAATCATAAGACATTTATTTTAGGAAATTAATTTTTCAACAACTTTTGTTATAAAAATGTTTGCCGCTACAACCAAAAATTAAAAAACTTTTTTTGTGACAGTATTCTAACCCAAAATTTATTAAGAAATTGAATATTTTTTTCATGTTAAAATTTATAAAGGATAACGTATTAAAGAAAGTAATGATTACAAAAATATAAAATCTCAAAATCAGATTTATAGAGATATAGCGGCAAGCAAGAACGCAGACAGCTGCCGATAAACAAACGCTCTCTCTCACTACGGCTTGCCTATAACGCTACTCACTCGCACCTATACATAATTTGTTAGATCACCTGGCAGGTAGAAAGTCCCACCAAAATGATCCGTCTTTTTGAGAATTTTATTTTTTAGTTATAAATAATACCCTATTAAAATTTCAAGTTGCCTCAAATGTATTTTTTATATTTTTTTGCAAAATATTTTTGCAATACATTAAACTACATCATATAAAAGTTGCATATTGCCTCTAACATATTTTTGGAAAAAAGAAATAATATTTTTAAAACTTTAGGGGTTGATTTAGCCCCGATACTCTCCAACCAGGTCTGCAGCTCCGAGTTGAGGTATAATACGAGGGCGGTTTGATAAGTCAGTGACTTTTTGAATAATACAAATTTTTTTCCGCAAATAAACATTTTATTTTTCTACATAATCACCTTTTAGCTCGATACATTTAGTCCAGGGTTTTTCTAATTTTTTTATTCCCTCCAAATAATAGGTTTTTTCAAAGCTCTCATAATACGCGTTTGTTTCGGTAATGACTTCTTCATTCGACTCAAATCTCTTACCGCCCACCCATTTCTTTAGGTTTGGAAACAGATAATAGTCGCAGCGGGCTAAATCTGGAGAATATGCTGGATGGGGTAGCAGTTCGTATCCCAATTCGTGGATTTTGGCCATCGTGACTAGACAAGTGTGCACACGTGCATTGTCTTGATGGAACCGCACTTTCTTCTTCTTAGCCAAATGCGGCCGTTTTTGCTTCAAATCAACATCGAATCTGTTCAAAAGATTTGAATAATATTCGTCGGTTATCGTTTTACTTTTCTTGAGGTAATCGATGTGAATGACACCGCGTACATCCCAAAAAACTGTGGCCATGACTTTGTTGGCTGACAGACTCTGTTTCGCCTTCTTTGGTCCACGTTCACCCCGAGCAACCCACTGTTTCGATTGTTCCTTGGTTTTGGCGTGTTGTGATGGATCCATTTTTCATCTACAGTAACAAAACGGCGCAAAAATTCGTCCGGATTACGGCTGAGCATCGCTAAACACTCTTCTGAAGTGGTCACACGATTGCGCTTATGGTCGAGTGTGAGCAATCGCGGCACCCATCTCACAGAGAGTTTTTTCATGTCCAAATATTCGTGTAAAATATGATGTACCCGTTCAGTTGAGATACACCTACAGCATGAGCCAACTCACGCACTTTCATTCTCCGATCATACAATATCATTTCATGGATTTTATCGGCGTGATCACTTCTTTTGGGCGTCCTGGACGTTCGGCGTCACTAGTGCTGGTACGACCACAACGGTACTCTGTAAACCACTTCTTAACCATTGAAATTGATGGTGCCGAGTCCCCGTAGTATTTATCAGGTCTTTCCTTAGTTTCAGTAATGGATTTTTTACGTAAAAAGTATTGCTTAATCAGCACACGAAATTCACTTTTTTCCATTTTCGTAAAAACTCACGAGGTTGTCTGCTTTGAACGGCTATCAAACACCAACTGCACGACGTAGCTTGCTCAAAATTAGAAAGTTGCCCACTGATAGATTATAATTGACGGCAGCACTGTTGCATTTAGAGTAACTGCGCGGGAAATTCAAAAAGTCACTGACTTATCAAACTGCCCTCGTAGGAGAGGTATGGGAAAAGTTTTCAGCTTGCCTCAAATACCTACCCAAAAATTGGTGCCAGCTCTCGGACTATGGAAGCAGGAGGCAGGAGTATTATTGGATAATTTGCTCCAGAAAAATATTATTTGGAGCTGTTAGGTTTGTCAGTTCAACTTGCAGCTAGCCGAATTTCGGGATGTTCCTACCGAGAAGCAGCAACTAGCTACTGATAGTTTACAAATAAACGTAAACGCGCATGTCCATTTCAGTCTGATTTTAAACCAAAATTTAGGTACAGCAAAAAGCTTGTCAGCGGTTTACTTTGGTCGATTGTCACTTTATTTTATTCTTTACGTCTTTGTGTTTCATTCTGTACTTGAACCTTTAATATCAGTCATGTTAAAAAAAAAATATCAAATTAAACATAATAAACCAGGAGAAAAATAAAAATGTCTCATTTATTCTGAATAAATTTATGTTTTGAAGCTCTAGATAGACTTATTACGTACCAAAGTCAGAAATAACCACCCAAAAAACCCACAAAAATTGTTAAATGAGAAAAGCAAAACAAAACCACAAATCACAAAACACTTAAAAAAAATAGGATATTAACTACTTTTGACTTTTATCATATTACCATCACAGACAATAGATCGTTTTGTCTGACAATCGATTGCTAAAAAATCCAGTTTTTAAACTATCAGGTAAAAGTGTGGAAACAGCCTACTACAGGTTTGCAAAAAGTCAGTAACTGATGTTGGAACGCTTCTGAATATACTATGCACAATCCGGGCTATCACGGTCTCTTTTTGACTGCTGAGGGAGGAAACTTTTTATTACCTTTTAGTATCTCTATAATTAAACTAAGAAACATGATAATTAATATTATAACAAATCTTTACGGTTTTATTATTACGTATAACTAAAGTTAAATTTATTAACAAAATATTTAATACACGTCGAAAAATATTAAATTGTTATTTTGTTGCAGGTGAGTTTGTAATCTTCCAGTACGTGGTGAGTTTTTAAATTAATATAAAACGATTTTTTTTTTTTTTTTTTTATGTTCTGGTTCCCACGAAAAGGGATATCCTGTAATGTTCAGAGAACATCGTGGGAACCAAGGGAAAGAAGGTAGGAGTTGGTGTTCTTCTTAAATTTCTGGAGGTTGTATGCCTCGGGGAACACCTCCCTAGGCAATGAGTTCCAAAGCCTCGCAATTCGTTGGATGAATGAGTCTTTGGAAAGAGATGTTCTGCAGGTCTCCAAAGTGACCACGAAGGGGTGTGAAGACTGAACTTGACGGGTTAATCTCGAAGAGACTGCCAAAGGAGGAACGATTGTTGATATTTCAGAAAAGCATCGCCCATGAAAATATCTATAAAATAGAGACAAATCGCCAACTTTTCTACGGTGTTCCAGACAAGTGAGCGAGTTTGTAAGCGAGGCATCACCGACGAGACGAATTGCCCTTTTTTGGACAGAATCCAGTAGCTTCAGGATATGTTTAGGTGCTGCACTCCAAATATGGGAACAGTACTCCAGTACAGGTCGGATCTGTGCCTTATAGATCATAAGCAGCTGACTGGAGGTGAAATAGCTCTTGGCACGAAACAAAAAACCAAGTTTTTGGGATGCACTTTTGGCAATGGACCTCACGTGATTTTCTCAGGAAAGGTTATTGCTGATAGTAATACCAAGCATCGATATGGATGACTTCAGTGGTATGGTTACTCCTGACAAAGTTATGTTAAGCACAGTGAGAGAGAAAAGACATGCTTGTGTTTTGTTTGCATTGAAACCGCCAATACCGCCAACTGCCACATGTAAGGAGTGATCTTGCATGAAGCTCATGAGCCATTGGCGCAGTTTAGTTGGGAGACCAAAGGCAGATAATTTGCTTAACAATGCCTGGTGCCAAACGCGGTCAAAGGCTTTAGATATATCCAAAGCTACGGCACGGGATTCACCAAACTTCTCAATAGTGTTTGTTCAGAGCGTTTGTTCAGTGGTATGGTTACTCCTGACAAAGTTGTTAGGCACAGTGAGATCGTCTTTTCTAGAAAAAAGACATGCTTGTGTTTTGTTTGCATTGAATTCTACCAAGTTATTGGATCCCCATTCAAGAATTGTTGCTAAGTCCATATTTATACTGTTAACATTTCTTCCTCGTTCATTTCTGGTTTCAAAACGATAAAGAACCTATAAAATATTTGATAATTAATATGTGTCTGGTAAAATATTAAATCATCCCTAGCCCCTATTCATCCATTTCTGAATGTAGGCCTCTTCCAGTAGTTGCCATGTCCGTCTATTAATTAATTTATCAGTAATTTTAATTTTGAAAAAGATCCTTCACAAAAAGCACTGGTGAATTGTAATAAAATGCTATAGAAACATTGGGATACTCTGCCAATAGCTTAAATTTATGTAGGTTTTGGTACATTTCCAATGCAATTTGACTGGGAGTTCAAAAATTCTTACGCTTAAAACTTAAAACTTAGTGCTTCCTGATTAAATTCATTTTGCTCCCCATAGACAAGGACCTACTTTGTTTATACCTAATTACGGTCCTGCTTTAAATACAAAATATTGTCAGTATTCAAATTTCGTACGGTATGTATAAAAATGGTAGACAGTTAATCTACCAATAAGTTCAATCTTCAGTAAATGGGAAATCGATCCATTTAAAGGGTACATCAGTAGACGAATGATCAAAAAAATGAAGTCAAAAACTCGGGAGTTCTTGGTCCGGCAATAAATTAAATGAAGGAACGAGTAAAGCAATTCTTAAAGACATGAAGCGGTTTTAAAGTGCACAAATAAAAGAAATAACGACATAGAATATCCGAATAAGATTTTTTTCCTGTGACGTTCGTCTTTAGGGGCACTTATAATGCACCTTTAACCAAAATACTACAGAAAGCTGACACGTAACTTTAATAAATCTGTTTCATGTGTGTAAATAGGATTTTTATGACCTTGGATATATATATGTACGAAATAATTCATGGATATAGGCAATAAAAAACTCGCATTACTTCTCTTCCACAGTTTTAAAGTCGTACATTCCAAAATCATGCTAAAGATTAATGTTAGTAAAGCATTTAAAACGGGATTATAATATTTCTAAAACGACTTAAACCAAAAGTATCAAAAATAGCTAACTAAATACATCACATGATTATTAACTGAAGTATTATTTTTCTGTAAAATTTATCGTCACTACCAAAGGCACCTTCTTAAAAATAAAATTATCATGATCGTTTCACGAAGAAATTACCTTGAACAAAAAAAATGGATGAAAGTGTTAGTTTGTCAATACGGGACTATAAAACAAAAATACCAACCAGAGAAGAATGGTTGAAGAAAACACCATCGATCAGCCCAGGAGTGAAACGATGGTACATTGACGTATCAGGGTTCCAGTGACGCTACCGAGCAGGTGTTTGGAGCATCCTGCAACCACAGGAAAAGCATACCCCTGGGGAAATACGCCTCGGTCTTCGAGGCCGAGATTTATGTCATACTCAGGTGTGCCACGCACCTGACAGAAAACAAAGTGACCAACAGTGAGAATAATATTCTCACTGACAGTCGCGCGGCCATTGGGGCCCTCGTGAGTTGCACCACAAAATCATGGTGATGTGGGACTGCATGCAGGCTCTTACTGAGTTACCGACTGCAAATAAAGTCACTCTTACATGGGTTCCTGGACATACAGGGATAAATGGCAACGAGGTAGCCGATAAACAGGCAAGAAATGGGACCCTGGTGGAACCAAGAAGCCAATTGGTCGGATTGCCAATTGCCGAAACGAAACATGAATTGGAACTAATCCTTGAGCAAGAACATATCGCTTTGCGGAATGCAAATACTAGTTGCAGAACATCAAGATAGCTAATAAAAAAACCTCTCCAGAAGAGTGCAGACGCACTCTGGACGATGAACCGGAGTAGACTAAGCAGCGCTTAGCCTGCTCACTGGCCACATCGCGGCTGAAAAAAACGGCCGACTATGCGGCAAAGATGAAGAGGTGTACAAGTATCAAACCTGGAGTCGCATGATAATGGATGCAAGTGATCTAAATGAGACAGGGCCTAAAGAAATCCTGCGGCTTGCCAAAGCCAGCGGACTGGAATTCTGATGCCCTGAAGTAACAGCGGTATTCATAGAAGATCAAAAGGTCTGGGTGACATAGGTGCCTATACCAATGGCCCAACCGCAAGAATGTAATGTTATGTATTACGGGAAAAGTTGAGAAGGTAAAAAATCTATCTGAATTTTACAACGAGGATGCTCTGAGTATAAATGTGCGCTCTAATCGGGAAGACTTGCGTCTCTGAAGCGTCCTTCAGGGTTAAATGTTTTCGCTCTTGGATTAGGCAGTATGGCGAGGTGTTTGTACCCACACAAAGGTCTTGTAACAATAAATGTTTATTTAAAGATGCTTACGTGTGGGAATTTTAGATTGATTTTCATAAACCTAACCAATTTAATCCCGAACTCTCCTACTACGGGCATTTGAGTTACTACACCGGTATCCCAACTCGTTCTTGTTATCTCGATATTAACAATGGCGGTAACACGTGCATAATCAATCAACAAGCGCTGATAATCATGTTACCTAAAACTACATAATACGTTAAGTGAAAATTAACTGATGACATTTCAGTCAATTATTTTCACGCTAAATAACTTGCTTTTGTAAATGATTTGATTTTATTAAACTTTGAGTTATGGAAAAACAACGAAATAGATGAAACTAAATATAGAAACTTGTTAATATTAATGTAAAACAAAATTTGTAGGTAGTTTTGGAGTGGTGTCATTAATTTTCTAGTGACAATATTCCCACATTTTTGGATCATAATCAGTAAATGTTATACATTAATGATAAGTTTATGCTTTGATTTCCTGTTGTTAAATTCTCTAAATGATTATTTTGCATGTCTTTTGGATGTTATATGAGAACACCACCCCTAAGCAAAGAATAATAGACAGAAAGTTGACAACAAATAATAACAAAAATGAAGTCTCCAGTTTTCCGTTTTAAAATAAATACCGTCACCTATTTGATTAATTTTTTGAAATAAAAAGTAATACAGTTAGCAGAAGCAAACAAAAGCACTGGTGGGCGTGTTCATGTCGCTGTTGTTGAATTTTTGGTATCGATACATTTTATTTCATATCGAAAACCGACTATCGATAAGAGTAAGTGTCAACTGTCAACCCAATTAGTAAGGTTAGTTTTGTTTTTAAAATTCCAATAATTTTGTAAACAAGAAAAATTAGATCTAGTTCAATTGTTTTGATGTACTTTTAGGAAAGTCAAATAAATTGATATTTGAAAGGGTTTTTTTTTCTTGTTTGGAAGTTGATTGTAAATCTGATCACCATTATTTGAAAGAGGTTTGTACTGCCTTTATAACAACTTTTAATATTATTAAATTTGTTTAAAACTTTGCCTAAGTGGCTTATTGTGAAATATTAATGACTTCTATTTATGATTTTAACACAATATTACATTTGCAATACTTATTAAAGATAGACTGCACCTGTGGTTTGGTGAATCTAAATTTTCCGATTAAAATTTGAGGTATTGTTCAAATATACTTATTATTTTAAAAAATACCTCCTTCTAGGAGTATGTATGTTTGAATTCTAAGAGAGTTATGTAAGACTGTTGGTCTGACGACAGGAGTAGGGAAACCAAATAAAAAGATTGGTTTTAGGTTTACATTTTAATTTTAAAAACAAAACTCTTGATTACATATTTCTAAAACTGAAATTCCATTTTATAAGTAACTCACGTTATTTAGTACAAATCTATCAAAGTATTGATAACAATTTCATTTCTATAATCCCTTCCCCTTCTAATAGTCGCAGTGCGGGCCGTCCGCGGCCCACACGATAGGTCCTACCCTTTTTGCGACCATTTTCATAAAAAAAAAAATAATAGGATAAATGTAACTGTACCAAAATTCAAAAGCAAATAATAATAATTAATAACTTATAAAACCAGAAACACACCGGCAAGCTAACAGCAAATGTTTTAAATAACAGCTGACAGCACTCATTATTGTATTATTCATAAAATCATTCGATTGTAATATTTCGATTATACGCGCCAACCTTTAAACTTTCAAACCTTGCATCGCGATTGGTCGTTTGCGATAACATTGAAAATAGTTGGCATATTTTCCGCGGCTTTTGTTTCCTTCTGTAAACTGTATTTATTACCCATTTTCGGTAGCAGTTAGTTTAAAAAAGTTTGATAAAAAGTAGAAGGTACCAAATAGTTGCAGTGTAAAAAAGTTGCAGCAGCCCATGTTGGAAAACGTATAATTTTGAATAAAGTGGGTTGCATTCTTTTAATATTATTTGTTTTACTCGTACCCAGTAAATTTATGGCTAATTTTTTAAAACATTTCAACGGAGAAGATTTTTCGTTAAAATTTTTTCGAACAAATGAAGCTAAAGTCAATTACTGGAATCGTTTATTTCAAAGAATTTAGCAAGAAGATGCATGTTCTAAAAAAAAATAAATCATACAAGGTAGTGTATTGGGTCCAGTCCTTTACCTTCTATAAACCAGTAACTTTCCTGAATTAATGCGGGTTACAATAGCCAGCAAGCAATCTGCAAACGTCTGCTAATCAAGTTAAGGACTGGACAAAATACAAGCGGATTAAATTTAACGAAATAAAATCTGTTCATATCCAAAATAAACGTGATTAATATATCCTTATCACAGAAAAAAACCACGCAGTCAAGGACATCATGGTATTAAATAAGTATTAAATAAGTTTGCTACAAATAGCGACCATAGAATGGTACGAGGTAAATAAGAAATATGCCCAAGGAAGGAAAAATATAAGATGATTAAAAAGAATAAGAAAGGAAGACCATGGATAAAACCATCAGATGTAGATAGTTTTCAGAAATGTTTTGCCGACTTAATGAGTAGCCCTGAAACAGAAACGGACGTGAACGACAATAAATTAACTTTTGCCTTACTAGAAAGCCTAAACAAATTCTGTTCCAAAACTCAAAAAGAAGAGAAGCCGAGTTAACATACTAGACAACTGATGTAGAGAAGAAGAAAAATGAACATACTATTGAGGACAATAAAAGTATAAACGTATTAAGAAGGAAACTAAAAATGGGGACAAGGCAAATAATCAAAATCATAGATAAAAATGGGTAACTTACAACAAACAGAGAGGAAATCCTTAAAACAGTTGAAGACTTTAACAGATTGCTGTACGGAAGTCAAAAAAAAGAAAATAACAATGGAGATCAAGTACCAAAAATATTGACAAGAAAGAGGGAATTATCAACCGAGGATCAGAGCTATTACTGATGCAATCTAAATCGAAGGTATTTTTCTACTTAAGAAAATAAAAGACCTTTTTAATATGTGCCTTTTGAACAGTACATTACCCGAAAAGTGGCAAAATGCCGAAGTATTTCTAATTTATTTTATTTATTATTTTAAGTTTGAACATCATTTTCTCATTGACTTATATTTGATTAAAATTGTAATGTAAAAAAATGAATGCTTAAGTATTTTAACCGTGGTTTGTATAAATATTATTGTTTTAATTAAGCGTTGTTCTGTCAAGCGAGCAACTTCTTTTCAATTTGCACCGCATCGGTCTCGTTCGAAATTACCAATTCTGGTATATTTTCTATCCCTAGATAACCATTTGGAATAAAATTTTGATGGAACAGCACTTTGTTCTTCGCCAAATGCGGCCATTTTTGCTTCAAATCAACGTCGAATCTGTTCAAAAGCTTTGAATAATATTCGCCGGTGATCGTTTTACTTTTCTTGAGGTAATCGATGTGAATGACACCGCGTACATCCCAAAAAACTGTGGCCATGACCTTGTTGGATGACAGACTCTGTTTCGCCTTCTTTGGTCCACGTTCACCACGAGCAACCCACTGTTTCGATTGTTCCTTGGTCTCTGGCGTGTTGTGATGGATCCATGTTTCATCCACAGTAACAAAACGGCGCAAAAATTCGTCCGGATTACGGCTAAACATCGCTAAACACTCTTTTGAAGTGGTCACACGATTGCGCTTATGGTCGAGTGTGAGCAATCGCGGCACCCATCTCGCAGAGAGTTTTTTCATGTCCAAATATTCGTGTAAAATATGATATACCCGTTCAGTTAAGATACACCTACAGCATGAGCCAACTCACGCACTTTCATTCTCCGATCATCCAATATCATTTCATGGATTTTATCGACGATTTCCGGCGTGATCACTTCTTTTGGGTGACCTGGACGTTCGGTGTCACTAGTGCTGGTACGACCACAACGGAACTCTGTAAACCACTTCTTAACCATTGAAATTGATGGTGCCGAGTCCCCGTAGTATTTATCAAGTCTTTCCTTAGTTTCAGTTATGGATTTTTTACGTAAAAAGTAATGCTTAATCAGCACACGAAATTCACTTTTTTCCATTTTCGTAAAAATTCACGAGGTTGTCTGCTTTGAACGGCTATCAAACACCAACTGCACGACGTAGCTTGCTCAAAATTAAAAAGTTGCCCACTGATAGATTATAATTAACGGCAGCACTGTTGCATTTGGAGTAACTGTGCGGGAAATTCAAAGTCACTGACTTATCAAACTGCCCTCGTATATAAAGCCGCGGGGAATGGGATCAGGGGAATAGTGGTAGACAAATTAAAGTTTACATTATAGTTTTTATTAAATTATGTTTAATGTTACTCTCAGTAATTATTATAAATTGAACTATCCACGTCTTTTATTTAAACTTTAAAAATTTTGTGGTATTCCTTCATCGTCACTGCACTCATATGTCCTAAAATCTAGCATTACTTCAATAAATTCCATTCTAGAAACATTTTGTGATAAGCGGTAACCATATTCGAGCATCATCTAAAAAGAATGTTCCCGAGTTCAAGAACTTTTTTATTGAAAGGTTTCTACTTCGACATTCCGAATCATTGTTTTCAGCACGTACAAGCTACTTTAAAATGGTATACGTCTGACATAAATAAAAAATATTGTGGCAGGAACTGATTCTTACTGCAGATGTTTTCAGTGCATGTTTGACTTTTTTATTTGAAGCACGTCACCATTGTTTTTAGGATATTTGACATTCTTTTGTTTAAAGCAAGATAACAAATATCTATAATATTATTTTTTTAAAAGACGTATAAACAGATCATAACATTTTAAACATACGTTTTTTAATAGAATTTCTATTAAATACTAGCGGATCCGGCAGACGTTGTCCTGCCAAAACGTTGACTTGCCTACTTTGAAAATATCGCTATCAAACTCAGCGACACCTAAAATTATAAATTCGACACTAATATTGACGTTTTTAATAGTTTTTATATTCTACTCCTTTACCACTCCTTTCGTAGGGGTGCTAACAAAATTGGGAATGTTACTATCAATCTCAGTGACCCCAAAAACTATTAATTCGACACTAATATCGGCGTTTTTAATAGTTTTTATATTCTATCCCCTTCCCCAAATTGATCGCTACCAAACTTCACAGGAACACCTGCAGGGCTAACATGAAGATTGCCTAGAGCATTCCTTTATCTATCTTTTTAACCACATAATTTAACCACATATTTTACACCAAAGCGTTCTCTTATCTCACTATTTTTTACTTTATCCAACCGAGTCACTCCGGCTATACTTCTCAGACTACTCATCTTCGCAGCACTAATCCTATTTTCATGCTTCTTCTGCCAAACCCAACACTCACTACCATACATAAGTGTAAGAACGAACATACCTCTGTGCACAGTCATTCGTGCCTTTTTTGACACTTTCTGGCTGTTTATAAAGCTATGCAGTGCCCCATTCATTTGTTTTCCTGCCAACACCCTTCGCTCAATGTCACTGTCATACTTTCCATCTCTCGTAAACTTTGAACCCAAGTACACAAATTCATTTACTTGTTCCACTCTTTCTTCCTCAATCGAAACTTGCATAAAATTGGCGCCCCATTTCAAAAAAAATGCAGGAGAAATTTTTTGTCACAAATTTACCAAGGAATTTAAACAATTTTTAATTTAAAATATCTCAGTGGCGTACTATTTTTCTTTTTTTTAAATTGGGATCATTACCCGTATGCGCGCCAATGATAAACATAAAATTATTAATGGCATGTCAAAAACTATCTCTTAAAAACTACCTCTTAAAACCCACCAAATTTTATTTGCATATATCGACCGATTTCAGAGCAATAAAATAAATCGTCAGTTTTTAAGAAAAACTTTAACACCCCGTATCTCTGAAACGAAGTATTTGCGAACATACGTTTATATAGCAAACTGTCATTATTTTTTCTAGAAAAATCACCCCCTGAAGTTTGTCGTACTTATTTACTAACACCCTGTATAATACGGAATAATTTGAATAAAAAAAGTGTTACTTGTATTTGCCAAACTAAAAAACATGTAACAGAACTTAACTTCTGACAAGAAAGATAATAGAGATAAATGATTATTGTTAGTAGAGAGTCCTTCCGGTTAAATCAGTCGGAGTAGGATAAAACGACAAAAAAACACGACGGTTGCCGTACAACCCTTCTTGACAATAAACAAAGTTCGCGCGTATATTCATAAGCTAGAATATGTAATCAAGTTGAAGAAGTAAAGGTGTGGTTATGTGGTAAACAATTCGGTTTGAATCAGTACTTGGCATCGGCTTCATTGGTAATAAAGTCGGTACTTTTGACCTGTCTCTTTAATAAACCATCTTTACAACAGTAAACCTAAGGAAACTACAAATCCCTATCGGACATGCTATGAAACACTTCCTTCTTATTCTATTTCACTTACCCCAATTAATTTATTATGTCTCCGAAATATTTAGATAAGCAATACTAAGGAAGAAATTTCAAAGTTATTTATATGATACATAGTATTCTTTTGTTATTCATGTAAATACACCTAGTAAAGAAATTTAAAAATGTACAACAATAACTTATATCAACAAAACGTCAATACCATGCAAGTTGCTTTCGAAGAGAATGATATATTATTCATTGTCGTCTAGACATTTGATTTTCTATAAAATTCTCGGAATGATAAACTAAATAAAACACAACCGATATTGATCTTTCTCCAATTGATAGAAACGTTCAGTTTCCTTTGATTATTGTTCGACAGTTTGCTGAAACAGTTAGGCTTGGTTCGAGTAGGGAAACCAGCAAAACATTTCATTAAATTCTTTTTCTTTTTTAACTCGCAATTCATTTCGTATAATAAATTCCTGTTTTTCCATTTAAATTAGCTATTTAATAAAATCAGAGCGCGACAAAAATGTTAGGTGTCTAAATTAAGAACTCTTTTGTCAGTTATTTGGGAATATTTTTTTCTTGATATGTTTTTTTCACCACGATTAATAAATGTATTTTATTTTTATGTGTACTATTTGTGGTTAATATCATATTTGTAATAATTTTTAGTAACCATTATAAAAAATAGAGAGAAATAAAAACTCTTGTATCCGCCATCCGCGGCCCACACGATAGGTCTACCCTTTTTTCGACTATTTTCAGTAATTAAAAAATTAAAATTGAAAAATAAGAATAAAAAACACAACCATTATTTTCTTACTGCTGAGATTATGACAGGATCTTGGTTCTGGAAGAACTTTCGTTTTTTCTTCTTGAATAGGGTTTTGTTATGTAAAATGCACTTTTTTAGGGAAATTCGAGGAGAAATTGTTCATCTATTGTCTTTCTTGCCTCTATGAATACACTCTTATCGTCAATAGTCAAAGACAGTTAAAGTCATGTTTTAACTGTCACGCGCAAGGAAGGATATTTTCAATCAAAGTGCGAAAGATTTTTGCTGATATTCTACCGCTAGTGTTCGATAGAGGGCCATGATACGTACCTGAACTATAAATGATATTGTATTCTTTTACAACGCTTTAACAAAGCTTTTTCGTAAATGGTAGCGAAGTATTTTAATGGATTTTATGTAATAACATATTATATTCGTTAATGTCGATAATGCCTTGATGTTATGTCTAAAATTTTGTTGCGTATAATTTGTTCCAACTTAAAAAAGTGTTACGTTGATAAAGGTGGAAGGTGAAACCCGTCACAAAACTCGATAAACATTAAAGTGGCTTGCCACTAAACAACCTTCTTAGTTAATTACAAACCAATCACCTGGCTGAGGTTGACCATTTACTCGTTCACAGGTCATTTCTCCGTCGGGTGTTTAAAAATTAGTGGGATGAAGCGTACTTTTTATTGAAATCGTATGGTCGAGGAGCCAATCCTGGATAGGTGTCAAAACGATCCAAGCAGAGTGACAACAGTCAGATGTAAAAATTAAAAAAATTGTAATAAAAAAAAATTGTTAACAAAGTACCTCCCCTGCAAAAGATTTATAATAATTTTGTTTATATTTCCTTGTTTTTTACTTAAGTCTCACGCAGTAACCAATGTTAATTATTATAAACGTTAAAAAAATATGTCTAATATCAATTTTATCAAAAAAATGTTATGTATTTTAAAATTTATCAAAGAAAAATATTGATATTGTATGCAACAAGAACGGTTGAAAATAAATATTTTCTGAGAGTTTATTCTTTAAAATAGAATGCTATATCTTTACGCAATCAAACATTAAAAGTCAAAATGCTATACAAATCATTAACAGTAAAAATATTTATAATATATTCACATACATACATACACAATCGAACTCGTTGAAAAAGATGTGTGATAAATGATTATAAATGACAATTAATCATGAGATAATATAATCGCATAGTATCCAAGTGCTATTAAGTAATTTTTTTATTAAAATGTGCAAGCGCAGCTACAAGTTTAAAAATTAGTAAGTGGTTAATAATCTTTACGCAATTCTGACTAGCCTTGAGTTAATCTTGTAATTTTCTACCCAGGACTTATCTGTGAAATAATTTCGGGGTGGGGGAGGTTAATTAACTACCATTGGCTAGCTAATTTAACTTAAATCTACTAGCTAAGTTAACTACAATTTTTGAATAGTTTAAAAAAAATAAAACAAGCTGATTATGAATTTATTTAATATTTAATTTTGGAAATCTTCTTTTCATATAAAAATGAAAAAATGTTTGTATGTATGTCCTACAAAAACGGCTGGACCGATTGGGATAAAATTTTCAGAAGCTGTTTTATACATACCAGAGGTGGTTTTAGTGTAAAAAAAACTTCCCCACGGTAGAGGTGAGTAGGGGATAAAATATAAAAACTGTTAAAAACGGCAATATTAGTATCAAATTCATAGATTTCAAGGTCGTTGGGTTTGAATGTCATATCTTCAATGATGTTATCACCCCTACAAAAGGGGTGGAAGAGGGATAAAGTATTAAAACTATTAAAAACGGCTGATATTAGTGTCAAATTTATTGTTTTTGTGGTAGCTGGTAACATTCCCAATTTTGTTAGCACCCCTACGATAGTGGTGAGAGGGGATGAAATTTAAAAACTATCAAAACCGGCTGATATTAGTGTCAAATTTATAGTTTTTGGGGTGGATGAATTTGATAGTAACATTCCTAATTTTGTTAGCACCCCTACGAAAGGGGTGGGTAAGGGATGAAATATAAAAACTATAAAAAACGGCGATATTAGTGTCAAGCTCATAGTTTTCAAAGTCGCTGAGTTTGATTGTGATATCTCCAATGTTGTTAGCGCCACTTCCAAAAAGGTGGAAAGGGGATGGAATAAAAATCTTTTAAAAACGCTTTATTAGTGTTGAACCTATAGTTATAGTTTGATAGTGATATTTCCAAAGAAGGCAAGCCAACGTTTGGGCACGACGTCTGCCGTGTCCGCTGGTAATAAATATAATAGAAGCTTAATATATCTGTATTTTAAGATCTATGGTATCAATTTCCTATAACGCTTTGAAAGGCAAGACCTATTGGCTGCCCTTGATCAGTTTAATTGCATATTATTTTTCAAACGTTAAAAAATATCTTTCTTGTGATGCTGTTAATGCAGGTAGTATTACAAAAAATTTTGAACGAGTTTTGGGAAATTTAAGATTTGTTTCTACAGCAGTTACAAGCGTACGGAGCAAGCGCAATTGAAAATAAGCGTTTCTGCAGAAACCGAACCAAACTCCGACTCAAAATTTTATAACAAATTTTAACCGTTTTATCAGATCAGTTCGCATTTTGTTTTCAAACTATTAGTTTGACCATGCGCGGTTTAAGGCGTTCAAAATTTTACCAACAGTTGTCTCAGCTAACAGGTTTGAGATTATGTTTTATATTATTAAGTTTATTTAAAGCAGAATCGTAAAAAACCGTTATTTCAGCAGTAAATTCTCAGACCCAATCGACAACATCTTAACTCCCGATCTGGCTGGCTTTCGTTCTGGTAAATCCTGCGATAGCCAAATACTTAATCTAGCGCAATACGTTGAAGAAGGATGGGAGAAAAACCAAATCACTGGCGCTGTATTTATAGACCTAAATGCAGCAAACGAGACAATTAATCATAATCTCTCCAAGATCTTTGAGCAGGCCAAAGATTTCCAACTTACCAAAGTAATAGAATGCATCCTACAAAATCGGCGCTACTACGTCTCATTTTAAAATTAAAAGCTGCAGACAAAGAACAAAAAAATGGCCTGGCTCAAGAAAGTGTACTGGCTCCTATACTGTATAACATCTAAAGCAATGATCAACCCTCTATTTCAACTACAAAACAGTTCCGATACGCCGTTGATACCGCTATAGCAGCTCAAGCTGATAGTTTTGATAAAGTCGAAGGATTACTGAGCCCTAACATCATACTTCAAAGGAAACTACCTCCGACCAAATCCTCAAAAAACGCAGGTATCAGCTTTCCACCTACAAAAAAGAGATGCAAACGGAAAATCAGCTGGCAAGGCCAAGCACTAGAACGTTGTTTGGAACCAAAATACCTCGGCCTTAAAATAAACCTTATCATATGGGCAACACTGCAATGATGCAAAAAAAGGTAATGGCAAGAAACAATATCAAAAGAAAGCTTATTCGTATAAAATGGGAAGCAAATCTGAATGTGCTCGGAACCTCAGTAATTGCTCTTTGTTTTTTTGCCGAAGCAAACGCCGTTTCAGCATGGAAGAGCTCGTCACATTCCAAACAAGTTGACATTGCACTAAATGAAGCTGTAAGAATTGTCACTGGCACACTGAAACATACCCCAATATACAAGATCTATCAGTCGGAATAGCCTCACCTAAAGTGTGCAGACAAGTAGTCGATGAATTAGAAAGAGACAAACAAATTAATGATAAGAGACAACCTTTACACCTATACAAACCATAACATAGAAGACTAAAGTTTAAGAAGAGTTTCATGGCAACAACTCAGCATATACAATCGCCACTTGAATTAAGAAAAATTGAGCTATGGAAACACGTTGTACCCCGCAACTCGAGATACAAGAATAAAATTCCAAGGGTGACAACCTACCATTTTCAGCTTGGAAAACCTTGAACACACTCGGGGCAGGCGTAGGGAGATGTAAGACTAATATGGTCAAATGGGGTCTATCCGATGACGACAAATGTCAATACGGCGCCATACAGAACATGTCACATCTTCTTGTTTGTCAAAATCTAACAAGATCTACATGACTCAGACAATTTGGCGATAGGAGTCGCCCAACACTGGATAGATATAATCTAGCACAAAGGCAATTTGATAGTCCGGACACTGAAAGTAAAATAAGTAAGCAGTTATTTAACAAACAATTTGCGAACAGTACACAACCGTACATGCGCACATATCACTTTGCTAACAGTCCTCAAACTGTCTGAAACTATTGCAGGTACAATCCTATTAAAACTAGTAAAGAATTTGGTCATTTGACTTATTGCGAAACTAATAGTATGTCCGTAACGGCGCTCTGCACATAGTATTGTACCAAAGTATGGACCCATTTGCTTCGCACGTGGATGCAATGGTACAATACTATGTGCGGTGCGAGGTGCGGTGCGTCGTTATGACCATCAACTAAGATACTTTTACGAAATTCGAATGGCTTTATTTTAAGTGAATTTTATTAACATCCAGTGGTATTCATTATTAAAGTCAAAATACCAATTTATAAAGTTTTTTTTCCTTATATTTGATTTTTTTCGAATTCCCTTCAATTATAATTATGCTAATTAATTATATAATGCATTTTAACGTTTCAATTTGTATTAAACTTTAAAATTCTGTGTATTCAAACAATTTATATGAAAAAAAAATATTGAGGGTAGAAGTACGAACAAATACTCCAAATAGAAAGTAATTTTTGATCAGAAAAATAGAAAATATGTTTGCTGGGGATTAGACAATCGCGCTTTTTTTCACGAAGGGATTTGTACCAATCACAATTGTTTCGCGAACTCTGGATTTTCTATCCGGAAACAGTGATCTGTCGTACCGCGAACGAATCAGTCATAAACCAATCCCGCAGGATTTGCTCCTCGAACAAAGCTAGTGGTGCATGAATTCTGTGCGCGAAAGGATCCGGCAACGTTTTCTATCACGTTCGCTCGGAGGTACTTTACAGTACAAAGCCGACCTGTTTTTCTACACAAATAAAATTCCACGAAAAGTGGCTAGAATGGAGGTAGGACGAGCGTGAGAATACACTTGGCGCGTACCGTACATTTATTTATACGTTGGAAAATAACGCGTTTGAATCTCGTTTTTGGTTGTAGGCGATTCCCGTGTCATATAACCGAGACCTTTTGCGCGGAAATTCTCTTTCGAGGTGAACGGTCTTCGGCTTTGACTGAACGGACCATTGAGCATCGCCTGTTGTCGACTAGTTAAATATGATCCTTTAACTGCAATATCTATCCACTAACAAAATAAAAACGGTTTAGGGTCCAGTTGATCGTTAGACGCAAAAGTTAGTTTTCGTAAAGAGGCAATATCTCAATGTGTCTTCAAAAACTTTTTCTACCGTATAGATAAATGTTTCACTTTTGCATTGACTCTAAAAATTAATTTATTTTATGTGCAAATCTGAGATGTGACAATCATATAAAAAATGCTCTTTTTATGCCAAACCCTTTTTAACATACATACATACATATAGTCACGCCTTTTTTCCGTAGGAGTAAGCAAAAACCACTTCCTTTTACTTGCTGCGGTTCTTACACACATCTTTTGCTACCTCTACTTTAATTTGTGCACTCATACAGGCTCGTCGGTTGTTGGTAATGTTGACCTGGCCTTTCTTCGAAACAATGTTCGCCGAGGTCGACCTCTACCGACTTCCGTCCATTCTCACTAACCTTATAAATTTGTTTCGTCAATCTTCTTTCATCCATCCTTTCTACGTGACCAAACAATCTAAGCATTCCTTTATCTATCTTTGTAACCACATCTTTTACAGCACAGCGTTTTCTTATCTCACTATTCTTTACTTTATCCAACCGAGTCACTCCGGCTATACTTCTCAGACTACTCAGCATTAATCCTATTTTTATGCTTCTTCTGCCAAACCCAACATTTACTACCATTCATAAGTGTAGGAACAACACACCTCTATGCACAGCCAGACGTGCCTTTTTTGACACTTCTTGGCTGTTCATAAAGCTATGCAGTACCCCATTCATTTGTTTTCCTGCCAACACCCTTCGCTCACTGCCACTGTTATACTTTCCATCTCTCGTAAACTTTGAATCCAAGTACACAAATTCATTTACTTGTTCCACTTTTTCTTCCTTAACCAGAACCGCACAGTTTGTCATGCTTTCTTCTCTTTCAAAAACCATTACTTTCGTTTTGCTTACATTTATTTTCATCCCTTTGATTTTCAGGGCATCATGCATAACACTAACCATCGCCTGCAACTCCTCTTCAGAGAAAGCAAATATGACTTTATCTTTGGCGTAAAGAAGGCATTTGACGATCAAATCATTCATTTTCAATCCATATGCACTCTCTTTCAAATCTTTTAAACGATCGTCTACGTATAAGTTGAATAGCCATGGCGAAGCCAGACATCCCTGTCTCACACCTTTTTCGATGTTAAACCAGTCCGTGCAAGCTCCGTTTATCCTGACACAAGCAGTGGAATCCTCGTAAAGTGATTTTAGTGCTCGTATTAAAATACTGCCCAACCCATACATACACAATGTCGACCACAATTCACTCCTCACCACTCTGTTATGGGCCTTTTCCAAGTCTATAAAACCCTTTTGAAACGAGTATATTTTTTATACCAACAAATCCATAGGCAGTGTATGATACAATTGTAAATTTAAAAAACACTAGATTAATTGGTGAGAATGAAATTCCAGTAAAACTCCCGAAATATGCAGCACATGAGTAATGCGAGCCTCTAGCGTACCTTATTAACAAATCTTTTTTCCGGATAAACTAAAAACAGCATTTGCGAGAGTTATATTTACCAAATGTGACAAAAGTGCTGTTAACAATTACAGGCCTATCGCAATTTTGTCAAATATCAGTAAGATATTTGAAAAAATATTGTGTGCAAGATTAACTAACTTTTTGGAATCAAACGATAGACAAAATGGGTTCAGAAAGAATAAATCAAGTATTAGAGCTACTTATCAGGCATTATGTAGTGTGATCGAATCGTAACCACTGCTGTCAATCTCGATCTGTCAAATGCATTTGATATTGTAGATCACCTCTTGTTGGCCAAAAAATTATCTCTTTACGGCATAACAGGGTTAGCACTTGATCTAGTTACCTCATATCTCAGAAACAGATACCTATGTGTGACTGAATTGAATTCAGCTTCAACCATGGCACAATATCCTTAAATCCAGTTTCGAAACTTTCTTTTCTTGACATCACGCTCGATTCGAAACTAGATTGAAAAAGCCATGTAATCAAACTTTCAAAGAGCTTATAAAGATACTGCTATGCTTCAAAAGTTATCTTACAAAACTACCCTCTGATGCAGCGTTAATAGCAAATTATGCCTTAGAACTTAGTCGTATTGGATAGTTATGGCATTATTTTTTGAGGAACATTTACAGATCTTCAGAAGATATCCATACCTCAAAAGCGCTGTCTAAGAATATTCCACTAAGAGTCAGTTGCAGGTTTTTATTCGTGGATAAGAAGATTCTTACATTAACTAGCTTATTAAACATAAAAGCAATCTTCTGAATATTAGGCCCAACTTCTTCTTCTTTCCAAAAAAGCATACTATACACTGGAAGAGTTTTTCACAGACACGTTAGATTGGTAAATTTTTTTTTATTTTGTGAATTGTAAGACTTACTGTTTTTATGTCCTAATTCTAATTGTGTGTGTAATCATGTGTAAGATGTATATAATGAGTGTTCCCTTTTTTATTATCTTTTGTGTTGTAATATTTGTTTTTACCTGATAGCTATTTGTAATCTTAATTATATTGACATGTTCTACACCTAAAGAGGTATTTGTAACAGAGTTAATAAAGGTTTTATCTATCTATCCATCTATCTATCTTTAAAACACTAATTGTGACAACAAAATTATTAGTACCTTTAAAGTAAAACAACCTTTTAATTTTTGACTCGTATAAAACTTTACAATATTATGGTATACAGATTGAAGCACTTAAAATTGAAGAAAAGTCTGAAAATCACTGCATATTTTCTCTAATCATGGAATTAAACTGGATACGGCCACCCTCATTTCTTTATTTACGTTGATTTTTGCTCTTTATTTGCTTTTTATTCCATCAACCGTCGAAACCCAAATTTAAACCCAGAATTAAAATACACTGAACCCTATCACTTGAAAAGTAAAATATAATTTTTAGTAAAATCCAAAATCCTGTCAATGCCATGCTGCAAACTTTTGTTTTTAAACTGTGTCGAAAGATAACTTGATAAGATTCGATTCTTTCGCAGAAGTAAAATCAAACTGGTGTTAATTGGATCTTGAATCCATGCAAACCTATTGAAATTTTTTTCTAATATTATTTCTCCAACCGGATAATTAACTGTGATAAGTGCCCTTCAAACATGGTTTTATATCTTTAAAAAGATCAAATTTATTTGACGTCAAGAATTGCCGTAATATTAAAAAACAATCTTTGCGTGCATCTTCATTCAATTTTATTCTCTATAAGTTGAGTTTTTTTTGTAAATGCTAATATTTTTTTCGTTGACTTCAAACGGTGCATGTTTTTTCTCTGTGGAGAGAGATTAAGGGATTTCAGCTTTTCAAAAATGTCGCATAAATAAGCTAGTTTTATTAAAAATCGGTATCAGCGAAATCTTCTAAATTATTATCCTTTCTTTTTAAGAAAAATAAAAATTTCTTGCCGCAAACCATAGTTTTTAAAAAACCTTACTTTCAGTGGATGATATTTTATAAAATTTACCACATGCTACAAAATCTTGACTATAATAAGGCAGTAGGACCAGATGGAATTCCGACAATTGTTCTGAAGACCTGTGCTCAAGAGTTTACCCCAGTTCTCTGTAGACTCTTCAAGCTATCATACAGCAAAAGAGTATTTTCGTTCATGTGGGAAAACGCTGAAGTCCAACCCATTCCAAACAAAAGGAAAAAAGACTATTCCTGCAAATTATCGCCCTATTGCACTGCTCTCAGTCACATCCAAAGTTATAGAAATAGCGATTAACATAGAACTCATCAAATATCTGGAGAAATTTGAGATAATTCATGACATACAATATGGATTTCGACAACTTCGGTCTACTGAAGATTTGCTCGCTTATGTCACTCAGCTCTGGACAAACACTATTGAGAAGTACGGTGAATCCCGTGCAATAGCCTTGGATATATCTAAAGCCTTCGACCGCGTTTGGCAAAAGACATTGTTAAGCAAATTATCTGCCTACGGTCTCCCAACCAAGTGGCGCCAATGGCTCATGAGCTTCATGCAAGATCGCTGTGGCAGTTGACAGTATTTCTTCTGATGCGTTAAAAACCAATGCTGGGGTCCCCCAGGGTTTTATCCTGTCCCCCACCCTATTTCTTTTACACATTAACGACCTCTTGAAAACCACCACGAACCCCATTTACAGTATCGCGGACGACAGCACACTTGTCTCAACTTTCACATCCTATCGATAAATTTCGGTGAATGATACAAATAGACAGGCAGGAACAGGTTGGCTCCATCAATAGAGATCTTAAAGCAATCGTCGAGTGGGGAACCAATAATCTTGTTCAGTTCAACGCCCAGAAAACACAAAGCGCCACTTTTTCCAAGAAGGTGAATTCAATAAATTATTCCATTACAATGTCCGGAAATACCATTGAATCAAGTCCCTCCATCTCAAATTTTGGGAGTAACGGTGTCTAATAATATGTCTTGGCATGACCATGTTGCTAACATCGCAAAGTCAGCAAGCCAGAGGCTAGGTTTTCTGTGGATAACTAGAAAGTTTTTTACTCCTGATCAACTGTTGACGACGTACAAGGCTCAAATCCGACCTCTACTGGAGTATTGCTCGCACATTTGGGGTTCAGCACCAAGGGATTCTCTTTGTCTTCTAGATTCCATTCAAAAAAGGGCCATTCGGTTGATAAACAGCTTAACTCTCATAGATACCCTTTACCCACTTGAACATAGAAGAGTTGCAGACCAGACATTACTCTACAGATATTTCCATGGCAGATGCTCCAGAGAAATAAAAACTCTTATACTACCTCTGGCCACATTTGGCCGAAGAACTCGACACGCTGATCAGTCTCATCCATGTACTCTCAAGATTGACACTACAAGGACCAATCTCCATCAAGAGTCCTTCCTTTGCAGGGCTGCTACGGAATGGAACAGGCTTCCAAAATCAGTTTTTCCAGAAAACTATGATCTGCAACTTTTTAAAAAGCGGGTCTACAATCATCTCATTTCTATAATCCCTCCTCCTTTTAACAGTCGCACTGCGGGCCGTCCGCATTCATCATACATTATAACACCTGATTTAGTGCAGAACACTGATATTTATTGTTTATCTGTTTTAAGCTTCTAAATCGCTCTTCATTGTACTGTACACTCCGCTGTCATCTCTAGGACAGCACTCGCTTCTAGATACAAACTGTATTTCCTCTGTCAACCTTTGCCCATTAAGTAACTAGCTAACACAATAATACTAACATTTTTTAAAAATCCTTGATAAGTTTACGTTTTTACGCATTGTATTTGTTTTTATGTTGGACGTTAAAACTGCGGTGTAATTTTAATTAATTGTATTATTTACAGACTTTGTATAAATTTTGTGCGTTTTTTTTTAATGGCATTAAATCAGAAACTTAACCGACTTGATACTGGGACCGGAGGAGTCATAATACTCTCGAACAAAAAAGGATTACGATCCCTTCCAAGGATTAATTTGTCTCATCTGTCCAGTGGCACAACTGCCCTGACACCGTCTCGAGAATGTTTCTTCTCCAAGCGGTTAGTTTTAAATATATCTCGCAATTTTGAAAATAAATTAAATCGTATCCTGACAAAACAGCACCCTGGCTAAAGGTCGGCGAGTATAAGGATTATCAAAGGACCGTCTAGACGACTAGAATTGTTTATCGACAAGGTAAAATTTTAATTGATGAATTAGTTAACGGCTACCTTTGATCCTAAAATGTATGAGAGAAGGTTTTTCATAAAACATTGTTCCAAATAACTTTAGAAAAAAAAACACAAAGGACATCATTACATCGAAGAAAAACAAAAAAAACCAAAAACGTTTTATTAAAATATGACCATGGTTACAGTGGCGATGATTTTAATTACCTTAATTCTACTAACATTTAAACTTCAAGTCAACTCGCCAGCAAACCCGATGCGTTATATGTTATTATAATAAATGCATTGTTTATTACTTAAATCAACATGTTTTTGATACTAAATCAATAAAGAAAACCAGGACGACCTCTCAGGTAAATTAGGCAATAATTGGTTTCCCTAAAATGTTTATTTATATTTTACTATTTCTATTGCATGGAAAATACTTTTTTTTCGGGGTGGATAGCGGGTTTAGGACGAAACAAAAAAAATTTATCGCTCTTCTTAAATCACCGACGTTTCGTACTTTATTTGAGATCTTTCTCAAGGCTTTTTAATTCGTGGAGGCTTAAGTCTATAGTAATGTAAAAAATTTGATTTCGTATCCATCACAGTATCAGGGCAAACGTGTTACAATTAACATACAGCAAATAGATTAATCACATAATAACAGTATCAATACGAATAATTTCTCTCCATTCAATAATAGTAAAATCATATATTATTACTATTGTTGAAGAAAGAGAAAGTTAATTATAAACACGTTTGCCCTGATTCTGTGATGGATACGATATCAGAAATTTTTCGTTTTCATAGACTTAAGCCTCCACGAATTAAAAAGCCTTGAGAAAGACCTAAAATAAAGATCGAAACGTCGGCGATTTAAGAAGAGCGAGAAGTTTGTTTTGTTTCGTCCTAAACCCGCTATCCACCCCAAATAAACAGTATTTCCGTAGGAAAACTAACTTTTCCATACCGAGGGCTCTTTTCTATTTAATATAGTTACCCTTTGGTTTTTCGACTACACCTCGTAAGAAAAAGACCTGATCCATTCATTTCCTTCCTCTTCTAATTCCTGCTTGCACATCCCATATCATCTTCTTAGTTTCATTCGTCACTCTTTTAGTCAATAACTTTGTATACAGCTTGTTGACTATACTAAGTAAACTAATACCTCGGTAGTTCTTACAGTACTGCTGCGAACCTTTTTTCTTGTAAAGCGGCACGATAACGGGCTTGCACCAGTCGTCTAGTACGCTACAACTTCTCCAACAAAGCTTAAAAAGGCGGTACAACAGACTAGTTACCACGGTTTGTCCAGCATTTCAGCCGTTATACTGTCTTACCCAGCAACTTTACCCAATGTCATACTGTTCAACGCTTCCACAATTTCTGTCGTACTAATTTCACTTTCATTGCCAATATATACATGTTATACATAAGTATTATAACTTACAATATTTATTATTTACTGTTTATTATAGCCCATTGTCGAATAAGTTGTTCTGATTCTGGAAACCTAAATAGTGATAAAAGTGGGTCTTTTAGTTTTTTCACAAACAAGAAAAAAACACTTATTTCCACCACCAGCCATTATCTATAAAATCCGTACTCCACACTTTTGATAACAATTCGTATACGCGCAGAACCAACACACTATCAATGGTAAATGAAATAGATAATAAAAATACCCAACTATATTTTTTGATCCAATTCTAAATGGCCTATTTCCTGTCCGGCTAATTTCCCCGTCCCTTATCGCCCTCCTTAAAGTAATAAATCATCAGCAGTCGCACGTATTTTAGAA
This sequence comes from Agelastica alni, assembly GCA_950111635.1. Lineage (NCBI taxonomy): Eukaryota > Metazoa > Arthropoda > Insecta > Coleoptera > Chrysomelidae > Agelastica > Agelastica alni. The sequence goes on from OX467712.1 coordinate 20,877,501, forward strand.
AAAATACTACGATCTACTACATAGCGGGAGTCCCAACATATCGTACGATGACGGGTCCATTCATTTTTCGCGAGACAGCGCCATCTTACAAATCAGCGTAACTATCCTTATAAGAGTGTTGTAGAGTAGACATTGATTTACACTATCTAAACTAAATGAACCAGCACAGCTGGCGACCAAACAATCCAAGCTACTTGAATCTCCTGGTCAATATACATCACTATGTCTGCATTGAGAGAAACTAAATACGGTAAGGCCCTAGGATTTGACGGTATCCATTCAGAGTTTCTCCTGAACAGCGGAGAATTTACAAAACGATGGTTGATGCTGGCTCCTTTGATGATTTCCTGGATGCGACGCACAATGTGGTCGAATACATCCAAAATTTAGATGTTTGTTTGTAATCTCTCTTTGTATTTGTTTGTTTTATAATTTTATAATTGATTAGTGTTTATTGAACATATTCTATGTACGAATGTGATGTATTGCCATACGATAAATAAATAAATAAATACACTATCTGTAGACCACCATTTAAGTTAATCCGTTTTTTCAATATTTTTTCTCGCTTCTTTATATTGTTTTTCCATATTTTATGTTACAATATTACTGATTCTTAGTGGTACCGTGCCGGTACTTTTTTTAAAAATTTTCTTTGTTGTTTGTAACCCAGTCGGTTTCCGTTTAGTTTCTATTAATTAATGCCAAAGATAATCGGAACGGCCCTCTTCGAAATTTGGAGTGGGATTGTTTTGGACATAAGCACGGACAACTCCAAAGTTTAATTAATCGTTATCCTAGATTAATCCCAACTTTAATGAAAACGCTTGCTGAGATTTAGGAAGCAAACTGTGATTAAGATTTTCAGTGCATTACAAGATTTACTTACTATATTTTTTAAATTCGCATAATATTTGTTTGTGTTATTAACTTCCCAGCGGGAAGTTTTTATTTTTCGTCTCGATTATTCCGAGAACAAAAAATGATATCGACGTGGGACCAATTGCATTCGACGCATAATTACGCAACTTAAAACTGATCAGATTTTCAGCAAAATCGGTCGAGCTGTTTTTTAGGGAGAATAAAAAAACTGAAAAAAATGGTAAACTACCTGAATTTTGCAATTTATAAATTATACTTTTTTTAATGCAGAATTTTAAGATATTTTAAATAATATGATTATTGCATGTTGGAAATATCTGTATGAAAAATATGATGATAAATAGTTTTAGAAAACAAAAATAGAAATTGGAGAATTTTAAACTTGTAAGTATTGAGAGAATAGCATTGAAGACGCTATAACAGTGAAAAATATTGTTAGTAATAATCAGGCATTGTTTATAACAATTGAATATTGTTACTTACAAACGATTGATCATAATAATTTAAAATTGCAATTGTTATAAACAATTGAAAATAGCTCCTGCTTATGGTATGATTACAAAAAATTTGAAAGAATACGGTTGGCACAGATATTGTTAATGACCATTATAATTCGTTATAAACAATTTGAAATCGTTTTTTATAATAATTTTAATAATTATTATTATAACAACAAAACATTTGGTATTTTAATTTGGCATTGTACGTGACAAGAAGTTTTGAATTGTAAAAAATTACATTTTCATTCTTATTCATACGAGGGCAGTTTAATGAATCAGTGACTTTTTGAATTTCCCGCGCTGTTACTCCAAATGCAACAGAGCTGCCGTCAACTATAATCTATCAGTGGGCAACTTTCTAATTTTGAGCAAGTTACGTCGTGCAGTTGGTGTTTGATAGCCGTTCAAAGCAGACAACCTCGTGAGTTTTTACGAAAATGGAAAAAAGTGAATTTCGTGTGCTGATTAAGCATTACTTTTTACGTAAAAAATCCATTACTGAAACTAAGGAAAGACTTGATAAATACTACGGGGACTCGGCACCAACAATTTCAATGGTTAAGAAGTGGTTTACAGAGTTCCGTTGTGGTCGTACCAGCACTAGTGACGCCGAACGTCCAGGTCAACCAAAAGAAGTGATCACGCGGAAATCGTCGATAAAATCCATGAAATGATATTGGATGATCGGAGAATGAAAGTGCGTGAGTTGGCTCATGCTGTAGGTGTATCTCAACTGAACAGGTACATCATATTTTACACGAATATTTGGACATGAAAAAACTCTCTGCGAGATGGGTGCCGCGATTGCTCACACTCGACCATAAGCGCAATCGTGAGACCACTTCAAAAGAGTGTTTAGCGATGTTCAGCCGTAATCCGGATGAATTTTTGCGCCGTTTTGTTACTGTGGATGAAACATGGATCCATCACAACACGCCAGAGACCAAGGAACAATCGAAACAGTGGGTTGCTCAGGTTGAACGTGGACCAAAGAAGGCGAAACAGACTCTGTCAGCCAACAAGGTCATGGCCACAGTTTTTTGGGATGTACGCGGTGTCATTCACATCGATTACCTCAAGAAAGGTAAAACGATCACTGGCGAATATTAATCAAAGCTTTTAAACAGATTCGACGTTGATTTGAAGCAAAAACGGCAGCATTTGGCTAAGAAGAAGAAAGTGCTGTTCCATCAAGACAATGCACGTGTGCACACTTGTCTAGTCACGATGGCCAAAATCCACGAATTGGGATACGAACTGCTACCCCATCCAGCATATTCTCCAGATTTAGCCCGCTGCGACTATTATCTGTTTCCAAACCTAAAGAAATGGCTGGGCGGTAAGAGATTTGAGTCGAATGAAGAAGTCATTACCGAAACAAACGCGTATTTTGAGAGCTTTGAAAAACCTATTATTTGGAGGGAATAAAAAAATTAGAAAAACCCTGGACTAAATGTATCGAGCTAAAAGGTGATTATGTAAAAAAATACAATGTTTATTTGCGGAAAAAAATTTGTTTTATTCAAAAAGTCACTGACTTATCAAACCGCCCTCGTATAATCCTTTTGCATGAATTAAAACCAATAAAAAGCCGACCGAGTCCCGTTTAACCATTTTTGTTTTGTACAAATAGTTTTCTTTTAATACTATAAATATCATCGGACATTTTCATCGCAAGCTCTCATGTACAGAAAATCTGTTACGAAGTTCTTGTAATTTTCTATCTGGATGTCTTCCTAAATTTCATCAAAAGGGCACAGCTGTCGTATCTAGCTAAACTATTGAGTTGTTACATCGCCGGCGCCTTAATGCCCGTATAGTCCTTCTTACTGTTCCTTTTTGTCTTTGGATATTCGGTATTTCTATGAACTAGAAAATCATAAAAGTTGTCTTTGTTTTTCACAGTGACGCACTCCTCTAACTGTGCATATTAAGTGCTTGCTTACAAGAGGGCTTTTGATATTTTTTTTTAATGAAAATGGTAAAAAAACGTTAATACTCAAATTACTTTTTTAAAACATATAATTTAATGTTAGTACCACAGGGATGGAAAATGAACACAAACTTAAATATAGAAATTATAGACTAAAGCATTGGACCCTTCTTCTTCTCTTCTTCTTCTTCTTTTTCTTAAGACATTTGTCTTGTTTTTCCTCATATATTAGCACTCATAGCAGCCGCAACTGGGATTCTGATGTCCAGCTCTCGTGCCACCTCTTGGGCGGTCGTCCTGGTGGTCTGTTACCTTCAGGCTTGTTGTGCTTAGCAGCTCTTACGAGGCGGTTTCCAGGCATTCTGTCCACATGTTCCCTCAAAGCTCTCTTTCAGACTCTGGACCATCTTACTACATCTTGAATGCCGCAGGTAGCTCTGATGTCTTCGCTCCTCTGCCTGTCGAGTAAAGTATGTCCTGTTATGGTCGTTAGGGTTCTCATTTCGGCTGCTCTTAAAATTCTCTTTGTTGCTGCTGTTTCTGCCCTCGTTTCAGTAGCGTAGGTCATTACCGGTCTTACGCAGGTCTTATAGATTCTTGTTTTGCTCGCTATAGACATGTGCTTGTTCCTCCATATCACATCTTGTAGGAATCCCGATAGTCTTGCTGCTTTGATTGTTTGCGACTTGACTTCCGACTTAAGATCACGGTTACTGGTTATTTGAGCACCCAAGTATTTAAATGACATAACCTGTGCCACGCTCTTGTTATATAATGCCAGTTTACATCTTTTGGGATCTCGTGATATTGTAAGAGATTGTGTTTTTTCTTGCGAGATGATCATGTTATACTGTTGTGCAGTTTGCTCGAATTTAAATAGCATTCTCTGTAAATTGTCCTCGTCTTGCGATATAATGACCGCATCATCAGCATAACAGATTATTTTAAACTCCTGATCTCCCATCCTGTATCATTTTCCCGCCGTTTTGACTTCGTCGATTATTTTATCCATGACGATGTTGAACAAAATAGGGCTAAGGCTATCTCCTTGTCTTATATCTGTTGATATGTCTATCTTTTTTGTTAGCTTCTGTTCAACTCTTATAAACGTAGAATTTCCGGTATTCAATTCTTTAATTAATGCGATAAGATGAGAGTCCAAATTTCTTTCCTCGAGCAGTGCAAGCACATCCTTCAGTCTGACTCTATCAAAAGCCTGTTTTAGATCAATAAAACACATGTAAGCAACATTGTTGTATTCTATTGCTTTTTCAGCTATCTGTCTAAGAATAAAAATCCCGTCGATGGTGGATCTATTTTGTCGAAACCCTTGTTGCTCCTCATTAATTCCAGTCTGTGCCACCTGTTGGGCTATGATCTTTGTCAGTAGCTTCGATGTTGTACTTAACAGACTTATTCCCCTATAGTTATTCATATCTGTTTTGACACCTCTCTTAAACAACGGTATTGTAATGCTTTCTTTCCATTGTACTGGAATTTTCTTGTTTTTATATATTTTGTTGAATAGCAATGTGATTTTTTTCCATCAACGTAGGCCCACCATATTTTATAAGTTCATTGTTTATGTTATCTAATCCAGGTGACTTTCGATTTTTTAGTTTTGACACTGCTAGGTTGATGTCTCTTGTACATAGGGTCTGCTCTATGGGGTTACCGTCTGCATTGTTGATTTGTTCTTCCATTACTGGTTTTGTTTCTTGGCCAGAATCGCTGTACAGCATACGAAAATGGGACTCCCACTGTTCCGTTGATATTTTTGTAGTGTTAACGTACTCATTCACTGGCCTTTTACGATTTCTAAGCATATTCCAAATTTTCTTTTGTCCTTCATAGAGGTCGTGCTCCATGCTCACTGAGTATGCCTCCCAGAATTGCCGTTTTCATTGGACCATTTGACACAAAAATAAACATTATTAACAATCTTAAACATAAAGCTACATACTTGGCACGTGATTTTTAAACTCTCGATACAGTAACAAAACAATTTTTATTCCAACAATAAATTTTACTTTTATAAATCACTTAAACATTCACTTAGATATTCAACTAGTTACAACTTTTACAACTATTTATTTCATAACTCATAAACACTTTTAAAACTGTCCTTTGTTACGACGGCTGTTCTTTTTATATTTCTCAATCATAATTCTAGACCAGTTCGCGAAAGCGATCGAACCTTCTGGAAGTCTCTAGCGTGGCGAGAGTTTATTAGACGGAGGCGGAAGCCGACAAAGGGCTCATTAATATGCACCTTCGTTGTGGTCGATGCTCGGATGCTGATAAATAAACAGAGCCGGAATGTAACAATACCACAAAGTAACGCATACATTCATTATTAGCTAAATAAACGGTTATAATTTAAAAAATTTCCAAAACAGGTCGGTTTTTGATTTTAATTTGTTATTTTTAAAAGAATAATCTATTAAACAGGGTGAATAACCTTTGAGTGATAACGTCAGCATCAGTATTTTTACAGTGTGTACTAGGGTGCTTTAAAAAATTTTTTAATTTTATTTAACTCTTACCCTTTCAAAAGTTTCTATTTGACATAAAAAAAATCCTCACCAAACGTGGGCCCTATAGCTCAACTCTAAGGGGTCGCTATTTTTATTCAAGTTTCTCATTGAATTAACACGGTAAAAATTCTTTTTTTATTAAATTTGAATTTACACATAATTGACGCAATTATTTACAAAAAACCATTTTGTATTCTTAGAGTTGAGTCTTCAAGCTTTAAAAAACTCTAAAACAAAGTATGATTATCTTTACTACAAGACTAGTTGCAGCCATTTCAAAATTATCAAATTTTTAAATTTGGAGAAATAGCTTGCAATAATTTTTTTACTTTTTTCCTTTCCCACAAATCTGGATGAACATCAAGGAACCCATACAACAATTGAAGCTGTTTAAAAAGAAAAAGAGACTCCACACTAACAAAATTACTTAGATCTTTTTGAATTAATGTATCCAGTTTACTGTCCTTCATGTTGAATCGTATTACCCGAATCCAGATTTCGTAAAAAGTAAAATTTTTTTGAAGAGTTTGAAAGTCGTCAATGATGTAGCGGAGCAAGGTGTAGGTTGCTTAACGAGAAACGAAAAGCAAAAACAATTTTTACTCCAATTAGTTCAATATCACAGGCAAAAATTCACAAACTGTACTAAAACAACACTCGCCAGTGAAGAAACGTCTCAAAAAGACGTATTTTTCTTAACTGATGTATTGTACTCTAATTATCATTGATAAAAAAGTAATCACTAAAGTGGACAGGTTAAATTTTTTTATTGAATAATAATATAATGTATAACAAAGTTATAATCTATGATTACTTGTAATTATACATATAATTCATTTATCTTATTATTATCATGAGTGCTGCCACCTACACTACGTGCTAACCACCATTTTTGAAATCTGTAAGACATAAAAATACAACAGTGACTAATAATTTGGGTGAAAATTTTGTAAAGCTTATTTAATCTTGGGTTCCATAATTTATAGCACTCAGTACAAAAACTAAATAATTTATCCTAATCTTTCTATACAATAAATTCTTACTTGATAAATCACTTACATATACTTTCTTTACAAAACTATAATACTTTCCAAATTAACTTCAAACTAAAACTGCGACCTCGAGATCTTAAATACATGTAAATCAATTATTCTAGAATGGGGACGTCTGGCGAAAAACGAGGATTTATCACGAAAATGCTTGCCGCTTGAGGCTACAAATCCTTTCCCAAAATATCGGGAGTTTGTTGTTACCAAACATAAATATGCATCTCTTTTTTTTGTGATCGACTTGCCGTCGCTTCAAGACAAATAATCAATCAAGGATGGACCCCGTTTACCGCAATGCGTAACAACACTTTCAAACTAAAATATTAAAAAATAACAAAGTTATTCAATAATGAGTGGTTCCGCCGAGGTTTCTTAGCATTCCATAACTCTTCAGGCATGCTTAAATATCAATGATTTATGGTATCCTAAGGAATGTTAATCCAGGCTTTTTAAATTCTGTGAAAAAGGTCAACTAAGTTATTTGGGGTTTTTTTTATAATGGTAATATTCTATGCCTGTAAAATAGTAATTTGTTAAAAATGTTTGTTGCGGCGGGTTGAAAGTTTCCCGTTTAATTTTGATTTCAGACTTATCTCCCTGTTTTGTTTATTTAGGAGGGTGAAGAAACAGAACAACGAGCCTTTTGAAAAAGCGTAAAATTATATTTAGGCGGCCAATTGATTTCTGTTGGAACATTTCAACACGCCCTTGTCGCGAATAAGACATCGTTCATTTTCGAGGTCATTACTATTTACGGTGAAATTCCAGGGTAACGAAGAGGCAACCAGAAACGTTAACGTTTGCGTATTTTATGTGAAAATCTAATGGCATTAACAATAATCCTATGCTAATCCAGATTAACAAACTGGTGTTCAGTTAAAATCCCGTTTCGCTAACTTTCGCAGTTCCACCCTTGTTTCTTCAGCTCCCAAGATTATACCAGATAAAAACCTCAGTGTATGTGCTATCGACTTTCCTGTTATCTACACGAATTTCTGGAATAAAAAAAGTTGGCTAATATTGTTATCTTTTTTTTTGTTTTTGTTTTCGCGAATAAAATTTGCAAAAACTGCTTTTCTCATTCTGAGACGGAATGAAATTTATGACGAGCCCACAATATCGAAGTTTTAGGTATCGACTCAAATTCGAGAGCTCGAAAATTGCCTAATCGATTTCGACAAAGATAAATAACACTGGAAACGTTGATAAGCCTAAGTTTTAATGGATGCCAGGTGTAGTGGAGGCGATTAGCTACAATTCAGGTTACTGACAATACCTACCCAGCGATAAAAATTGATCTTCTTTAAAAAGAATATGATAAACACATTAACTTTACATTCTAATAAATTATTTTTTTAATAAATACCTCTTACCGAATAGTTTTAACATTAAAATCTGATCAGAAGTCCGATCAATGAATAATTTTTTTCTAACGTAAACTGGTACAATCGAAACTTAACCAAGGTTGTACTTAAGTCTGCTTCAGGTTTAAATACCTTAACTGTACCCACAAAACTAACATGTAACTGCACACTGTGCTGTGCTATGGTCGAAAAATACTAAGCTAGATTTCGGAGTACGATAATATAGGATGTGCAAGCAGGGTTTAGAAGAGGACGGAGATGTATGGATCAGGTCTTTTCCTTACGAGGTATAGTCGAAAAATTCTTGGCTAGAAGTCAGAAGGTCTATTGCGCTTTTATAGACTTGGAAAAGGCCTATGACAGAGTGGTTAGGAGTGAATTGTGGTCTACATTCTCTATGTATGGGGTGAGTGGTAGTTTAATACGAGCACTGAAATTACTTCACGAGTATTCCACTGCTTGTGTCAGGATAAACGGAGCTTGCACGGACTGGTTTAACATCGAGAAAGGTGTGAGACAGGAATGTGTGGCTTCGCCATTTTGTTTAACTTATACATGGACGATTTTTAAAAGATTTAAAAGAGAGTGCGTTTGCCCAGATCTAAATCCTATTGAGCATATTTGGGACCAGCTTAAAAGGCATGTAAGACGTCGTATACCTGCTCCAGCAGCACGTAAAAAGCTCCGATTGGCCCTTATTAAGGAATGGACCAATGTTCCTCAAGCAAACATTCAGAATGTGCTGCTTTTTATGCCCACTCGCATGAGAAGTGTCATCCAAAATCGAAGTGGTAATACGCCTTATTGAAGAGTGAACCCAGTTATGTGTTGTGTCCTGAGTTCAATTATTGTTGTGTCAACTGAATGTGTTATTTTTCAATAAATTAAATTTTTTTTTAATTTTTGCTTACTTTCTGTTTGTAACCTGTATAAACATGACATGCTAAATGCATTATTGAATAAATACACTTAAGTGCATTGTCACTCTTTTTTCATGTGTTTTTGGGCTATTCTGAGGAAAAATTTCTCGCCCATTCTGTACTCAAACCCTGAATGTCAATCACACCCAAAGAAGAACGAATTAAACTAAATTATTAGCAACAAGTTTGTTCTACATATTTGCTAGTCAGTAACTCTTGGTGAAACGCTTCTGAATATACTGCCGTGGGAATAAACCTAAATGCTTCGCCAACAACACCCAACACCCCCTCGTTTTAACCGCTAACTAGTTTATTTAAACCCATGTTCGTTCCGGCGTATTCGATGCACTTAAAAAATGTACGATATTTATTATCTTCGCGTTTTGTCTGATTTACGTACCCTCATACTGCGCCGATTAAATATTTAATATGATTGTTCTCGTAACTGCATAGAAATAGCTAAGCGATGTTTCAGAAATAAAATTACACGATTTATTGCAGAATCTCGACGGTAGGGGGCGATAATTCATGTAACATGTTCACGTGCTTTTTGGTTGGATATTTTCTTTCCACAGTGCGAGCGCATGGTTATTGAGGGAGCGAGTTGAAGAAGGGGTTTATAAATTTCGCTATGTTAATATCAAATTCTGTGAAATACGTAATCTCGAGTCATTAAAATGAGTGGCCATAAATAATGAACGGATCAGGGATCAACACAATACTGGAAGGCCCGAAACGAAGTAACTTTGATGTGAGCCGCAGGCCATAAAGGAATTTGTTGGCAATGAAAAGGTTGACGTGCTGGAGGAAATGAGATTGTCAACGACGTTAATTGCACCAGAACCGGCTCTGCTTGCGACAAAAAAATTCTCCAAAAGTCCTACTAGCCCAGTATATAGAGGATCTAAAATGTGGTTCAGCTTACATTAATTGCGGCAAGGATTTTTTATTCTAGGATCGTTTGGTATGGTGAGGCCAAATCTAAGTTTGCGACCTCGAAATTTTCGAAATTTTTCTAGTATTTCGCTTATAACTCGAAAACGTTCCATATTTTGTAAATAACCATACTATAGTAAATTAAAGAAAATGATAATATTTGGCGTCGTTTAAAAAAAAATGCAAAATGGGTCGAGTAATTCAATTTCAGTTTTTTATGGGGATTCAAAATACAGCAAATCTTTTCAACTTTGCCAAGAACTGTGTTTTACCCATTTTTAATGTGCTATAACTTTTCCACATCAATTTTTATCAATACTCCAGTGGCTTGTCGTGGGATGTAAGTTTTGAGGGGCGCACCAGGGGATGGGTTAGGCCAGCGGTATAAAAATAAATAGCGGCGCAGGTGAAAATGTTTGCACATGTCGAGGTCAAACGCCATAGATAAAAAGTAAAAAATTAACCCTGTAAAAAAAAACTCGTTAAAATGGGGGTTTCCTAAGAAAAATATTCCGATTTGGTAAAAAAATTTCAACAAAAAACGCTCGTTTTAAACAAAAATCCAGGTACCTTAAAATTCAAGTTTGCAAAAATAAAGAGCTGGAAAAGCGGAATAGTTTTAATGTCATAAAAAATCACTTCTCGGGTAGTTAGTCACTGTTACACTGTTTATAAGTAAGAAAAAAAACATATTTACACAGATTAAACTAAACAAAATGGGTAGGTAGGTTAGGTTAGGCTACCTTTAGTAGGTCTATTGTGGCTCACCCCTCACCGCACAATTAAGCCCTTCTCACGAAGTTCATGGTCGTATGGGGTGAGATTTTCTTGAAATCGGTAGTTTCTAGGTTGGTATAAACAAATATGTTAAACGTTATTCTTTCCAGGCCGAGGCATGAGTATAGTATATGTTCAGCAGTTTCGTCTTCCACGCAGCAAAACCGACACTCCGTTTGTTGATTCAGATCTATCCTTCCGAGGTGGTATCTTAGACGACAGTGTCCTGTAAGCAGTCCCGTTAGAATTCACAGGTCATTCCTGCTCCATTCTAGGATCTGTTTAGTTGTGTTTCTCGAGGGTTTAGGTAAGAACGCCTACGAGTGAGTCAACCCTGGTATATCGGACCAGTACGTGAGTATTTTCCTCTCCGCCCAGTCCGAAATAATTGTTTTGGCGACACTTGTAGTCACTCCAAAGACCGGTTCTGGTCCAGTCCAGAATTTATCTTGTTGGAGCTCAGTGCTTTTAAAGCAGCCTGGCTGTCTGATAAATGGGTGTGTAAGTCATTTTTTAAAAGTGAAATCCGTTTTGCGGTTCTTCATGAAAATTTTACCATAACTTTATCATCAAAATTGTTTATTACGTGCACTAAATTTCGATTAATGGGCATCATAGCTACTGCATTTAGCCTGTCATTAAGCATCATATTTCCCAAAAATGTTTTAATGTGTTTAAGCGTCCAAAAAGTGCGTTCTGCTTCGGCTGTTGTCATTGGAGTCGTCACGATAATTTTTAATTAAGAACCAAAACATAACAGCCACTTTTATGGTGAACAACACGCCATTGAAAAGAGTAAACAGATTTTGTTATCTGCGATGCAACATACTCGATCCATGGGACCACTCATACGAAATAATAACTCGTATTAAGAAAGCAAGAAATGCCTTTAGCCGACTGCGAAAAGTTTTTTGTAATCTCTCGTTAAGCATCGATGTAAGAATCAGAGTCCTTTGATGCTATGTGATCTCTGTGCTGCTATATGGAGCAAAAACTTAAAACTTAAAACGCCTGTAGGTGACTGGAAGAGAGGTCCCGGACGTAGACGAATTTCCTGGCTAGCAAACCTTAAAAAGTGGACAGTGTTAACATCTACAGAGCTGTTCAGAGCGGAAGTGAACAAAGTACGCTGGGCCAACGTGATCGTCAACATCAATAAACGATAGGCACTAGAAGAAGAAGATTATGCCATCTGAACGCACTTGAAACATTTTAGAATCTTAACTTTGTCCTTGTACTGTTGGTTTATTGTTACCAAGATATATTCTAATGATTGAAAGGCTGTATGTATTAGGTCTAAACGCATTGGGTTTTCACTGTACCTACTTGTACATCCATTTAAATGTTATGAAAAAATTGAATTTTATTACCAACTTAGGAAATATGCTCATCCAGAATACATTCTATCTGATTTTGTTACGATTTACTTCGCCTAGTCTTTTTATAAAGTCTTTTTCAAAAGGACAAACTTTGATTTCACTACGTTAAATAATAAGTTTAAAAATATAACTTTTCATGCAAAATATGTACCGAGTTCGAGTTATAAGGTATTTTCGAGGTATTTTGACCCCCAAAAGTTGTCCCTCTCACTTTTGAGGTCGCACTATACCAAATGATCCTAAAATAAAACATCTTTTGTCGCAAATAATGTAAACTGAAACCCCCCTATATACTGGGCTTATACCAAGAATTTTATCATTATCAACAAAATATAATAATATAACAACGTAACAATTATTGGTAAATTAAAATGTTTACAAAGGACAAAATCATGCTTATTCACTGTAATAATACTTATGAAGAATTCCAAAAAAATTCAAAGTACGAACAAATTGTGTCGATCTTAAAAATATTTTAAATTTTTTCGACGTCTGATGTAAATTTTTTCGACGTCCGATGTAAATTTTTCTCGTTTTTCTTGTTCTTAGTCGTTAAAGAAATACTTACATGCTGTAAACGCGAGGTTTTTACGGTTGCGATACGTAAAAACGGCCGGTAGAGTCTGTTTCAGTAGAACATGGAACACGTAAGTCACACTAATAGGCATGTGATTATAGTCGAAACTACGTAAAATATTTGAAAAAAAAATCGAATCGTTGGTCTAACGACATCAAATTCGTAGTTTAATTAATAATCATCAAATCGTTTTACTCCAAAAACATTTTTTAATCATGCTACGACAATTTTGAAAATAAATCGTAATAAATGTGTTTACATTTTTTTTCACATTTTTTTTAAAACACCCTTTTTTTAAACTTAAATGTAAAGAATTAAAGTTATTTAATAATGGTTAACATATTTGGTTACACTAACCTAGAACCTACCGATTTTAAAAAAATCTCACCCTATACAACGATGAACTTCGTAAGAAGGGCTGGATTGTACGGTGAACTGTAGCCTCTACGGGTGAGCAACAATAGACCTACTAAGGGTCGCGGTGGAGGGGCGACCACGCCCCACTCACATAAAACCTAACCTATTTAATAATGGTTTCTTGTTCGATAACTCTCGATGCATGATTTAAATTAAATTATTTATGGTATTATAAGTAGTGTCATTCCGGGCTTTTTGAATTCGGTGATCAAGGTCAACTAGATTATTTGGTGGTTGGGGTAAAAAATTAACCAGTCGATTACGCATCATATCCCACACATGTTTAATTGGCAGAAAGTCTAAGGAGCGAGAAGGCCATGGAAGCAGGGTCACAGAATTTTTTATTAGAATATTGTAGTAACCTTTACTGTATAAGGAGGAACGTTGTCTTGTTAAACATACATACATACATAAAGTCACGCCTTTTTCCCATAGGGGTAGGCAGAGACCACTTCCTTCCACTTGCTACGGTTCGTACACACATCTTTTGCTTCCTCTACTTTCATCAGTGCTCTCATACATGCTCTTCGGTTGTTGGTACTTTTGACCTGGCCATTCTTCAAAACAATGTTGATCTGATCGAGATATGTTCTCCGAGGTCGACCTCTACCGATTTGCCCATTATAAATTTGTTTCGTCAATCTTCCTTCATCCATCCTTTCTACGCGTTCAAACCATCTAAGCATTCTTTTATCTATCTTTGTGACCACATTTTCTTTTACACCACAGCGTTTTCTTATCTCACTATTCTTAACTTTATCCAACCGAGTCACTCCGGCTATACTTCTCAGACTACTCATCTCCGCAGCATTAATCCTATTTTCATGCTTCTTCTGCCAAACCCAACATTCACTACCATACATGAGTGTAGGAACCAACACACCTCCATGCACCGCTAGACGTGCCTTTTTTGACACTATCTGGCTATTCATAAAGCTATGCAGTGCCCCATTCATTTGTTTTCCTGCCAACACCCTTCGCTCAATGTCACTGTCATACTTTCCATCTCTAGTGAATTTTGAACCCAAGTACACAAATTCATTAACTTGTTCCACTCTTTCTCCCTCAATCGAAACCTCACAGTTTGTCATGCTTTCTTCTCTTTCAAAAACCATTACTTTCGTTTTGCTCACATTTATTTTCATCCCTTTGATTTTCAGGAAATCATGCATAACATTAACCATCGCCTGCAACTCCTCTTTAGATAACGCTAATATGACTTGATCATCGGCGTAAAGAAGGCATTTGACGATCAAATCATTCATTTTTAATCCATACGCACTCTTTTTCAGATCTTTTAAACAATTGTCTACGTATAAGTTAAATAGCCATGGCGAAGCCACACATCCCTGTCTCACACCTTTTTCGATGTTAAACCAGTCTTGTTAAAGAAGGGGTTAAATTAACCCTCGTAGGTATAGCAGTGCAACAGCTGTACGTGTAAGAGCTGTATGTTGTTTCTCAGAAAATTCTAGATTCCTGTATTTTTCATATAATCGTTATACTCTTCTGCGAGAATTGCATCGAATCCTTAGAGTACCTTGGTGCGAACAACAGGGTGATCCTACTGTGGGTACCTGGGCACCAGGGGGTGGAAGGAAACGAAAAAGCCGACACCCTTGCAAAACAGGGGGCCGAATCTGCGTTCACTGGACCAGAACCGGTTTTTGGAGTCACCACAAGTGCCGCCAAAACAATTATTTCGGACTGGGCGGAGAGGAAAATACTCACGTACTGGTCCGACATACCAGGGCTAACCCACTCGAAGGCGTTTTTACCGTTACAACCCTCGAGAAACACAACTAAGGAGATCCTAGAATGGAGCAGAAATGACCTGCGTATTCTAACAGGACTGCTTACGGGACACTGTCGTCTAAGATACCACCTCAGAAAGGTAGATCTGAACCAACAAACGGACTGTCGGTTCTGCTGCGTGGAAGACGAAACTGCTGAACATATACTATGTTCATGCCCCGGCCTGGGAAGAATAAGGTCTAATATATTTAGTTACACTAACCTAGAACCTACCGATTTTAAAAAAATCTCACCCTTTACAACCATGAACTTCGTAAGAAGGGCTGGATTGTGCGGTGAACTGTAGCCTCTAGGGGTGAGCCACAATAGACCTATTAAGGGTCGCGGTGGAGGGGCGACCACGCCCCACTCACATAAAACCTAACCTAACCTACTCTTCTGCGACCATCCTGGATCCAAAGATACAATTGGGACACAGCACAACTTTATTCACCATCCCAATTTGATCTGCCGCTACACTACTCAGGCCGAGCAGCATGATGGAGGTATCAGTATTGTGGAAATTGTCTTAAAAAATTATTCGAGTTCAGTAGCTGTTACTGCTAAGTGACGCAGCTAAAAAAGTTTATATTTGGTTACTACAACATTTGTAACCTTTGAAATAGTTTACTACAAACCTGTAACTTTCTCCTTGCATATGGAACTAACAGAACTGTATATCACGAATATATTAAAAGGTGTTGTTTACTATGTACTTTTTTTATTCAATCGTATTAAATTTTTAGTAGTTTCATCTTACAAATTGTGCAACTCTGAAACTGTGAAAACACTGTTTTGACACGGTCGACATGCCTTGGAACATCCGATTTCACGGTTCTCTATATTTATTCCTCTCTTTGTTCCTATGTCTACAATTTTGTTTGTCGACACCCACATTCATACTGTCTATTTATTTATTCCAGTGAATAACTTAATATTCCTGACAATTTTTTTATAAAACAAATATACGCTTTGTTTGCAATTATATCCAGGGCCTATATGGATCAAAATACTACGTTCTATAGAAGGGATTTAATATCCTAATCTTATTTTTTGTATTTTTATGATTATGTTATTAGTTTTTTAAAGAATAGTAAAATATCACAATGATATTCATAATAAGGTAAAAAAATAAATAATTTACATAACATATTCCAGTACATTTAGGAGCAGAAGAGATGGTTAACATCCCACATCGTCCATGGTATGTGCTTTAGTTTTTTAAGCTGAATGTAGTTAAAATCAGAAAAAAGGTCCCATGGAGTCACAGCCTCAAATTGATGCAGATATTTATGTTATTGTTTTTAATATTTTTTTTTTACTATTTTTGTGAATATGGTTTTGTTAAAGATGATTTGCATTCATTTTAAATTATATTAAAATTGGAGTTTTAAGTACACAGACATTAAAATTGTCCACTCTTAAGGTATTTCGCCATTTTTTGTTTATTTTAAAGAAGAAAGTGGTTAATGTTTTTTGTAACTGTATTTTTAGTGACTTTATTTAAACTTGCATGTATCTTTAATGGTTGAAAATTGCATCAATTCACTATCGAATTTTTAATGCACAAGTCAAAATCGTTAGGTGTCGTGCCATTTCACCTGAGAAGAGTTCATTATTCTCGGATTTTTCCAATTATAATTACATAGTAATTAGTGATACCTAATAGGCCCTACACATGAATAAAGGAGTTTAGTTATAGAATTTTAAATTCAGTACAGTACGTAGCTGGGCAGGAAAATAATTTTGGTTGTGGGTCAAATTAAAATTTTTATCAAAATATGTTTTTAATTTTAATTAATAACAATCTCATGAAGATCTAAATATTTTGGAAAATTTTTTTCGTATTTCAGGTACATACCTACTTACATGCATCATAATAAATTAAAAATAATAAAATAAAAGTCATCTTATATTTTTTAATGTTTATAGTATTAAAGGCACGGCGTCGTGTCGTTTAGACGGCAACCGTTTGCATGTGAAAAGACACTAACTCTCGCGAACGAAGGCCAGTTTATATATTTAACGCTGAATCGAGAAGCTTCTAGTCGTATCCAAACTGTTCTATGGAAAATTCAAGACTGGTCGGGAAGATACTGGAACATCCGCCCAGCTTGCTTATGTACATTCCAGTGGCGTATCCCAAAATACTATGCATGCATATACATGTGTTTTGTCAACTACGAAAAAGCGTTCGACAATGTAAAATGGTCAAAGTTGTGGGAGATCTTGTGCGTTGTGGAAGTACCTAATGATCTGGTAGATCTAATAAAAAAGTTATATCAACAAAGTAGAGCGGTCGTCAAAATTGACAATCGTATTTCCAAAACAGCAGATATCAAAAAGGGAGTTGGACGAGGGTCCTCTCTTGTTTAATATATATACGGAATGTTTGATGAGAGAGATACTTGATGAGTGAAAAGGAGGCTTTGCCATAGATGAGAAAAATTTTAAATCATAGATATGCTGAAGACACTATTCTGATCGCTAACTCAGCATGCCAAATCTAAAATATTGATAGTTGATAGATCGGATAAGACAGCAAACAGACCACATCACATTGCCAACTGTAAAGTGGTAGATCAGTTTATTTATTAGGGTGCCCTTATCCACTCCTCCGGCAACTGCGAGATGGAGATCCGCCGTCGTATTCAATTTGGCCGCACAGCAATATATATATATATATATATATATATATATATATATATATATATATATATATATCCATCAATACCAAAAAATTACTGGTCCATGCCCTAGTGTTCTCCATTTTCTGGTACGGTTTCAAGACATGGGTTATGAAGGCAGCCGAAAGGCGTCGGGTCGATGCCTTTGAAATGTGGGTTTGGCAAAGAATGCTAAGAATACCGTGGACGGCACATCGCACCTATGTGTCAGTGCTGAACGAGATTGGACCATTAAACCGTCTCAGTAGCTTAACATCAGTGCGAATACTGAACTTTTTCAGACATATAACTCGTCACGACAACAACGTAAGACTAATTGTTCAGGGCAAACCCCTTGGCAAGAGGAAACGCGAACGCTTCCCATCTAGATGGACAGACATTGTATCAAAAGTAACCGAGCGTCCACTAGTGGAAGCCATTAGAACGGCTGCTGACCGTGGGAGATGGCGAGAGACTGTGAGAAGAGTTCTGAGAAATAACACCTGACATTAACCTGTGATCACTACACGTCGTTCTTGACGTTAGACGACACAAAGAGTTCCAAGACTATAAAATAAATCTCTGCATAAATTTAAGGTCGTTTCGCTTTGAATTTTTTACTATAAATGTTTTACTTTTATCATCAGTTTAATAATTATTGTCCACCATAAAATAAAATACTCATTTTAAGCCTCTGGTTTCTATATCATTAGCTTTGTGGTTGACTATTCCGATTATTCATTACGGTAATTTTTCAGATTTATTAAATTAAATAGACAAAAGAAAACTGACGGAAAATGCATCGATTATGATAATCGTCAAGTGTGAAGACAAAACGTTTATGACATTGAAAAATAAAAACAATGGATCGGATCACGCAGCTGCGTTTTTAAGGTCGTCACGTTTGACCCAATAATTTATCTCGGATGAGATCGACCGTTATAAAAACAATTATTTTTATTGTAAAAGGAACGAGAAACAATAAATATAAAACGAATTTTTCTGGGCCATTTTACTTCAGTTAATTCGTCGATCTTGTAGACCAGATTCGAAAAATACGATTGGAATGTCAAACAGATAAGGTTTATAAAAACTACCTAACTGTTTGGTTTCTAAAAGTAAGACAATTACATAAAACTAGCCGTGTGGCCAATGGAATTTCTCATCGGTAAATTCTCAGGAACCCTCCAAATTTTTGGGTCATCTGCTCTATCCGTTCCCTCTTTTTACCTGAAAACTTACGTATAACTAAGTTAAAAAATTATGCACCGTAACCTATTGAATATTATAAAACCCCGTTTAATTATCATTTGGGGATGAATTTTTTAATATTTGCTTATCTATAGTAGTATTCCACAATTGTAAAGAGTGACTCATATTGTAGAGCAATTTTACAGGCCAATTAAATTAGACGTTTACCCTGTACCAAAAGAATGTTTTTAATAGTTATTGAATTTTTAAATACCGACAAAAAGAGAAAGATTCAGTATTAGTTAATAAAAAAGTAAGTGGGTTCTAACAAAAACTGTTTAATCTTTTGCAAATTTACGAAAATCTTCTTCTTTTACACACTCTCCAAAGACTATACGTTCAGGTAGTTTTATAAAAATTGAGAAAATCGCTATCTTTATATATTTTTTAAATGACTAATTTATTTCTTTATTATTTACTTCCTGAACAGGTCTCATTTTGATGAAATATTTTGGCTAGTTTATTTTAAAACTGTTCAAATTTCTTCTAAGCAATCAGGGGTTCGATGCAAAATGAAACGTTGTCAGCGTGTATGATTCAATTTCTATTATTATTGTTACCTAAAAGTATAAAGGACAAAACAAATTTGAACAATTTTACTCAGTTATCTTTGACATGACTTAAAGAAAAATAATTTACATTAGTAAATTCATATTAAAAGTTTATAGTTTTAAGTTAGGTCCATTCAAATGTATAATATATTTTTTGTATATACCTGTCATAAACTGTAATAGTCTTTTGAGATAATAGTAATAGTAATAAATAGTTAAACATAATTGAATACTTATTTCTATTAAATATAAAAAATATGAGCGGAAAAAAGTTAACTTTTTTCTAATCTGAGTCGTCTATGTCATCTTCAGATTCATCAGTAGTATCGTTTTTCCACAACTACGAGTTTAACGGTACATGTTTGATACATTTTATCCATGGCTGTGAGGTTACATTGTTGACGGCACTACTAAGCAGATTTTTTACTTCATTTAATTTGAAAGTAACATTGTTCCTTGCTACTTCATGTTTTATTTGAGCCCATACAAGTTTTATTGGGTTTAACTCACAGCGGTAGGGTGGCAATCAAAGTACAATTACGCCACGTTCTCGCGTCATTTTATCTACTACATATTGAATATATTTATCTTTATGACATCGTGCTAAGTTTAGTAATTCGATTTTCAAAATTGGTTCATTGAATTTAATATTTTTCTTAGCAAGCCAATCTGCTTTGAAAACTTTTGTCAAAATACTACACATTGTAAATACCTCTCTAACATTCATATTTTGTTCTCTGGCTCGAAGTCCTTCAAACACATTTCTGATCATGGTTTTTTATCAGGGTGTTAAATTGCGACGTTTTCTGTTGATATGCGGTTTACTATTACTATTCTCACTCATATTTATTATTTGTCACCAAATTTAATTAAAGCTAAATTACTACAATTCACACTTCTAATCATATCGAAGATCAACGAAGAAATAGAAACAATTTTTATTACAAACTTCAAAACTTTGAGTCTCGACGATAAGTACTGCATGTAAATATATACAATCAAACCTAAACGTTAAAACGCCTTTCTCCTATAATACAAAAAAATTCCGGTTTTCGCTTTACGAAACCCTTGCAGCACGTCTATGAAACTTCCTTGGCGATAAAATCCAAGACAGAAACTACCTGTTTAATGGCGCTGTTGCTTTAATTTGCGACGTCATTGTTGATCCCGTCTATTATCTACTGTTAGAGAAAGATATAACTACAACCATGTAGATACCTTCAAATTGAATCATACACGCTGACAACGTTTCATTTTGCATCGAACCCCTAATTGCTTGGAAGAAATTTGAATAGTTTTAAAATAAACTAGTCAAAATATTTCAACAAAATGAGACCTGTTCAGGAAGTAAATAATAAAAAAATAAATTAGTCATTTAAAAAATATATAAAGATAGCGATTTTCTCAATTTTTATAAAACTACCTGAACGTATAGTCTTTGGAGAGTGTGTAAAAGAAGAAGATTTTCGTAAATTTGCAAAAGATTAAACAGTTTTTGTTAGAACCCACTTACTTTTTTATTAACTAATACTGAATCTTTCTCTTTTTGTCGGTATTTAAAAATTCAATAACTATTAAAAACATCCTTTTGGTACAGGGTAAACGTCTAATTTGATTGGCCTGTAAAATTGCTCTACAATATGAGTCACTCTTTACAATTGTGGGATTCTACTATACGTCATATTATATGAAACTTCTGTGCAATATTTTATGCTTCCAGACCCACCGGTTTAAGCTTGGCATTGTCTGTCAGTTAGCGTTGAGTTTTATTAAGTAAAATAACCTATTTTGCATTTTATACGGAAAAATCGGTTTAGACTCAACTTCCTCTTGTGAATTATAAGATAGCAATGTTAATGTTATTTTATAATAAAAATGTATAGATTTTTACATTTATGTTGGTTCTTATTTTATTCTTGCCGTTAGATACTTTGTTGGAGCTTTGCCTTAAGTTTTAAACCCTCGCAGGGACACAGTTTTAAGGGCGTAGCTGGTTCCTGTCCTTTTACGATCTAAGTTGTAGTCGTTTTTAAAACAGGAAGCTGCTATTTATTCGCTATTTAAGTGTCTGCGGCTTGTTTTGCTGTACCAGATAGTTGTTTGGCATCTATTTATAATTATTGTCGTCGGTTAATAGTTCAAATAAAGATGTGAAGATATTCGTGCTTCTTTAGGGGTTAAAATATTAGTTATTAGCGAAGAAATATTAGTCGTCGAAATTAGTAAACGAAAAATACAATTTCTTAATTATTATCTACAAATCACATGTAAAAAAAAATCCATTAATATCTGCAACTGGTATTTCACAATAAATCATAAAGTTTCCATTTTCAGCGAGCTAGTAAATGCAAATTTATTAACGTATAATACATTTTTATCAATATATTACCCAGACGAATCATAAATGACAAATTGGAATTTCAAAATAGGATTAAATCAGGATTTATGTAAAATATAATTTATCAATATTAAGTTTATTGTTATTTATTAAATTACTTACATTTTTCAATCACAACTCATGATAAAACAAATATTTCTAATTCCTATGATATATTTGACAATGGGATCTTTTTAAAAATTGCGATGTCGTTTTTGTTTCTTATTCGATGCTTTTTATCCATTGTCCTAAACTTTCTGCTCCGATAAACTTTAAGCAGAGAATAACAATCCAACGAGGAGGGACGATAAATATGGTGTACAAAAAAAGCCCGCCTATTGCAAAGAATCATAATTAACTGTAAATTTGATCTTTTACTATAAAAGTATCTGTAGTTCAGCAGTGTGTTAATTAACACGTTACATTCGGACCCAATTCTGACACTGACATTTTTTCGTCATGCAGTGTTACGTATTTAACGTGTCAATATGTCACCGAATGTCAAACAAATGTCAACCCTATAAACATCAAACTTTCCGACAATGCTGTCTTTTCTCGGTGATTTGTTATTCTTAGCTGTAAGTCCTGTATTGACCTGAGTTACATTGTAAGCATTGTGGAGATGAAAGTGTTGCAATCAACTTGCTCACCTTCATAATTTTTAGCAATTCCTCAAGTTACAAAGGAAGTAACACCGAACACCGTCATCGGACGTAGCACTCGTGTCAGTAGGATTGACAGAGGAGTGACCCAAATATAATAAACAATTAAATAACTTTAAGCAAAGGGAGTAAAATAAAACAGACTAGATTTCCAGTGGTGACCTTTTTAATACATGTAAATAAAGTAGCATTACATGTAAAACGCAAAGGACTTTTTCCATGGACTATAAACGTACTCTCTTTTACAAAACACAATAAATTATACATATCAAAAACTACAAGTTAAATTACACTATAAATATAATAGAAATGTTTTCTCACAAGAGAAGAAACTTAACAATAGTCACGAGAATGATTTCAATAAGGCTGCGTGGTAACCTTGTATACCAAACCAGAAATGGCGATGAACTTGATCGATATAGGTGAAAGGCAAAATGTACTTACAGTAATAAAATACACCAAATAAATATAATAAAAATACAATAAAAATATTTAAAAATGATGAGTTGGAGGAAATAGCTTCTTCTTCAGCCTTTAGACGTCCTTTGCTGAACATAGGCCTTCTCCATCTTTTTCCAGGTCGATCTGTTTTGAGTGGTGTGCATTCAGTTCTTCCGGCTAGCAGCTGTAGGTCATCCCGCCATTTTGCCTGAGGTCTACCAACACTCCTTTTTGCCTCTATTGGTCTCCACTTCATTATTTTTTTGGTCCATTTCACGTCATCTCGGGCAACATGACCTGCCCATCGCCACCTTAATCTTGCAATTCGTTCTATGACATCCGATACTTAAGTGCGTTTGAGAATTTCCGTTTTGCTGATACCCAGCATCGCTCGCTCCATTGCCCTCTGGCAGACTCTTAAATGGCTTATGCTGTTGACCGTGAGAGTGGTGGTCTGTAGGCCATAACTTGCAACGGGGAGAATGCTCGTACACTTTTCTCTTGAGGCAGATTGGGACTCTACGGTCTCTGAGAATATGGTTTAGTTTTTCAAAGGCAGAGCCCAAGTCAAGCCGATTCGCCTTGTGACTTTCGCTGTTTGGTTGTCTTTGCCAAATTTAATATTATGCCACAGATACATGTACTGTTCCACGGTTTCCAAGTGGTGGTTATTTAATGTTATTCGGACATTTTAGTGAGACAGGATTTTGGTCTTCTGGAAGTTCATCTGCAGGCTAACATCTTCTGAAGCTTGCTTAAGTTCGTTCATTTCCTCCAGTTCGTTTATGTCTTGGCTCATAATTACAATGTCGTCGGCACACCTTTTTGTTCCCACCTCAGGTTTTTGAATATGTCCTCTAGTGCCAGAGCAAAAAGCGGCAAAGGGAAGCTAGATCTGACGAAATGATCAGGGTCGGTTGGCCCCACTTTATACGAATTTATAGAAAATTTCTATAAATTCGTACACATTTTTTGACGTATTTAGGACATTTAAAAATGTTATGTTCAAATTTAGATCTACCTTTAAACTTAAACCCTATCTGTGTGCTATGTGATATCAGCATTGAACTGATTAACAAAACTAATGCGCCTTAGCTTACGATAAAACTTAGCAATTGGTTTTAACTAGACCGCAACATTATATTTTAGTTCCTAGTAAAAATCAAATAATGCTTGCACATAAACTCTAACTTTGTTTTTAGCGACTATCATCTCTTAAACTCTTGGTGCAAATTAGTTAACTTTTATTTTGTGCTGTGATTTCATAATCATTTGATACTTCACGATAAACTGCAACTGTAGATATTTTTCACTACTAAATCGATTAAAATTAACTATCATTGTTTAAAAATAGTTTATAATGACTTGTAATCTAAATTTTTTTTTTCGAAATTTATTAAGATCAGCGATACGTTGTATTTGGAAAAGATAACATTATATTTATCAAGCTAGTTACCGGTTAACGTTGTCACGTGCCTATTTTTTTCTTCTCCCATCTGCCGTTTCATTATTATAGTCTGCATTTGGGTTCGTTGTATATAGTGTTGCCTATATAGTAGTGATAGAATTCGATTATTAATAGCTGTGACATTTTTGTCTCTCTTATTGGACTTCGCCTTGATTATTGGCCTCAATTGTCGTGTGTTGTTAGATATATTATTGTTGGTTTGCTTGGGCTGGCAATTGATGCGGACGAGCGCGATTATGAACTAGGGACTTGTACATGGAAAGGTTGGCTGACGCGTGTCCCGGGACATTTTCTGATGTCCGGTCTGGGAGCGAGCAGGGTAGATCATTCGTTTGGTGGCAGTGGTGGAAGTCGGTTGAGAGTTTTTGGAACGGTTTGATATTAACACGGGAGCGGAACTTCTACGGTTTCTTCTTCCATATCTGGCTGTATTTGGGGCCATCTTTATTGGATTAGGAAGATAAACCATTTAATTCTTAACTTGACCATTCTGTCGTGCCTATGTGGTGAATATTTTTGGATATTGGGGTCGAGTTAAGATCACCACTTGTGGGATTTGATGAAGTGAAGCCATCGTGAAGTACCACGTGCCGTTCCATCCACATCGACGATAAATTTCAGCGTTATAAAGACTTGCCTGGTAATTTTAGCAGAAATTATTGATAATACTATTTGGTGTTTCGGTTCTTGGATATTCGATGTTACCGTGACGTCTCAGTTAGGTTTTCAATTGGTTACATGGTATGGAATTTAATTTTATCAACTTATCAGTTATTATGTGCTTGATCTAAGTGTTTTCAATAATTTAAAAGTAACAAGTTATTCTAATTTAATTTGTACCTGCTCCCAGTGACGTCCCAATAAAGTTTTCAATAGTTTAAAAGTAACCAAATTATTTTTCGTTAAATTTGTACCGGCTCCAAGCTGAATCTGAATTTATATATCACTGAATATAATTTATGTGGTTATTGTAAGGGTTTTAAAATATTATTTTTGTAGCAATTCCATTTATTTGGTACTTCTTTTTTTTGTTGTGTTAATCTTTTGCTATCAGGAATTTTATATAAAACCAATTATTTTCGAAATTTTAAATATTGTGAACATTTTCTTTTTGTTTTTTTTTATTTTAATTCTCTTTTGTACCTCATTAGGTTTTTATTACTGTCTGGAAGATTGTTATAATTAATTTAAATATTATTTTAAGAAAGTGTATTAAATTCGTTTAAACCACTTTACGAAAATACAGAATTTATTGTAAAAAATCAGAACATCATTTTTACTTAATTAATATATTGCAGAAATTGTAAATATAGTTTTATTTATCTAGTTCACCATAATTGTTTGTTGTTTTTCGCGTGGCTCTGCTGGTGCCTACAAGACCTAGGGGTTTCCGGCTTGTACCGTCTTAAGTCGGTGGCGCGGCTCACTTTTAGATTTTTTTCTTCTACCCTCTACGGCTGAGCTCGGGCATAATTTTCCAGTAGAGAGACCACTAGCAGAGTATTCATTAGAGAACCAAAAAAAAGACGTGGCAACGTGTTTGCCAGGAATAAAGAGAAATAAACATGTTTTTGTTTCCTCTTAATTGCTCGACAAACTCCCAGTAACCTAATAACAATGTAGCCATATGAAGGCGTAAAGAGATCGCTGATGGATTTTACGTCTTGCTCATTGTTCGATGTTAACAATGAAAATCCGAAACATTTTATTTGTTAAGTAAACAAAGTAACTCAATTTATCTACGAAATGGTTTAATTAAGAGATTTCAAAGTGTTGCAGACTATTTTACTATTTTGTAAAACCATCGATACGAGTCTGGAAAATTATGTTGACTTATTGCTAATATTGCTTATTGCTAATATTTATTAAAAAGCTGTTAAAAATGTGCTATTTTATTTGTGCTGTTAACGTTCTGACATTTAACTATCTTCAGGTCATGAATTAACAAACTAAACTTTGGAATTCATACAACATACATTGACGATACCAAATTTTAGGCTACACTTTCTTATTTGGACAACAAAATTATGAGACGCCTTCTATGACATCATTATAGGGACTGTCTTAGAAGCTCATATATTTACTCACACTCAGAAACACTCCCTTTCAAAGTTCTTCGACAGTGGAACCAGTGAATTCTGCTGGTGACAACATTAATTCCAATTTTTCTTCCGAAGATCTTAACGTTTTTTTTACTAATATGAATTTCTTTTACCTGATTAAGATTATTTAAAATGACGCAGTTAAATGTGTACGTGAAGCACACTGGACTTCTTAAATTATAGACCAGGGGCTCGTAAACTTTTAAGGAAAAAAAATCCACCAAACCCCTTTTATTTTATGAAACCCCACATTAAATGATTACAAATGAAAATTAACTAAGAAAAAAACTTTTATTTTAAATGTGAAACACTTTCATTTTTTACTTTAACTTTTAATGCGAAGAATGAAATTGTTTCATTATTTCATTAACAATTGCTTTCTACGTTGATAATATGTGCTGCATGCGTCTGTCTGGGGTAGCAGCCAATCACGACATGAATTTGGTTTTTGTATGAGTGTAAGTTGAAAAGCCTATTTTTCAATGATACGTTGTGACAAAAGGGAGCAAAGTTAAGCTAGCCTTTTTGGCTACTTTAGGGTATTCACTCCACACCAATATAAAACTCATTCAGAGACTCAAATGCGTGTTTAATTATGGATGAACTGTAAAGATCTATGAATGCTTCGTAATCCAGTAGCATCGTAGGTTGAATTCTAATGATAAATACCAAAAATAAATAATTTCGCCTAGTGTCAACCGTGGAATAAGAATAAATTAAAAGTTTTGTGTAGTTTCAGTTTTTAGGTACTAGGGTTAAATGTATAAAATAAGTGCCCTCCAGCAAAATGCTTCTTTAAACGTTAGTAGGCAAGAAACACATCTAGTGGACTGTATTTAATTATGACAAGTGCCAGAACGAATAAGATTGGATATCGAGCCAATTGGAAAAAAAACAAATTCAACCAACAACTGTGTTTGGTTACTTTTCCATGAGGAATATTATTCCAATCAGAATGAAGCGACTTTACTAGTAATAAACTATTTATGCGATATCAGTAAATAATGAGAGTTGCAAAATTTATTTTATTAACCGCCAATAAAAAATCTGAAAAATAGTACATAAAATAAAATCTTATGCTCACCTCGGAT
Organism: Agelastica alni; assembly: GCA_950111635.1. NCBI lineage: Eukaryota > Metazoa > Arthropoda > Insecta > Coleoptera > Chrysomelidae > Agelastica > Agelastica alni. The sequence continues at coordinate 20,905,175 of OX467712.1, forward strand.
CAGCTGGAGTTCGTCTTATTTTCACTTCTTCACAGATTATCTAAGCATCTCTTCGGGATACAAAGATATACCGATCGCCGGTGGCTTCAAAAGACATAAATCCTTTCATTGTTCGGTATTCGAAATGCTACGTTAAGGTTGTCTTTGAAATAATAATGCACTATCGTATTAGATGTGGATCCAATGAAGTTAAAATAATAATAATAAACTTAACTAAATGGGGTACATTGATTCTTTCTGTCGTGTCAGTTTTGAGGTTAAATGTTCACGTGTTTTTTGAGGTTGATATATTTATATATTGCTCGTAAACTGCGACGTTTTTAGGATTTTCGCACGCAAATCTGCCATTGGTTCGAGAAAATTTAGAGATGATAGGCCTGTTCGTTTGTCATGCTTACGCTGCTCAAAACTGATTTGAGCAGTATTCGACTGTTCGTTTGTTGTAAGCAATTGATCAGAGACCGTTCGTTGGACAGGAGCAAGTTGCTATATACCAGATAAAGCAGGATTTATTTGCTCCACCAATTTAGGTAGAGCAGAAAAATCATATCAGTTTGATCTAGTAGAATTTTAAAAATCGGACATTAAAAAAGAATAGAAAATTTAGTATAATTAATGGTGAAGTGACCGATGCAAATTCTGAGTTGGAAAATTATTTACTTAATGAAATGAAAATTTGATGGGCAATTTGGTTGTTTTTTGTTGGGATCAAATATTAAATTGTTTTGGTGGGGGTTTTAATGTTCCTTTGAATTCAGCAGTTGGTAAATGCTCTTCGTGGATTTGTATCACGAAAATCATATCAATCTGCTCATTTATGTAATTTATTGAGCAGCGTGAACATGACAAACGAACAGGTTATTCGAAAACCAACCTGGGCGAAGAAAAATAAACAGGGACTGAACAATTAGGTTAGGTTGTGTTGGGTAAAAATATGAGAAAAAATGTTCCATAGACCTAAAATGAGGAATTCAAGTGTCTATAACTTTTAACTTTTTTTTTTTTATGTTCTGGTTCCCACGAAAAGGGATATCCTGTAATGTTCAGAGAACATCGTGGGAACCAAGGGAAAGAAGGTAGGAGTTGGTGTTCTTCTTAAATTTCTGGAGGTTGTATGCCTCGGGGAACACCTCCCTAGGCAATGAGTTCCAAAGCCTCGCAATTCGTTGGATGAATGAGTCTTTGGAAAGTGATGTTCTGCAGGTCTCCAAAGTGACCACGAAGGGGTGTGAAGACTGAACTTGACGGGTTAATCTCGAAGAGACTGCCAAAGGAGAAACGATTGTTGATATTTCAGAAAAGCATCGCCCATGAAAATATCTATAAAATAGAGACAAATCGCCAACTTTTCTACGGTGTTCCAGACAAGTGAGCGAGTTTGTAAGCGAGGCATCACCGACGAGACGAATTGCCCTTTTTTGGACAGAATCCAGTAGCTTCAGGATATGTTTAGGTGCTGCACTCCAAATATGGAAACAGTACTCCAGTACAGGTCGGATCTGTGCCTTATAGATAATAAGCAGCTGACTGGAGGTGAAATAGCTCTTGGCACGAAACAAAAAACCAAGTTTTTGGGATGCACTTTTGGCAATGGACCTCACGTGATTTTCTCAGGAAAGGTTATTGCTGATAGTAATACCAAGCATCGATATGGATGACTTCAGTGGTATGGTTACTCCTGACAAAGTTATGTTAGGCACAGTGAGATCGGATTTTCTAGAGAAAAGACATGCTTGTGTTTTGTTTGCATTGAATTCTACCAAGTTATTGGATCCCCATTCGAGAATTGTTGCTAAGTCCAAATTTATATTGTTAACATTTCTTCCTCGTTCATTTCTGGTTTCACGGGCTGATATAGGGGCCCTGGAAGAGAATGCGGTATGGAGGGTACTTTCGATGCAAACCATGTATGAACTCACCAAGCTTTGTTTAAGAGATTCCCATGGGAACCATCTTTATATAATCAGGCAAATAAGTAGGTGTCCCCAAATTTTAATTTAATTTTCAAAAAAGGACGATATTTACATTCCATTTAAAATATTCGCTATTTTTAGTAATAAGTAATGACACTTAATATTTGTCAAATGTAATTTGATTACCTTTCTCTTCATTTGTAGTGTAAAAACATTTTGGTGACGAATTAAAATTTCTGAAATATTTAACAGATATAAGAAATTCTAAACGAAGCTTTGTAAATAATCTTCCACCCTGTATAATAGACACTTGTCTGTTGCAAGCATCTACAAAAGCTTGGCTGCTCACATTTACATCCGACATCAGGATATTCTCCCATAGTCTGGTGACTCATCCACGATGAATTTATTCATTAAGGTCGTTCTATTTGAATATAACTTCAGGGGTCACTAAAAATATTGCTCGGTTTCTTATGAAACGCTCCCTGAAATAAGTCCGTGGGGGAAATTGCTCGGTATAAACGCCGGAAACGAGATTGGAAGAGTCAATAGTCACAAATTTTGCATCAAGTATAGTTTGAATTCTATAGAACTCCAAAACTGGGGATACTAAGATTGGTAAGATGCATACATCGCAAGTGAATAATTGACATAAATGTGGCCAAAAATAATTACTGGATTTTTTTAGACGCAGATATCTTTCAAATTTAATTTTTACACTATCACCTAAAAATGAATGCTAACAGGCATTTTTAATTGATAGTAAACATTATTATCAAATACACTTTCTCGTTTAAAAAATATCCATTAAAGGAATCTTTACCATTAACGGTACATTAAAAACATAATTTTGATACAATCAGTAATACCTATAGAAGAAGATCCATAGAATTACCTTCGACCTGCTACTTTTATACAGCAATACTGAAACATGACAGTCTACAAATGTTTAAAAATGGATTAAATAGTTCAATAATAATCATATTATTTATTTATTATTAATAATAGTTCGTAATAAGCAATGATACACACTGTATGCTAAATAATTTTTTTTTGTTTCAGGTATGTTGATTATATGGTTTAAAAAATACACGACAACAAATTGGTAAGTTCGATCACTTAAAGTTCTGTGAAATACAATTTGCAACTTATTGTAACACTTAGTTGTAGAAATTTTTTCCAAAATATTAATTAATATTTTCATAACTAAAATATTTAATACAGAGCAAGATAACGCTTTAAACTGTATCACCAGAACCGGATATTCAATGAAGGTTCCAAACATTTCATTGCCACAGACAAAATTTTTTTCGCTAATTTCCTAATTAAAGTTTAAATAAACTATCCATAAATGCACAACTACGGATAAAATTTTGCTAAGGTATATGAGCACTGTGTCTTAAAGATAAGGGATTTTTTATTATACCTGATCCAGATAATCTTTATTCTTAAAGAAGAATCCACTATAAACCTTTATCTGTCGAATCCTTAAACATCCTGTAAAAATATAAATGGTTGCTATATATTTCTGTCATAAATGGTTCAGTTTTTTTAATTACTAAACAAAACAAATAATGGTTGTCAGTATTTAGTTTAACCCTTTATTATAAGCACTATTTTATTTTCCAACTCACAAGCTAACCAAAAAGAGTAAAAAACGTTTAATTACCAAAAATTCTTGTTTTACAAATGAACATTTTTTATATATTAGTTAAACTTTTAAACAAAGCCAGGCTATCAGAAAATTAACTCGAAACACACCGAAGAATAAGAGAACTGAGTAATCAACAAGCGAATGTGACCCAAGTGAATTCACTAACACATAAAAATGCCTTCACTCAAACTACAGTCACTTTGTGTTTTATCCCATTTAAACCACGCTTACCATCCGGCTCAAAGGACCACAATGTGACATAAAGGTTATTAAAAAATAAAAACGCAATTATAGTAACAGGGACAACTAAAAAACATAAAATGACTGAAAAAAAAACAAAAAGGAGCCTGGACTTAAAAACCCAGTTTCTGATTGGTCAATTGCCGGCTCAGATTGCTTAATTGCATTCTGATTTGCTTAGAATGTCACTTAAGCCTGACGTAATGGTGTAATAATTAGCTGGTGACTCAATATAATTGGTGAGCTCGTAGCTCCTCTGAAGACGGTTAAAAAACTGTCAGTTGAGTGAATACTTGAATTATTTCCAATAGATACAATCTTATAATTTTTAACGCAATAAAATGTTAAACTTTACTAATAATTCCTACGGCATGTTTTAATCTGTTGCAAACATGCATTGTTCGTTTCTAATGTATGCATTCTTCCATAAAAAGTCAGGCATTGTCTGAAAGGTTCTTAGATATTTTAAATTGGATACGTGGAATCGTGTAGGTGGAAGTTCCTGGGTCGATATGATCTATGGATGTCGGAGATACGACGGTGGGCCGTGCTCGCAGAGCGATTTTATAAAAGTGGTGGGCGAATTTCGCATACTTAAGCAATTATTATTATAATGGGGAATCTTTAATGGTACACGGAAGAGCAGGTAGAAAATTGCATTGCTAACGTATTGTAGCTGCGAGCAAAAAAAGTTTATTAGAAATCATATCGATATAGACGACTCATGCGAGGCAATTACAAACCGCTTATTGTATATAAATAAATACCCAACGCTACAATCAGAAATAGTTTATATCAGATATTAATTAATTATAACCACTTGTTTTTAATGATACAAAATTCGTTTCTATTAAAATCCCATAATAAATCTTAACAAAACGTGTAAAAACTTCTGTTTACTACTATTTATATATTCATTTTAAAATTGGGTCAATATAAATTATAAATTTAATAAAAACTTTCCTTGGACTACATATTTTGTATCACCATTAAATAAGCTTCCCAAAAAACCATTTTTAAAAAAATATAATACAAATACAACACTTGAATGAGGAAAAAATCACTTTAACATAACGACGCGTGTCAGCACAACGATTAAGATTTAACCACTGTAGTTGATTACTTGTTCATGTGGACTATTATTCTAATCAGAATAAAGCGAGTTGTTCTTCTTCTTCGGTTAGCGCTACAGCCCAGGGTGGGTCTTGGCTGACTGTACTAATTTCTTCCAATAGTCTCGATTTACAGTTTCGCAGACGATAGCACACTTGTCTCAACTTTCACATCCTATCGATCACTTTCGGTGAATGATACAAATAGACTCAGGCAGGAACAGGTTGATTCCTTCAATAGAGATCTTAAAGCAATCGTCGAATGGGGAACCAACAATCTTGTTCAGTTCAACGCTCAAAAAACACAAAGTGCCACGTTTTCCAAGAAAGTGAATTCCTCAAATCATCCCATCACAATGTCCGAAAATACCCTTGAACCAAGTCCCTCCATCTCGATTTTGGGAGTCACGATGTCCAATAACATGTCTTGGCATGTTGCTAACATCGCAAAGTCGGCAAGCCAGAGGCTAGGTTTTCTGTGGAAAGCCAGAAAGTTTTTTACTCCTGATCAACTGTTGACGACGTACAAGGCTCAAATCCGACCTCTACTGGAGTATTGCTCGCACATTTGGGGTTCAGCACCAAGGCATTCTCTTCGTCTTCTAGATTCCATTCAGAAAAGAGCCATTCGCTTGATAAACAGCTCAACTCTCACAGATACCCTTCACCCTCTAGAACATAGAAACTATTATACCACCATTGGCCACATTCGGCCGAAGAACTCGGCACGCTGATCAGTCTCACCCATTTACTCTCAAGATTGACACTACAAGGACCAATCTTCATCAAGAATCCTTTTTTTACAGGGCTGCTACGGAATGGAATAAGCTTCCAAAATCAGTTTTTCCAGAGAACTATGACCTGCAACTTTTTAAAAAGCGTGTCCACAATCATTTCCTTTCTATAATCCCTTCCCCTTCTAATAGTCGCAGTGCGGGCCGTCCGCGGCCCACACGATAGGTCTACCCTTTTTGCGACTATTTTCATAAAAAAAAAAAAATCTTCCATCAGGTCTGTATCGAAAGGAACGTTTATTTTCTGCAGGTCGTTTTGGATGTTGTCTCTCCATCGCATGCAGGGGCGGACTCAAGGTCTTTTACCTGCTGGAATTTCTTCCCATACCAGTTTCACCAATCTTTCTTCATGGAGTCTCTGTACGTGGTTTGCCCATCTCAGACGTTGAGATTTTATTTCCTGGACGATGTCACTGTCATTATATAGCTGTTTGATTTCAGCATTTGTTCTAATTCGATACTGAGTTGAATTGGGGTCGTAATGAGGTCCGAAGATATTCCTCAGTATCTTGTGTTGGAAGCGTCGTAAGTTTTTCTTTGTTCGCTTTGTTCATTGTCCATGTTTCCGATCCATAGGTAGTTATTGGGCTAATAATACTCTTATATATTTTTACTTTGGATATCCGTGTCAGGTTTTTTAACTTAAGGAGATTGTTTAGGGAGTGTAGACATCGATTTGTGGCTTGCATTTTTCTTTTATTTCTTTGGTACGTTGCCAGTCATAAATTATTTCTGCGATATCAGTGTAATAAATGCGCTATAAATCTAATCGCTTGGTATTAACAAGTTGCAATGTATTACTTTTTTTGCAGTTTGGCAACTGTACTTGTGAGTATTTATAAATGCGGTGTCTTTGTAAATATATTCAGGGTGTTAGTAAATAAGTGCGACAAACTTCAGGGGGTGATTCTGCTTGAAAAAATAATGACATATTGCTATGTAAACGTATATGCTCAAATGCTTTGTTTTCAGAGATACGAGGTGTTCAAGTTTTTTTAAAAAACTGATTTATTTATTGTTCTGAAACCGGTCGAGATATGAAAATAAAATTTGGTGGGTTTTAAGAGGTAGTTACTGCGCATTTTTTTCATGAAATTAAGAATTTGATGTTTATCATTGGCGCGCATACGGGTAATGATCGCAATTATTTTAAAGAAAAAAATGGTACGCCACAAAGATATTTCAAATAAAAAATTGTGTTTAAATTCCTCGTTTAATTTGAGACAAAAAATCTTTCAAGCTTTTTTTTCGTATGGGGCGCCGTTTTTATGCAAAAAAATAAAACATCTTAACGTGCACCCACCAAATTTCATTTGCATATTCTAGACCGGTTTCAGAGCAATAAATAAATCGTCAGTTTTTAAAAAAAACTTTAACACCCCGTATCTCTGCAACGAAGTATTTGCGGATTTTTATATAGCAAACTGTAAATATTTTTTCATGCAGAATCACCCCCTGAAATTTGTCGCACTTATTTACTAGCACCTTAAATATATAGATGTTTAAATAATACTGATTATTATTATAAATAGAAAAAAATTATTCTTAAATAAATAACTAGGTACATTTTACGAATTAACAAATTAATTAAAAATGTAGACTTATGTCTAATTGTTCCACATATCACAAAATGAATCATGCGTATAATTTTTTTAATATTAAGAAAAGCTATATTTACGCATAACTACCTGGTTTCACATTAACAGTGCCACTTTAAAGGCAGCGTTAGGAAACATGAACAAGGCCTACACATAACATTAGGTTGTTAACACAAAAAATATAAATTTTAGCTTAATTAAAGAACATGTTTTTTTACTAATTGCAAATATATTTTAAAATAGATACGTAGGTAGGCATTTATTTTTGTTTAAATTATAAAATAGTTAACGTGTCGTGAAGAAAAAAATAAAAATCCATGGTAATGTGGTCCATGGCAATTTTGATAATCTTATCATTAAAATTATTTCGGCTAAATCGTACGGGAGATCAAAAAATCTTCCGTTCATTTTTCGCCCTACACATTAGAGAGCCCACTATAAAGATACTGTCATCTTTTACGATATCATTTCTGTTAAATATTCGCCGTTTTTAATGGCTCATTATCCTTATAAACCGTTTGGATGTTTTCGGTCAATAAGCTACGTGCCTACGGCATTATAAGCTTTGATAATTATTAATGTTGATTAAAACAGATACGCACGTACCGGCACTTAAGGCAATTAAGGAAAAATGCATTGAGAACGGACCGTTACGTCAGGAAGAGAAGAAAGGTCTATTAGCAATTGATGGAGGGTATTAGTAGTCTACGTTAAAAGGTTATCTAAAAACTGCAACTATCGATTGCCAGTTACGTTTGAAGGAGGTTTATTCTTTTTTTATATCACGTACCGTTAAAATGTTGAAAGATTTTTATTAGTAATATTGTTATCATTATTTTCAAATTTTCTATATTTCCTTCCATTTTATATAGTTCTTTTACTTAATTATTGTCAGTTCAAGGAAAATTTACACCTAAAAACAATAAAATTTGTGTTAAGCTATGTAATTAGCAAGTTCAGTGACATTTATAACCAGGTATGCATTCAAACGATGTATGTAACCGATCTTTTTTTCACTCATTGAAAAAAGCTAAAAAAATGAAATTTGTTATTGTAATACTAAATCAATCGGAAAGTCTGCAAAGTTGCTACAAAGTTATACCAGTATACCGGTATACAGAACGAATCAGAGAGACAAGTTACTTACTTCGTTTCACCTTTCTTGGCGTGTGTCTGACTGAGATATCTTCTACATAGTTTTTAATATCTGTCTCTCACCCATCTGGTTAATGGATAAAAATTATTTTATAAGTAATTTAGTATGTTGAAAATTATAAAAAAAAATGGGTTGCCTGAAAAAATCCTGGCCTGGCTATAATTAATTAAAAATTCGAAAATCAAAATGTTTACACCAACTCAAGTACTAATCCTATAGAATATGCAAACGTAGGATTGACTATATTTTTCCCGGCCTAACTAATGGATTCCCAGGTATAAACAGGTATTTTGGTCCTAGTTATTTTCACCTACTTGTTTAAAAAAAAAGGAAATCCGAATTCAGAATGCAGGAACAACTGAGGATTTTGAAATAAAAAAGGGCGTCCGCCAAGGGTGCATCTCGTCTCCGATGTTGTTTGACTTGTATGTGGAAAGAGCATTCACTGAGTCAATCTCCGACAGTTCCACAGGCATTAAAGTAAACGGAATTCCCATAAACAATATTCGATATGCGGATGATACCGTGATATTGGCGGATAGTGGAAATGATCTACAAACTCTACTAGATAAGGTCAATGAAAAAAGTCAAAGATTGGGTCTGAAAATTAACATCCGTAAAACCAAATGTATGGCTACACTCCAAATACCACAATATCCATAAATGGAGAGAGCATTAAACAAGTCACTTAATTTGAATACTTGGGATGCATGATCAACCAAAAATGGGACCCAGATCAGGAAATAAAATGCAGAATCGAGCAAGCTCGAATAACGTTCTTAAGACTTAAAATTTTTTTTGACAGATAAAAACTTAAATCTCAGTCTCAGATATAGGATGGTAAAGTGCTACGTCTGGTCCGTTCTCTTGTACGGAATCGAAGCATGGACGTTGAAAACAGCAATTATTAACAAACTTGACGCCTTCGAGATGTGGACCCTGCGACGAATGCTGAGAGTATCGTGAGTTGACCATGTGACGACCGAGGACATACTGAGAAGAGCAAGTTTAGTAGACCGTAAACTTTTCGGAAACATCAAAAGAAGAAAAACTGGCTATCTTGGACACAAACTACGTGGAGAACGTTATCATTTCCAACGTCGTATTCTCCAGGGTAAAATAGGAGGGAAAAGAGGAGTAGGTAGAAGAAAATTTTGCTGGCTACGAAACATACGACAATGGACAGGAATACGGGACTGCCAGGCACTGCAAAATGCTGCAATTAATAGAATCATATAATGAGAGAAACGATGGACACCTACGCGGGAATCTGCATGGCACTTTAAGAAGAAGTTTAATCTATAAATTAAACATAAAAATAGGCGCTGTTTTATTGCGAACACAATGATATAGGGTTGCCTGAAAAAAGTCTGTCCTGAATGATGATATACTTATATACTTATACATATTTGATGTAGGCTATAATTTGTTACTCTTATTACTAATTTATTACCATATCCTCGAAATTTTTATTCTCCATTTTAAGGAAAAAATCAACGATTCCGTTATTTCGATTTCAACTTAGCAGAACCAAAACTACAAGTATCCGAGTATATAGAAATATCATTACCCTTCATTAGAACGAAAAAACCAACGGCTCTGCTAACATTATATAAACCTAGCAGAGCCACACCCTGAACATTTTTTTTTTCATATTTGCTGTAGGTCATAATTTGTTACTTTTTTATTACTAATTTATTACCATATTTATGATTTTTTCATTTTAATTTTTATCTCTTTATATAAAGCTAGCAGAGCCGTGGGTTTTTCGTTTTAATGAAGGGTAATAAATTCGCCAATGTGATAATAAGTTACTGCACTATTGTGATTTTGAAATTAGCAAATGGCTCTGCTAGGTTTATTGGGGTGTAAACAACGATAGACGAAGAAAAGAAATTTTTTTAAAAGCGGGAATGGACAAAAAATACGAGCGAGCCTTACAGTAGTCGCATATGATGTGTAACATTTAACATCTCATTTTAGTAATAGGCAATTTTAAAATCATATTTTAAAAAAAATGGGTCAGGTATTATTTGAAATGATTTTCATAACAAACAATAATTCTTTTTAATGAAAATTATATTTTATTTAATTGTCACTTGGAGTAACAGAAATCAACATCAAAATTTATAAAGCTTAATACTGAAATATTTTATTCGAATAATTATTTATTATTACTTAAATTTTTTATCAATGATCTGCACTTTATTGAGACTTATTATCAATAGTAAATATTTATTTATATAGTCTACGCATATAACAGCAAACTTTATACACAACACTGTAACTTAAGTGCACAGCTGATAACTAACAGTACCGACCTCTCAGAAAATGTGTCGAAGGCTATCTGACTAAATCTGAATAACGCGCGCTTCCGAATTAATTGAAGGCTATTCGAGTGAACGCGAATAGCGCGCGGCGACTGTTACATTTACACACTTCTGTCCCATTTCACGAAATCACTATCACAAATTGCGAGAAAGTGAGAACAGCGTCCTGTTAAAAATAAAAATGATCTTCGTCATACTGTGGATTATTTTCAAAGATAAGTTATGGGCGGAATTTTAAAATTTAAAGACTATTGTATAGAGAATTGTAAGAGTGTCCCCTCTTAATAAAAAATCGATGGGTCTGAGCGTTTTTCTAAAATGTTAGCGAGGTTCCTGCAAATGGCTCTGTTTCGTATTCGGTTGGCCACCCTGTAAGTATAAACACGTCGAGTATTAAATAATTATCTTTTAAACCTCCAGAAATTTTGGATTAAGCAAGAAGTTTGTGTGAAAATGTAGTTCCAAAGAAATAAACAAAAAATCATAACAAACAATTCATGGACTAGAGAATTATAAAAGATATTTCATCTTTTTCGGAAAATGTTTTGTTAGTTTATTTTAAATAACTTGCAAATATACTCAAATTTACAACTTTATGGACAAACTATTTCATATTAAAATTGATGCCATCAAACTTAAATTTCAAAATACGCTAGATTACATACTTTTTTTAATCGGCGGGATTAATACTAATAATGTATTTTTATTTTTTGTAAAAATGTTGAAATCTGTTAAAATATAGATAGTTTGAAGTAAATTCTTGTTTTTATTTTATTACCTATTGGTCGTAAAAAAAATAGTATATACTGTAATATACTGTTTTCTGTCATATCTTTATGAAACATTTTCTGTATATACAACGAAGATAAATAGAGGAAAATTTAAAATGCTTGTTTACCTATAAAAGACCTTATTTACTATCTTAATTAATAGCCTTATGGGTTGAGAATCTACCTAACAGCAACAAAAAAATGTTTACGTAATATAAATTACCCCAATTTAAGAATAGCACCAAGGAATATTATGTGTATATAAATCAAATTTTAATCTTAATAACGTCTTAATTACAAATTTTCCCAAGGAATATTTCTTTTGGTTATGTTTATGTTAGGTAATTAATGTCGTGAAGCGTTAATTTGTTTAATCAGTCATCCTAGTGAGTATTTTAGGGAAAACTTCGTATCCAATTTTGCTACCATAACATTTACCTTCAAGTTCAACTTACTTTCTATTACATTTGACAGGAGATGATCAACCAACTTATGCATTATTAAGTAATATTATAAATTTATTCGAGTAGAAAGCTGTATAGTGGAGTATTAAATTTTAATGGACGTAAACATTTTGTTTAATAAATTTTTAAGTAAATTTATAAAATTTAACAGCTTTTATGATAAATGTTTAACAAATCCTGTTTTTCCTCATTAATTACAAGCGCAGCAAAATTCTTTTATTGATCTTTCAACCTCGACCACTATTTACATTTCTGAAAAAAAAATGAAATACTAAGTTATACATTTTATTTAGTTTTTAAAAAAAATACCTTTTAACGTTTACAATACTGTACATTTACAACAATATTGTACATTTCATTACCTAATCATGATTTGTTTTCAATTCGTTTGCAGTTTTGCTCTCTTTTGTGACACAATTTTCTTTTGTATATTTGTAAGTTTTCTTTTGTTACCATTCTTAACGGTTTCTTTTATATCCATAATTTTGTAAAAATGTGTGATTCTGTTACTTTTTGACTCTCAAGAATTTTAACAGTGTCTGATTTTGAGTAGCTGCAACATCATAAAGTTTTTTAATTATTAGTTCTAATATATTTTTTTTATGTAAACCCATAAACAATGGCAATAATATCAGAAGACCCAACATTTACCAACGTTAGTAAAGAATTTGATAACGTGCTGTAACTATTATTTAAAATAATTAAAAATAACTTCCAACATTTACTTCTACATACTTCCTCTTCTTCTGCCTATCCACACTATTGGATGTTGGTGATCTCATTTCTGTACTCTTCACGGTCTGTTGTTATTTGTACCAGTTCTCCTATAGTTCTTAAACCTGTTCATTCCCTAAGATTTCTTAACCAGGACATTTGCTTTATTCCCAGTCCTCTTCTGCCTTCAATCTTGTCCTCAACTATCAGTTGTAGCAGTTGGTATTTTGGATTTCTCATTAGGTGCCCAAAATAAATGTTTTCTTTCTCTTACATACATACAAAAACAATATACATACAGGGTGTTTTAAAAAAAGCTGACCCCGTCTTTAGGATAGGTATATAACTGAAAAATAATTGGGGATTGCTTGGTAAAAAATTTTTAGTAGCACCATGCGTTAAGGAGAAAAAATTTATACACATTTATTACGATTTTGCCGAAACTACTGATATTATTGTAATGAAATTTTATACGATACATCATTTGATACATCCCATGAATTTGTTTTAATATTTGACTCTCATAGAGGGCGCTAGTTACACAGTTCGTACCAAGTAATATTGAACATAACTTTTTTAAAGTTAAATTTATTAATCAAAATTTCAAATGAATTTAAACATCATTTAATTTTACACCAAAGAGGTATTCTTCGTAAAACTCGATACTGTGTACCGTTTTCGAAATATTTTGATTTGAAAATTATGAAGCAATAACCAAATTTTTTTCTTCAACGCCCTTTATCTTAAATACGGATGGCGTTACGAAAAATTTTTACTAAACAAACCCTAATTATTTTTTAGTTTTCTACCTATACTAAACCTTTTTTTTAAAACAACATTACTTAATACCAGCATCGGTTATTACTTCAAAATTTTCAAATCAAAATATTCCGAAAACGATACACAGTATCGAGTTTTCCAGGAGTACCTTTTTGGTGTAAAATTGAATGATGTTCAAGTTTACTTGAAATTTTAATTAATAAATCTAACCTTAAGAAAGTTAGGTTTAATACTACTTGGTAAGAACCGTGTAACTAGCGCCCTCTTTTGATGAATTTTTGTTTGCTATTTGCACTGCTTTTAAAGAACGGTTCAAATACTAATTCATTTTTAGGCACACCAAAGTAGTTTAGCAAAAAAAGGGGATGTGGTATGTACTCAAATATAAGAATGATCATCACCTATACATGCGTGGTATCTAAAGCGCGTTGTCATGTTTTAAAAAATCTAGGTACCATTGATAGATGTATACATTATACGAACTCAGTTGGACAACGCAAAAATCGGGGTACGGTCAATAATGCCACGTCGAGAATTAAGCTAAACTGAACCGTTTGTAATTGATTACTCCCGGTATTGTCCACATGGACTGTCGGCGAACCTTTTGTGATTCTATGTATCTTATTGGATAGTACCTAACCCTAATTGGCCAAATTTTACCGGCAGTTTTCTCACCGCAAAAGTCGATGCCGGCAAAAAAAATCAGTGTTTACACAACTATTTACCAATGCCGTGTTGTTATAAATACATATTTTTCCGTTTAATACATACCTATTATCTTGTTTTCTGTTTTATTGGAGTATCTGTTATATAGTTAGTAACATAAAAATACCTTTTAAAAACTGCATACTCACAAAAATTGTTGGAACTAGTGAAACAACAAAATTTTAAGAAAGAATACGTCATAGACAAACTTTTTGAATCTTACGGTCATACAGTTTTGCGGTTGCCTCCATATTATTGTGTATTCAACCCTATTGAACTGATCTGGGCTGCTTTAAAAAACAAATAACGAAAGTCTAGTCAAGCTCATCAATTAAGCGATTCTGTTCAAACAAATATAAGAAAAGTAATTGATGAACTCGTCGAAACTGACTTATGCACAAATTGTGTTTACCACGTCAAAGAAAAAGAAAAACAATATTGTGTTTTGCCACAAATCGAACCTTATATTCATAAAAATACCTTTCAAAATATATACTTTATTTAAAATATTGTTAACTCAATAATTATTTAATGCACTGATGCCAATGCAACAACAAAGTTCGGCAAGCCGCCGGATGAAATATTGTTTTTATACTTGTCCAACAGACTTCGTAGGAACTAGAACTGTGTTTTTTAAGCGTGAAATATTTAAAACAAAAACCACATCATTGTCGCCGTGACCTGGTGCCATAAGAATAACACCGGAATCTACTACGATTAACATACTGGAAGACGTTATTACACTCTTACTTGCTGCAGGGGCGTAAATTATTCAAGAAAATTTACATATCGATTTATAATTTAAATAATCTTTGTTCGCTCCCGATATTTTTCAAAATGTTTGTTAAACGCTTTCGACGGAGAGGCATGATAAATTGATTAAAAATAACGATAGAGATATTCGTGGGTTACGTCTAAAATCTAGTGGAAGATCGAAAAATAATCGGTTGGCAGGTTGCAGGTGGGATTCGAAATAAAAGAGTTAATTTTAATTATAAATAAACAAAGCAAATGATTATAATTTTTTTTTCGTTTAATCTACCCCCAAGCTTTTAATTAATAACATGAGTAACCTTCAGTAAGGTAACTAACGTATTATTTACAGACAGTATGTTGAACTACTAACTAATTACCAATTACATTATGAGTTTTGAATTTCAGAACTTAATGTTAATTAAGTCTGATGGGTTCAGTCTACTGAAACTACGTACATAAATATTCGTTGTAAGTAGGTCAGCAAATTACTTTATAACTGTGCTCTTGTTGGTATTTTGTCACACTTTTTTATCTTATCACTTCTTTGGCAAAAGGCACTGGAATATCTGTTGGGATATAACATCGAGCATAAACGAGTTGTACACCGAGGTCAAAATACTTTTATTGAAGAATTATTTTTGTATTTAAAGTGTACATTTTAAATTTTTTTATTGCAAAGCGCTTTCGACTTTCGTCATCTTTAGTGCTTACTTAGTCAGGTAACAGAAAGTGTTACAATTGAAAACATTACATTTAAAAAGTAAAAGCTGAACAAACGAAATACATGTCAAATGATTTGACATCTTGACTGACCACATGGCCATCTAATTTTAATTTTGAATTTTAACATGTTTTTCGTTTGTTCAGACTTTACTTTTTAAATGTGATGTTTTCAATTGTAACACTTTCTGTTACCTGACTAAGTAAGCACTGAAGATGACAAAAGTCGAAAGCGCTTTGCAATAAATTTTTTCAAAATGTACACTTTAAATACAAAAATAATTCTTCATTAATTTTACTAAGTGTATTCAGCTTCACACATTCAAAATACTTAGGTCTTTCATTTATACCGTCATATTGTGCGCAGGATAGTGAATAAATTTGTAGTAATGGAAAACAAACCTAACCCAAATCTTACTGAACCTAATCCATGTAACAATAATTCTTTTAGGGTAAGGATTACCCCAAAATAGCATTGGGGGTCAAATAAGATGTCTTTTAAAAGCTCCGACATATTCTATTTACAATAGTCTTTAAATTTTACATATTTTTTTACTGAAAATATTCGCAAAGAGGGTAGACCTATCGTGTGGGCCGCGGACGGCCCGCACTGCGACTATTAGAAGGGGGAGAGATTATAGAAAGGAGATGATTGTGGACCCGCTTTTTGAAAAGTTGCAGGTCATAGTTCGCTGGACAAACTGATTTTGGAAGCTTGTTCCATTCCGTAGCAGCCCTGTAAAAGAAGGATTTTTTATGGAGATTGGTACTTGTAGTGTCAATCTTCAGAGTAAATGGGCGAGACTGATCAGCGTGCCGAGTTCTTCGGTCGAATGTGGACAGTGGTGGTATAAGAGTTTTTATTTCTCTGGAGCATCTGCCATGGAAATATCTGTAGAGTAATGTTTGGTCTGCAACTCTTCTATGTTCTAGTGGGTGAAGGGTATCTGTGAGAGTTAAGCTGTTTATTAACCGAATGGCCCTTTTCTGAATGGAATCTAGAAGACGAAGAGAATACCTTGGTGCTGAACCCCAAATGTGCAAGCAATACTTCAGTAAAGGTCGGATTTGAGCCTTGTACGTCGTCAGCAGTTGATCAGGAGTAAAACACTTTCTAGCTTTCCACAGAAAACCTAGTCTCTGGCTTGCTGACTTCGCGATGTTAGTAACATGGTCATGCCAAGACATATTGTTAGACACCGTGACTCCCAAAATCGAGATTAAGGGATTTGATTTAAGGGTATTTCTGGACATTGTGATAAAATGATTTGAGAAATTCACTTTCTATAGAGAATTCACGACCTACTAATAGTTTCCAAATCAACGTAAATCTGTTTCCTACCGATTTCAAACGAATTGTAGGAACAGCGACTCACTTCAGTCAGTTTTCGTTAATGTTCCTTTTTCTTCGTGTGTCTGTGGACTGCATACTGGTGCATTCTATATTTAAACCAAAAATGTCAATCATACTCAAAGAAAAATATTTGTATTCTTTATTGCTTGTTATTAAATGTTTGTTAAAAATGAATAATTATAGCAAAGTTAAATTTAAATAACTATTTAAATTATTGCGATAATATGAGAAAAATAATTTATTTGTTCTTTAAGGAATACATGAATTTATTTTATTCCAAATTCAGAAAACACATCCCAATAAATCCAGATTGTTGATTAAAATAACAAAACTAAACTCAAATCACGTCACTATCACAGAAAACCAGTTCTTTCTTTTCCATAAGGACACTTAGTGCACAATCCTAGTACCCTCGGCTTGATAGGGGCCTCAAAATGGAAAATGTGCTTCATTTTTAGTGAAATGTGGTTAAGAATTGCCGATAAAATTTTTAAAATTTTATACTAAATCGAAAACCAGATGAGAATGGGAACAAATCTTTAGTCTACATTATTTTGTACTTTGAAATAATAGTACCGTTATGTTACTTCGTTAATAAACACAATATTTTATCAGACTGGGTTTTTATTTCAATAAATTAAACTATACTTTGACCTGAATACATCAATGAATAGTATCGATCTACTAACGTTACAATTTTTTGCCCACAATCAGCTAGTCGACTTGTTACTTGTTATCTATAGTAATATTCTACCCACTCATACACGCTTGGTTACACGGGCAAATTAAACTTTGGACGGTAACATTATTTTGTCGAAAATGTAAACTGCATATTTCGTTAACTTCTCGCTAAATATTTTTCATGAGTAACGAAATTTTAGGAAAATCCAAAATGATTGTCAACAACGTAATAGGTAATCTGCTGGTGGACGCTCATTAAAAGTTTTTGTTTTTGGTCGACTGTTTACTGCGCCCTCAACAAGTTAACTCGTGGGTTTTGTAATTAAATTTAAAACACTGGGTGTTTGCTATAAACGTCTGAATCAAATCGTAGCGTAGAAAGTCTGACTTTCCAAAATTAGCTCTTAAACAGCCACTTGACGCTTACCATATTGCAAAATGTACTGCTAGGTTGACCCAAACGATACAATTTTATTAAGCAATAAGTCTAGGCTGAAGTAATCGCAATATTACCCACAAATAATAAAAATCAAAATTTTCTGGATTGACCCAATATATTGTGTAATTTTTCGATATAAGCTACAGACTGAAAATATGCCACAGAACCCATTATTTGGCAGTATACATTAGAATTTAAGGAAATGCTGAAACGTAAATTTTTGTTCCAAGGACGATAAAGATATCTGTCATTTGTTAACCCATCCCTTCCACTTCCTCGACCCCTTAATTTAAAAAAGGGAATGTACCATGTGTGGCATATCATTATAAAGGCATTTAGATGGAGTATTCAGGCATATGAACATCCATGATTTTTATTCGATATTAACATCGTCATTGCAAAGAAGTCTTAATTAATTTAAAGTGCAATACCTTTTAAAAATGAAACACAACGCCTATGTTAGGTATGTTGCAGTATGTTGCAGCCTGTTGCTTACAATTGTCGAAGAAACTGTTGCTCTTACACGAAGAGTTACTCTAATATTGGTCTTTACTTAACCGCAATGCGTACATTTGGGAAATTAGAGATTTAGTAAATAGTTGAAAAGTATAGGATACATATAATTTGTCAGTGACCCATAATACTTTGGAGATTGTGTACATTTTTTTAGAATAATTCATGTAGCTGTCTTTAAAGCGTATGTGAACAATATTATTAGTTAAAAACTAGCTAAGTAGAAATAAGTAATAATTTTGCCAGAATTCAATCCCTTTTACCAAATTTAATATAAAAAACACCTTAGTACTTTCATCACAGTTAGAGGTAGGTATATAGAGATTAATAACAAATACTAGCAATATAAATTTTTTGTGTTTAATAACTGGTACCTATATTAGGAACACCCCTCATAGACGTAGAAAGGAGAAGATACGGTGTTTTAAAAATACTTATTTTCTTTGTATGCTTTTACTTATGAAGGTAGCTAGGTATGTTGGTACTGATCCTGTTAGATGAAATTTTCTAACTAACTCAAATACATGTGAGTGATAAAGTTGCTTGTCTTCATAAAGCTGCTTTCTACAAATCTCATTATACACAACTTACTTATTGTTATAAAGAGGTTCGACGTTGGGAAACAGATGAAATGAAATCTCACTGGCATAAAGTGCCAGGACAAAGGCAAGCGAAAAGGCTAGTAAGTCTTTTGCCAAGGAAAGCTAAACAGCTTCTCGAGTTGGACAAGAAAGACTTGAAACTGGCGACGGGACTCCTCACTGGACACTGCCCTCTAAGGTACCACCTGAAAAAGATTGGCAAAACAGAGAGTGATAGTTGCAGCTACTGCGAGAACTTCGTTGAAACTGTAGAACATTTGCTTTGCGAATGCCCAGCGCTTTTCTGCAAGAGGCTCAAGTTTCTGGAAGGGGCCTTCCTAAAGCCCTTCGATATCAGAAACTTAGCCCACAGGAAACTGGTAAACTTTACTCGAAGTCTCGGAATCCCGGGCCTCGAATAGATTAAGGGTTATGCACAAAAGATCTGATAGGTCGAAGTGCTTGAGAGGCAGCATGGCCTTCACGACCCACCCTACAATCTACTATCTACTTATTGTTATGCTGTACATTTTCACAGATTGTAAATAGAATTGTTTAAAAAAAAATGGTGCGATTAGGACCAGTTTTAAAGACTAGAAATACAAAATTATTTTATTAACTAAATTTAACAATAGGCATATATAACTTTTACGTGCTTAATAATTGAGTAAACTGTAACATTGCTACAAGATTCATCTCCATTTGGTGCGTAAAACAAATCGACTAAATTTTTTTCGAAAACTTCCGTGAGTTTTCGTCGCCGTTGGTTTTCAAACAACTTTTTTACTAAATTCTTTGGGATCCTTCCATTAGGCTCGCTTAAAGCCACCGGGTAAATATGTACCAACTTAAATGTACTTAGTTCAGCTTTTGCGAACATTATTCGGTAATAAAAGTTTGTTACTTTCCGCGATTCGTTTAGTTTCCCAGTTGCCAGGCAACTCGACCGTAAATTTCTAATGGATTTTATCGCTTCGACAACTCTTGGGAAATTATATCGATAGCACGGACACGTACAGCGCCTTATGATTTGATGTAACCGTAGATAAATACCAAAATTGAAATGGACTGCGATAGTACATCGTTGCAAATAATTAGTTCGAACCGAGAGGGAATTAAAAAATTTCCCAAAAAATGTTTTCTTAATCAGCCATCGATTGATTAATGGCCACGACCATTTAAATAATTATTATTTTTTACTTATATAACTAATGTGGCATTTAGCGGACGGATATGTACATACATACATACACGCCTTTTTCCCATAGGGGTAGGCAGAGACCACTTCCTTCCACTTGCTACACACATCTTTTGCTTCCTCTACTTTCATCAGTGCTCTCATACATGCTCGTCAGTTGTTGGTACTCTTGACCTGGCCTTTCTTCAAAACAATGTTGATCTGATCGAGATATGTTCTCCGTGGTCGACCTCTACCGACTTGTCCATTCACACTCGCCTTATAAATTTGTTTCGTCAATCTTCCTTTATCCATCCTTTCTACGTGTCCAAACCATCTAAGCATTTCTTTATCTATATTTGTAACCACATCTTACACCACAGCGTTCTCTTATCTCACTATTTTTTACTTTATCCAACCGAGTCACTCCAGCTATACTTCTCAGACTACTCATCTCCGCAGCATTAATCCTATTTTCTACTGATTCTATCAAACCCAACATTCACTACCATACATAAGTGTAGGAACCAACACACCTCTATGCACCGCCAGACGTGCCTTTTTTGACACTTTCTGGCTATTCATAAAGCTATGCAGTGCCCCATTCATTTGTATTCCTGCCAATACTCTTCGCTCAATGCCACTGTCATACTTTCCATCTCTAGTAAATTTTGAACCCAAGTACACAAATTCATTTACTTGTTCCACTCTTTCTTCCTCAATCGAAACTCCACAGTTTGTCATGCTTTTTTCTCTTTCAAAAACCATTACTTTCGTTTTGCTCACATTTATTTTCATCCCTTTGATTTTCAGTGAATCATGCATAACATTAACCATCGCCTGCAACTCCTCATCAGATAACGCTAATATGACTTGATCATCGGCGTAAAGAAGGCATTTGACGATCAAATCATTTATTTTTAATCCATACACACTCTTTTTCAGATCTTTTAAACAATGTCTATGTATAAGTTAAATATGGATGTGTACCACGCTAAATGATCGATTAGTCACAGGTTTCCACAAATTTATATGGCGAGTGTGAATGGACAAGTCGGTAAAGGTTGGCCTCGGCGAACATATCTTGATCAGATCAACATTGTTTTGAAGAAAGGCCAGGTCAAGAGTACCAATATCCGACGAGCATGTATGAGAGCACTGATGAAAGTAGAGGAAGCAAAAGATATGTGTAAGAACCGTAGCAAGTGCAAGGAAGTGGTCTCTGCCTACCCCTATGGGAAAAAGGCGTGACTTTATGTATGTATGTATGTATCCCACAAGATGTGACTTTTTGTGATTTTAAACACATTACCATAGCAACTTAGTTCTTTATAGTAATTTACGTAACAAGTCCCGAAAGTGATATTTTACGGGATGAGTAGAAAGTTTCCAGGACGAGCCGTAGGTGAGTAGGTGGGGTGCTTTCATTCTGAGCCGCAGAGTTAGTTTAAAAATGTGATACAAAGCACCCTACGCTTTTAGAGTGACATTCACTTTTTTGTTAGTAATTTTATTCTTATGTTAAAAATTTTTTACTTTTCAGTTTAATTAACTCTTAAAACTTGGTTTTTTAGTTATTTTAAACTAAAAGTTATTTTTCGCTTTTTAGTTCAAATTGTTTTACCCACCCTCTTGCCATTTATTCCTCGGCACGTTTTTAACCAGGATAATCGGATATTTTGATCGAATTATTGCATTGTTGTCGGTCTTTGACAAGTGTGCGAAGTTTAAATTAAATCTGATCGCTTAAAGTAGGGCAAAATCGAGGCCTAAGAGTCAGTTACATACAAACATACAGGTGACTAATATAAGCGTTTAAAAAAAAATAAGCACATAGTTTTTGAAAATAAATTTTTAAATTTTCATATAAAAATGTTCAGGCTTATAAAATATTGGTAACAGACAATATTTTGTTAATAATAACTAGCGCAAGTTAATCTTTACTATTATAAAACTGTAAGTTTTTTGTGTTTTTTACTTTAATATTTTAATATACCAACATCTAATTTTAGCATACATGTGTGTTTATTTAATTTTTTATTTTTATGCAAACCATTATGGTATGAGCTAAAATGCGTTGACACTTAATACAATTTTTTTTTAATTTTTCACTTATACTCTTTAGCTATCACATTCATTGGTTTTTATTTAAAAAAAAACCTTAAAATTATTAATGAATTATTATTTATAATTGTGACTCAGTATATCTTAGCTGCACCGTCTTATTATTATTATTATTATTTATTTAACAAGTTTAAATTTCTATATATATTTGGCAGTCTCTCTGGAGATCCTATAAAATTTTAATTAATATATGTATCAGTGTGTTTCAGGTTTATTGGACTTTGTTGGGGTTTACACCTCAGAGTTTCATAATAAAACCATAAATGCGTCAGGCATAATTATAAGTAAACCATAATCCCAACATATATGGTTGTATAATATTTTTCCAAGCTTTTTCATTTGTTTGTTACTGTACATAATACTAAATTAATACCCTTCGCATTATAATTTATAATAAATAAAAAAAAGGGAAAGACATAAGTTTTATGGTCTAAACCCTTAAAATTTATAAGAAGAATGGTTGCAATCAATCACTGATGATTACAAATTAAAAATTGAAACAGCCGTCGAACATTTTTCTATTTTTGTTACGGGAGTCTCACGTACTTTGTATTTTATTCACTGTTGCGTTCACACGCAATTACTACTGATGCGTCACCTGACAAACAGCTGGGGAAAAATCAATTCTGTACCTTAACAAACACAATTTTCCTAATGTAGTTTCATGCTATAAAACTCGAAAGAAGTTGGTAATGCCGTCGTTGACCTCGCCTAAATGGGAAAGACAACTATTCGTTTCTCTTGTTACCCAATACCTAACGCTGTTTTGCTTTACTTGCGATTTTTACGGCATTGCAGACTTTTTAATGAGGTAATTTTACCTGGACGATGATTTAATTTGTAACCGGGCGCACTATGCTTGATTATCTCCTTAAACACGATTACAAAAATCTCAAAAAGTCATATTATTGTTTAATAAATGGTTTATACAAAAAAAACTATTTTTACTTAGACTCAATTTATACAGAATGGATTCAATGCTTACTGGTACATATACGATTCAAGCGCAGTAATGCACAATCGACAACAGCGCACTGCCTTTGCTTTAAGCCGCGTGGCTCAGGAGAGCTAGGTGGTGGAATTTACACTAAAGCACAAAGCAAAGCCTACGTGTAGGCTCATGGAGGCCGTTTCCGTCGCACTTTTAGCATCTGTGCAGAGAAGCAATTCTTGTTTTATATTTAAAAGTTCAAAAGGAAAAAAAAAAAAGGTAAAGATAACACTGACCAGGCACAACTACTGATATCTCCGCTTAATCCCTGCTTGACAAAAGACCTGATAATGCTCAGCAGGGACAAGTTTCGACTGGTCACAGTTCTCCTAACGGGAAACTGTTTGACCAGAAAATACCTGCCCATAGACGAAAGTACCAATAGGTAAAAATCTGGCCAAGCTTGTAAGCCAAGCTTTGCCCAGTCTTGGTAAAAGTCTGCAATGATAGCGATGGACCAGAATCGGTTGCCAGAACTGGGCCATGCTTAACACCAGGACTGGGCCAAGCCTAATTTCGAGGACTAGGCGAGGCTTGGTTCTCAAGACTAGGCCATGTTTGATTACCAATACTGGCTCATAATAAACGCCAAGTATTTTCCATTAATTGATCAATGGGATTAATAATTATGTGCACATATTATTTTAATTATATTGATTTTTTGTTAACTTATATTATCACACGTAATTTTTAAAAAATGTATCATATTTCAATTATTATTACACATAACCTCATTTGCAAGCTGATGTTTACTCTTGCATTATTGAAACTTTTTCCGTCAACAACTAAATTAGTTTTTTTATTAGTTATTTTATTTGAACTCTAAGGTACGCAGCAGACATGATTACTTTTAGTAGTTATAACTAATAAAAAATGTAACTTAAAAACTTATCATAAAAAATACACTGACTGAATAACTGAAACTCGGATTGACCTGATACGTAATAAAAACAAGTATGGCTGGTGATGGGGCGTTGAACGAAAATAATCGAATCACGCCGTATGTAAACGAACGGCTTCAGCTTGGGTCCCCATTAGACGGTAAGGTTACCCAGGCCTGACCCGAGCTTGGGTAATCATTGGCATGGCCAAGGCTGGGTTATCCTGTGTTGGCCCAAGCTTGGGTCCCCAATGAATGTCCAAGGCTGGGTTACCCAGGCCTGGCTTAAGTTTGGGTAATCATTGGCATGGCCAAGGATGGGTCAGCCAGTCTTGGCCCAAGTTTGGATGATCATTGGCATGGCGGAAGCTGGGTTAAGCAGCTTGGCCCACGCATGGGCCAATACAGGTACGCCAAAGCTGGATTTCCCAGTACTGGAACAGGCTTGGTCCCTTTGTCAACTCTGGAGGTTTCCTGCATGGGTGCACTCGCTAGTCCATGGTACCACCTCTTTGAAACTGTAGTTTTGGAAAAGATAGTATTTTGTGGTTATTATCTTGTTTATGTTATCAGTTATACAACATTAAAAAGTAAGAAAAATGACACTGATTCAATTATTTCTTTATTTATTTAAGGTTATTTTGTAATTGTTACTTTAAATTTCAACCTCACTTTATATTTGTAAGATTAAAACAAACATCAAGTAGATAGTGAAAGTGCTTTTGGGTTTTTTAATCGTTACTTTATCTATAACAAACAGCAATAGCGGTTGCGATAATATTCTGCTACAAACAAATATAAACTGCACCGTCTTTTTATTAATTAAATAGAACTACCATTTATTCAAATTCAAAGAAATTCGAAAATACGTTACGAGATTTCCATGAATAAATATTTGAAGGATGATAATTTAAAAAAAGATAAACATTTTACTTAACGATCTTATTTGTAACATGCAATACTTTAAAAAATAGAATTTAACTGACAAGAAATTGGAAGCATTTTTTTAAAAAACAATATACCTAATACTGAGAATTTTTTTTACAAAAACACTATTAATTTGTTAATCACCACATTTTTTTTATTAACCTTTCACTGGTGACCATGAGTGTCATCAAGTGTCACGATCTTTTTCGTATCGGCAATCTTCTTCTTCTTCTTCTTCCTTTTATAGACTAGGACTTAGTCCTGTTGCCATGGAGGACGATTTCCAACTTTCAAACCACCTTTTTGGTGGTCTCCCTCGTGGTCGCTTTCCGGCTGGTCTTTCATTCTTACATATTTTGGCTAGCCTATTCTCGTCCATTCGTTGAACATGGTCATGCCATCCTTTCTTTCTCTTCTTCATCCATTTTACTACGTCTTCGATCTTACATTTTTTTCTGATTTCTGCGTTTCTCTTTCTGTCTCGTAGTGTTACTCCTGCAATTGACCGCAATATTCTCATCTCTGTTACTCGCATTTTGTGTTTGGTGGCTTTGGTTTCAGTTTGCGTTTCATTTGCATAGGTTAATATCGGTCTTATCATTGCCTTATAAATTCTTGTTTTATTTTCGATGTTCATGAATCTGTTTCTCCAAACCATTGTTCTCAATGCTCCCGCCACCTGTACTGCTTTTGTGGTCTGTGTTTGTGTTTCCATTTTTAGATCCCGGTTACTAGATATGTTTACTCCAGATAGTTGAAGCTCATTATTTGTTCAATGATCTTTCCTTCTATTTCCAGCTTGCATCTTGTTGGTTCCCTTGCTATTACCATGCTTTTCGTTTTATTGGTGGAGATTTCCATGTTAAATTTCTTTGCAGTTATGTTAAAGTGGTGTAATAATTTTTGTAAATTATCTTCATTGTTGGCGATTAGAATTGCATCATCGGCGTAGCAGATTATATTAATGTTTTTATTTCCCATTTTGTAACCTTCCCTTCTTCTTATGGTTACAATTATCTGATCCATTGTCAGATTAAACAGAAAACCAGAAAAAAATAGCTAGCGGCCATTCGGTGTACCTTCCTAGTAGTGTTGGGGAGAATCGAGTACTTTTGAGAATGGGATACTTGGTATTCGAATACTCTTGGGAATCGGGTACTCATCCGAGTACAAGTATTCGAATAATAACAAGAACACTTCGTAGGTACTATTCATACATTTTGAATGTAACTTTATGATAATGATAATATAAATTGTTATCAATTATAATCATTCATAATTTAAATATTAAAATATATCACGAATCTTGAGACACCTTTTTTTAAGTTTTACGTTTTACTAATTACTTTGCTATCGATAAAGGTCGATTTTTATCCATCTATCACAGAGAAGGGGTTGTTGATCTGTTTCGATATTATCTTTTTTTATTTTTTATGTCATTGTCTCATACTCTCATTCGTCATTTCGTCTCAGAGAGTCAAATGGGTGCAAATGAAATTAAACAGTAGATGTAGATACAAATAAACTGAGAACGCTCAACCAGTGGCTCAACTATAATAGATAGAGCCACGCGATACGAGTACAGCTCACTAGTACTAGTACTCGTATGCTGGTATTCAGATATAACGAGTGCTATGAAGAATCGAATACTTTTCGATTCTTGGTATTCGAGTACCACATCTCTACTATCTAGTGTCCAGTATGCTTACAGATATCTTAGTGAGAGTTTGCCTTCGGGAAAAGTATGCACAACACTGATCATTCAACGGACAGGGAACAAGAACTAAGTAAAAATGAAGCAGAACATTATTCGGTAACGGTATCTAGTGAAGACGATGCTCAGCAGGCCGGTTCCAGTAGGTAATTATTACTATGGAAGAAACAGGTATAAGTGGAGTAAACAAGAGCTAACCAGAAACGTACGTACACCTGCTCATACTATAATTGCACTTCCATCAATTCGTTCACAAGTGACAGTCCTATTTATTATTTTAATAAAATGTTTTCGCCTGAGATGAATGGCCTTATTGTCAAGGAAAAACGGCTGATAAACAAGAAGAAAAACTTGAAATAAAAAAGAATTGTCACATTTGCCCATCTAGATTAAAAAGAAAGACTGCATATTTATGTACCAAGTGCCAAAAACCAGT
The DNA here is from genome assembly GCA_950111635.1 of Agelastica alni. Lineage (NCBI taxonomy): Eukaryota > Metazoa > Arthropoda > Insecta > Coleoptera > Chrysomelidae > Agelastica > Agelastica alni. The sequence continues at coordinate 20,932,698 of OX467712.1, forward strand.
ATGCTTGCAGTGTTCGCGAAAGATCTGCAAAAGTTGTACTAGGATAGAACGAGAATAATGATTTTTTCTTTGCCATTTTAGATTTATGCAGGTTTTGTCAATATTTTATATTTTTTTTTATTTCACATTTTTAAACTTATATTATGTAAATAAAATATGTCTTATGTTAATTTAGTAATTAATTTTTTCTTTTTAAATATAACCTAAAATATTATTACATTGTTATTTTATCAATAGAGAAGAATATAATTACAATATTTTTTTATAACTTATGAAAAAATACGTTTTTTTAGGAGTCTGCCAGACTAATGGTTACCAGTTAAGGGTAAAACCAACTTTAACCCTTTTCTATAATCATTTTATTATCGCCCTCTAATTTTAACTATGTTTAAAAGAAACACGGGACACACTAGGTCTAAAACCCATAATGAAGATCGTTTTTTGCAATTAGCTGCAAGAAGGAACCCTATGGTAAAAATACGGTACAAATGCAACGCATAGAATACACGTTTTTTCCAGGACGATCATAAATCGTTAGCACGATGCCACGTTTTTTTCGTTCTCTATAGAGTACTCTGCCAGCGGTCTCTCTACTGGCAAATTATGCCCGAGGTCAGCCGTAGAGGGTAGAAGAAAAAAATATAAAAGTGAGCCGCGCCACCGACTTGACGGTTCAAGCCGGAAACCCCTAGGTCTTATAGGCACTAGCAGAGCCACACGATAAATAACTAAGATTATGGTGAACCAAATAAATAAAATTATAGCTAAAATATATTGGATACTTTACTCACACAATAAATCAAAGTACACAGCTCAATAGCAACATTGTAACAAATATAGTCAAAATTAACAGCTATGGTAAATTTTCTTGCTAAAACAAACCAAAAATTTAAAATTTACAACTTTATAAAATAACCAAAACAAAAGTAAGAGTAACAGACTTTACCAAGTTACCAAAAAAAAAGTATAACGTATATAAATCAACTCATTAATAACACTAAATCAAACGTTTACATAAGGCTGCTAATTTACTCATGTTTTTACCATTTATATAAAGATTTTCACTGCCAAAACAATCGAGTTTATTTAAAAATTTCTTTTACAATGGTTGTCCTTTAAAATATCAAAATTGTAGGATATTTACAAATAAGTATGAAGAAAATATATTTTTACTTGGACATAAAGAATTATTGAGAAGATTATTTTAATCCAAGTTTAGTTTTGGCATATTATCTAATGCAATAAATAGTTTCCAACAATGTACTATATTAATAAACTAAAACAAAACTTAATCGTGGTGTCAAAATAAGTTTCCAACAATATACTATATTAATAAACTAAAACAAAACTTAAGCGTGGTGTCAAAATAAGTCACGGCGTTATATATTTAAAAATAAATCACTTATAACCTTTGGGTACACGACTTCACTACTCCTGTGGCCTACTCCTGTGGCCGGTTTGATTATGGGACGGCACCTGCTAATTAACAATGGCTTCCCTCAAATAAATCCCGCATGCGGCTATTTTAACTCGACACCAAAATCCAAAATATCAACAACGAAGGTAAGATAGAATGGTCAAGTTAAAAATTAAGTGGTTTTTCTTCAAAATCCAATTAAGATGGCCCAAATACAGCCAGATATGAAAGAAATCCCATAGAGGTTCTGCACACGTGCTAATAACACACCGTCCCAAAAACTCTCACCAACACCCGACTTCGAAGACTCTCACCCAACGACTGACACTCCTTTCCAAGCCGGATATCAAGAAATGACACGGAATTGACGTAAGCCAGGAATCGCACTCGTCCGTGTGGGTAGCCAGCCCCATCCACACAGAAATGCAAACCAAACAATCGAATCCTATCCCTACAAGGTATGCAACACTATTTACAACGAATGATATATTTAAATTACAACAAAATACGGTATGCGACTCTATTTACGAGTACCTGAGGAATACAAAACTATCAGAGACCCAATTAATAATGGAACTGTAGAAGGGAAAAAATAGGCACGTGACAACGAATCTTATTTAAGTTCGAGAAGATCTCTGAGATGTTGATCTTTAACGAGAGGCAATCGCTGCACTCGTTTAGCTTGGGCCGATGAACAATTATTATGGCAAATGGAACAATGAGTTCATTCTGCCTCAAGACGCGTGGTAAAATGTGAAGATTACCGGGCAATAAAGCAGAATATATATGAGGTTCTATTCTATTACATGTTCGCAAGTCTCAAAAAAATGCTCCAGGGAAACTAAAACTTTTTGAAACCATGGACAATCTGTTCATAAGAATGTTAGAGAATTGTTTTCTAACGATACACGTTTTGATTAAATCTTGCGTAAATATCTTTAATGGCAATTTTCTTTAAAATTTTTGTGCAGAGGCGATTGAAATTTTAGTTCGAGTCAAATCTCATATAATTATCTGTCATTTTATTATATTTTATTTTTCCAAACGTATTTCCCTCGACGCTCGTATATTATTTTATTATCGTCTTCTGCTACAGCGAATTCCTTTACGACTGTTTTACATCCTAATGCAACAATTCTGATACTTTATCACCTTTTAATAATGTACCTGGTGCAACAGTTTGTGCTATTAACAGTTTTAAAAATTTTATTGGTGGTGGTGGTGTTTTTTACCATAAATTATGTACATGTAATTTTAGGTCAGTAAATATAATAAATAAATTTTATTAACTGTATACACACTACTGTAACATTAAGTTTAGTTTCTTAATAAGGTTTAAATTATTCTGATAATCAACAACATATGTAACAACAACAACACTGTACCACTACAAACCTGGATGGGTCTTGGCTGCTTGAACCATCTCTCTCCGTCGAGTGCGGTCTAGGGTATCATTTTTCCAGTTGTCAATTCCCATTATTTGCAAGTCTTTGCGAATGTTGTCTCTACATCTTAGCTTAGGTCTTCCCAGTGGTCTCTTTCCTGTTAGGGCTTCCTCCCATATTTTCTTTATAAGCCTTTTGTTGTCACTACGCTGGACGTGGCCGATCCATCTTAGTCGGTTGTATTTTATTTCTTGTTTTATGTCTGGGGAGTCATATAGTTGACGTTATTGGTCCGTATTCTATATTCATGAAACACCCAGAAAAGTATGACATTCTACATCTTATTATACAGAGTAAGATAAATAGTAAGAGACGCCCCGGCAGACGAAGAACTTCCTGTCTCAAAAATCTCAGACAGTGGTTTGGTCTCACCACTATACAACTTTTCCGAGCGGCTACCAATAAAATAATGATTGCAAACATGATAGCCAGAATGATCGCCAACGATCGTTAAACGGTCATGGCACCTAGAAGAAGAAGATTCTATATTCGCTAGATTGGTGGACAATAACCGGCACAAAAATTCTCCTTAATATTTTCGTTTCAAACCTTCTAAGCAACTCTGTATCGAAAATTGTCATTGTCCATACATGATGACAGGTCTTATTACCGTCTTGTATATGTTGATTTTTGTTGACCTTGTAACATATTTTGACTTAAGCATCTCCTGCACAGAGAAGAAACATTTGAATTTCTGGGATATTCGGTTTTTTAACTCTCCCTTAATAACTTATGTAGACGATCTTTTTGTACCAACAGAAATTGTAAAATATACCGAAAAGATTTAGATTTGTACCTATGAAATATTAATTTTATTAATTGTTGACACATTTTTTCTACAAAAACACTTTTTTGCAAAAAAGGATGCAAGAAATTACCTTTGCTGTTATAAAACTGTAACAGACAATAAAGATGTTAACGAAATAGCGAGTTGACGTATAAATAAGTAATTTTTCGAAAGTTATTTTGTTAGTAGATAATATTTTTTAGTAATTATTTTGAAAAAAGCCAAGTCAAGAGTATTACCAACCGACGACCATATATAAAAGCGCTGATGAAAGTGGAAGAAACGAAAGACGTGTGTAAGAACCGTAACAAGTGGAAAGAAGTGGTGTATTTTTGTATATTTTATAATGTTAGTACCCAAATAACAGTGATATCATTATTATTTTAAAAACATTCATATTAATTAACTTTTTTAAAATTTTAACAGCAGTATGCGGTTAAATTTTTTTTAACAGAAATTCTTATTCGTATTTTGAATTTTTGTTCACTGTTTTTTTAATTTTTTACTGTTTTTAAATACGCAGTGCAAAAGGGAATAAATAATCTTTTGAATTGTACCAATTTATGCACAAAATCATATCACGATACCCTAAACTACAATATTTTTTATTTTGAGCTCTCGATTGGTAATAATTAAAAAATAATTGCGTCGAACACTTCCACGATAACGCTAGAAAAATAAGTATTACAAACTGCTAGTGTTGTTTTAATTGTGTCTATACACACAAAGTTTCCGGAAATTATTGTTTATTCTAGCCGATCCGGTTGAAATATGGATATGTATGCATAATTTGTGAGTAAACTAGCTACAGTAAAAAATTGTTCATTTTTACCGGCTGAATAAATTTTACGGTAAATGTAAAACAACAAAAAATTGTGCAGACTTTCTCAGAAAATAAGCGCAAAACTTTATTTGCCGTTATCATTTTTGTTTTGAGAATAAATACTGCGAAGAAAAATGTTGAATAGCAACAATAATATGGAATTAACAAATTATTTTTTAGATGATTTTAAAAACTAAATGACTAAATTGTAATTTGAATATCTCATTTTTAAATTCGCCAATTTATTACTTCCTTTGGTCCAAATCAAGAAATATTTAACTCGTGGCTATAAATATTGTAAGTGCGACTACTCACACATCTCGATCCTTTTTATTGCAAAAATTGAGCTCAATCATTTCGTTCTGCCATGACATCGATTAATCACGAAAAAAAGTTTAACCCAGTTTTGTGATTTGTGTTTAGTTCTATGGTTTATTTTTGTTTATTTTATTTATTGGGTGGTGGTTTCTGACTTTAAAATTCGTGAAGAATAAACAGTATTGCCATATCAAAGCTAACTTTCCCAAACCCATGGTTTTTTTCTATTTAATATAGGTACCCTTTGGTTCGGAAAAGTAAAACAAAAATACCTGAAAGTTTTATCGCTTTAGCTCTACTTCTGAAGTTATCGTGCAAAAAGTACAAAATGCGGTAAATTTGAGGATCACCTTTTACGGCGCTAGCAATGTACCATTAGGCCCATCTCCAAACTTGGTCTTGCCGTTTGGTTAAAACTTCTACCCTGTAAGTTTTAGTGACCTATTTCCTCTCTGTCTCAAGATATCGTGCCCACAAGATTTTCCAACACATACACATACACACTACACGCAGACAAAATTTAAAACAACCGTCTTGCTGAAAATGATCCCATTCGACGCATGGGGCCATGAAACTCGCATGGTTTTGGTGCTCATGGTTTTGGCGCTTTTGATTTTTGGGGGTAAACCAATACTTTTTCTTTTTTACCCTTCGGTTTGGAAAAGTAAAAAGAAACAGAAACAGAAACTAAAGTAAGCCGCTAATCAGCTGCTTGCTGTACCTACATTAGGTTTAAAATCGGCACCAATGTTGATTTGGAAACTATTAGAAACGTGTTGATTCTTTGTAGAAACACACGCATAGTGGTTAAACTAACGATTGAGATGATTAATGAAATGTACTAACAGTTTTTGTTCGCTTCAATTACTAGGGTCACTGGCATTAAAACACCAATTAATATTTAACTACTACATGCAAAACATATTAATTATTCATGTGTTTAAAATACAGTGACACATTATATTAGATAAGTTAAAAGAAGTTTATTAATATTTTTTAAAAAATAAAATTGTTATTTATGATGAGGTAACTTAAATTAATTTTTTACCAATATTTGTTTGCATACAAATATAATACAAATACATATAATTTGATTAGTGATTTTTAGTAAAATTAAATTATAATACACCCAATAAATATTTTTTATTTTATATTATTAAAATTAAAGGACTGATTTATTATTTAATAGTTTGCGTTCAGTTCTCAAAACAATATTTTTTGCCAACAATACTTTTTTTTTAAATAATGCATTATAACCATGGTTTAATATATTTTTTTAAATTCTCCTGTATCATTATAAAAGTGGTTTAAAGCCGTTCGTTTTACTTCAAAGATTTTTTATAATCCAAAATTTTTATCAAGATCTTATTAATACTAATCTCGTACATCAAAGAATTTTCTGACCAAAATAGACGATAACAGCATTAACATCATAAAATACTCCGCATCCAAGAACGCCTTTGAAACATTTTTGCACAAAATCTAATCTTAAAATGGATATGTATGCGGCGAGTGCACTTCCTGGTTTCAAGTAAATGTCTAAGATGACCACTAAAAATACTACGAGCGAAAAAATTTGTTTCAAATACTTGCTTTGTTAATACCTGCATTACAAATTATAAAAAAAAACACCCACTTTAACTAATACCTTCTAAATTGCGGTAAAAAATATATTGTTTTAGTCAAATTATTTGAATTATTTGAATATTTTGGTTTAATTTTTTTTAAAAGTCAAGGTGACTCAATTATTCGTTGTTATACCACTACTTTGCTAACATTTGTAGGTGCAAGTCAGTGTTTGTTAAGTATGCAGCGACTAGAGAAGAAATTATTAGGGCAGTAGGCCTTTTTAAAACAACCTTTGAATCTTCGGCCTTTGGAGGTTCAACCGTTATCAAGAGATAATCGAAGAGAACAAATTTAGGCAAAGGAACATTCTTTACAACAAAATAAAAATTTAGCAACTGTGCTTTACACTAATGTTTATTTCGACTTCAAAAGGTTTCACGTGTGGCGAGAGGCTAACAATGCAAACCGTCTCCACAACATTCAGGAAGTGGTGGAACAATTCTGGTCAGGGAAGTAATAGGTATATAAAGAAGCACCGAATTTATTCTGTTGACTGGTAGATTATACGTAAATTAGATACTAACACCAGTTGTTTTAACTTTTCTAGACCACATATGTCAAGGATTATAATGGAATTTTTGGAGAAAATCAATATTGATCTGTTACCATGACCACAACAGTCCCTAGACGTTGAGAACAGGTGGATTATGCTTCAAAAAAGAATTCTTTGTATGAAACGGCTACGAGATAATAAAAAAACCCTTTATTTTTTACACTTTTTGAAGCCCTGGTATGAGATACTCTTCATACTAGACATCGATCACTTAATTCTTAGCATGCCCAGACGATGTCGAGCTATTGTAAATAATCGAAATCATACACAATATTGAATCGTATTTATGTTGTTTTTTTTTTGTAAAGCTTTCAATCAAAGAGTATTTTTTTAGTTTTCATACATTTTTATACACTTTCAAATTTTTTCTTTTCTTGGCAAAACAAAATCTTTGTATTTATGTTTTTTTTTATTTTATTGCTCTACAAGGCAAATTTGTATATCCATATCAAAAATTCAAATATTTTAAAAAAATTATAAGCATATATGCGGTTATGTGGCGAAAATACCAAGTGCTCTTTGGCAATAGCAACATAGCTATGAATGTGTGAATATCTTTTGTCAGGGGTATTTTTTTAGTAAATAGAATGCTCTGACACTCTGATTAGAAATTAGAGTGTACATCTGTTATTAAAGAGTAGATGATAAAAATTTGAAAAATACACCAAGGAGATTAAGTTTTTTAAGAAAATTTTTTTAAACACAACATAATATAATATGTTTAATAAATAATATTTATCAATAAATATAGCTTTGAAATTATTACAACAACGCTCATTTGTTATTTAATAAAGAAGCGCTTAAATATATTATTTTAGCACTCAAATAGCTTTAGATAAAGATTTATATTCTCAGCAATATTATTAGCTCGTTAAGAGACATTAAGATTCTGCCGACACCTCGTAGAAACACAATGCTCTGTTATAACTAACCCATTCCATTGATAAAATGCCGTATTCCGACTCACATTTCGTAAAAGTACGTCTATCGGTGATAGTCAGCGGTTGGCACTTACAGAACTTCCCTGCCGAGATAAAAAAATACTCGATATTTTAGATATATTCATTCCCTTTTTACCCCTTCCTTTAAGTTCAGCTCAGTACTCAGCATTTTCGCTACAACATTCTGTTCAAAATCTATGTATAAATAGGTAAAGACAAAACACTACCTTGTTAAGTGTATTGCGTACACGGAGGAGTTAAAGAGGAGTTTATTATAGAAAGAACACGAAATCTAAAATGTTTATAATACATTAAAATAAATAAAATACAACATTCATTGTTTACGTTCATAATACCAATGTCAAACACTCGCAGCTGACGTAATAAAATAAAATACAAAAATAAAATTGGTATGCAATGATTATGGAGGTATTTCTTTGACTAAAGAGCCTCCATAACATTCAAACTTAAAAATTTATTGAATTTTGGTCAAATTTCGACCACTGGATAACCATTAATAACCATAAAATAACCTTATTGGGATTTAAAAATTTTGCTTTTATTGCAATGATGCCAATTTACACCAGTTCACACTAGATGCGCAGTTGAGATGATCTATGCTTACCTCTTTGGACCATCAAGTTATACAATTTTGTCAACTTACTTTTTTAAATCTGAATTACACGCATTTGCCGCAGTTTCCATTTTTTAAAACTTAATTGCAATAATAAAACAATATTCACGTACGATCTAATAAACTAAAGTTTAAAAAAACTAAAAAACACGGTTTTAGAGTTAATCAAACTAAAAAGTTAAAAATAATTCTTAACATAGGAATAAAAATACTGACGAGAAAATTAATGTTACTGTTCTAAAAGCGTGGGGTGCTTTCATTTCGAAACGCAGAGTTAGTTTAAAAATGTCATACAAAGCAGTGACATTGATTGACATTAATTTTTTTTTTGACAGTGACATTAATTTTCGTGTCAGTAATTTTATTCCTATGTTAAGAATTTTTTTTACTTTTTAGTTTGATTAACTCTAAAAGCGTGTTTTTTGGTTTTTTTAAACTATAATTTATTTTTCGCTTTTTAGTTCGATTTGTTTTACTTACTAAAAAAATTGTGTATTAGATGGTAAAAGCACAAAAATAATGCATCGGCTGGAAATCGAACGCGAGCTGCCTGCGTGGCAGACGAGCATTTTACTACTTCGTTACGTGACGATTTCTACTAAATCGCACTTCCCGTAAGCCGCGTTAAGGAACTTCCAAAAAAGATTGGAAACTATTTTTATAGAAATATTCCCATTGTCAAACGTTCTGCGAACCAACTAACTTTATATACGAAAGTCAACAATCTTGACCTTGAATAATAAATAATTGGACATTTTCAAACATTTGCAACGGCAAACACTGCGTACCTAATTGTAGATGGCGAGACTTCAATGTGTTGATTCGTCTGATCTTTTCACGCTGCTACTGAGTTGTCCGTGTCGACCGTAGCTGTTAGCACAAGGATCAAAAGCTTTATTTTTTTTTGATATTTAAATTAGTAATTAATCCATTAGAGAGAAAACGTTTCTCTCGGGAAAATTTTCATGTAAACGAATGCTTTAGAAAAGTTTTATTCAATTCTTTTAATGCACTTTCCACTAAATCTAGATGTTTAAACACGATCCGTTGTAAAAAATTTTACTAAAAATTACTTGTTATTACCACGTTGATATAAAAGTTAAAAATTTTTGTTATGGTTAAACATTTTAAATGTCTTTAGTGCTTTCTTCTCAATCCTGCATACAAGTGAACATGTGTGACAATTTGTGGTACAGCGGGATATTTTTGAGGCTGGATTTATCTGGTGGCCAAACATTGGTCGTATTTAAAGAGCCTTAACTACACACATTTGTATGCCTCTCGGTTTATGACAATAGTTAAAAGATAATTATCAAATGATCAATGATCCTGTCTCCCCTCGTCACCGACTTATATATCGTTCTCCGGGGGGACCTTTTTCTGTAAACATTGGTTGAGGGCATCTAAGTGATGGCAGGCTGTCCCTTCTTTTTTTTTCACCATTGGTTTTGAAAGATCAGCTAAAGATTATGTAAACATCGTGAACACAATAAATGTTACAAAAAATCTGTTAAAAGACGTCGTCGTCGGTAACGTTCTATATATTTGAATCGAATTTCACCAGTATTAGTAACGCTTACATGTACGACAAAAAATGAAATTCTTGAAATAAGGATTAATAACAAACAAATGGTAAAAAAAGGATTAAAAAATTTTTCTCTATTTTTTTTATTGTAAATTGAATTGTGGTCGACAATGTCTATGTATGGGGTGAACGGTAGTTTAATACGAGCACTGAAATCACTTTACCAGGATTCCATGCTTGTGTCAGGATAAACGGAGCAAAGGGTGTTTGCAGGAAAGCAAATGAATGGGGTACTGCATAGCTTAATGAGCAGCCAGAAAGTGTCAAAAAGGCACGTCTGGCTGTGCATAGAGGTGTGTTGGTTCCTACACTTATGTATGGTAGTGAATGTTAGGTTTGGCAAAGGAAGCATGTTGAATAAAGGTTGAATAAAGTAAAGAATAGTGAGATAAGAGAACGCTATGGTGTAAAAGAGGATGTAGTTACAAAGATAGATAAAGAAATGCTTAGATTGTTTGGACACGTAGAAAGGATGGATGAAGGAATATTAACGAAACAAATTTATAAGGTGAGTGTGAATGGACAAGTCGGTAGAGGTCGACCTCGTCGAACATATCTTGATTTAATCAACATTGTTTTGAAGAAAGGCCAAGTCTAGAGTACCAAAAACCGACGAGTATGTATGAGAGCACTGATGAAAATAGAGAAAGCAAAAGATGTGTGTCAGAACCATAGCAAGTGGCAGGACCCCTACGGGAAAAAGGCGTGACTATATTTACAACATTTTCTGAAATCTTAAATGAAAGTTTTTGTGATTTACTTTTATAACTAGTTAATTTTTTGGAACAAATTTAATATAGCTACTGCACTGATGTTTAAACATTATACAAAATTCAAGGCCTCGATCTATTTTACTAATATTTACTTAAATCTTTAAAGAGTTATTACTTTTCCAAATAAACTCTTATATAGTGTCATCCATCAATGTGTTAATATTTATGAAGTGTAAGTGTAAACACGTTTGGATCAATTGCATAAAATATTACTATCTCACGTATTTTGAGTTGTATGTTAGTAAATACGAGTTTGTGGATTATTGATTATACATTTCGAATACTACTCACGTAATCTTACACTTGGTTTTGAAAAAATAAATGGAGTGTTACGAGCCGAAAATTTCATAATATATAAAAGTGAGTTAGACGTTCTCCATTAAAAATGACTCGTCGTATCTTATTAGTTTCGTGTAGCGACTGTTTCAACAGTAAATAGACTGCCTACGTCATCGCAATCTACAAAGAAGTATCGTTTTAGTCAAATTTGACGCAGGTACTCAGTGATGTAACGATTTCTAATTGCACCCTGGCAAATACACATACAGAGTCACGAATCATTAGACATGAAGATGTTACTTTGGCAACGTTGTACCGGAATATACTTGCACCTAGGCGAGGAGAGGTATCGTGTTCCACTTCCTTACATCTCGCACTATAGTGGAAAGGAATGGTTTCCGCAATATTGCCTTTTTTTATTTTGTTAGAAATTTTGTAGAAATTTACAGGAACTTTGTAAGATCAAACCAGTAGCACTTAAAGATTGGCCTTTAGCCTCGTTGATGGTTATAGCGAAAGCCAGACGCACTGGAAACTGTAATCGCTTGAAATTAAATGGCAAATCTATTGAAATCATTGAAATTCGTGATATCAGCACATCTTCTCCTTTAAATTTTCCGCTGATGATTGTAGCTTCAAATAAATTCGGCGATAATTTTTTAGCAGCAAGTCTTGTTCCGTTGCACAATTTCGGGGGATTTAAGTTGCTCATTCGGAACTTCATTGACAGCTTCAATATTTTCGAATAAAAAATTTGAAATGCCAGGTGTTTGGCTACGAGTATTTCATTTGAGTTGTATGGGAGGTACCATTACCACTTCCTACACAAAAGTTTTTTTTCACTAAAACCACCCCTGGTATGTATGAAAATTTCATCCCAATCTGTCCAGTCGTTTGGGAGAATTTAAAGGACGTACATACAAACAGACAAACAGACAAATAGTAGCACTTGAGCATCCGCTTACTTGTAAAAATAATAAAAAAGGTTTTTGCGCTTTAAATGTTCGTTTGTCAATTATTGAACATAAATCTAGAAACTTTCTTAAATGTGTGAATTTAAAAAATTGTCAATTTTAAGGGGACAAAGCAGACCTATTTTACATAAAAAAATCTTTCAAAAAATAGAGAATGAAAGAAATAAGAAATATATAGATCTAATTAAAAAATAATACAAAATACATAAGGATAAGGAAAATAAATACGTAAGGATCTGAATAAAGATGAAGTCCTATTTTTTAAAATATTTAAATATTATTCTGAAAATGTAAATGTAAACAGTACCTTGTCGTTTCAATTGTGTACTAGGTGTGTTAACTATTTAATTTGTTAATTTTGTTGTGTTGACAGTTTTGTTTATGAAGTTTTAAATGTTCATTTACCTAAAATAAAATGCCAATCACCGAGTGAGTTAACGATTTCGTGGTTGTTCGGTAAGAATAATACCTAATCCGGCGCTGTGATCTCCTAACTGACTTCGACCTACATATGATATTTCGCTGTTAATATATCCAAGTATGGCACCATTTTGAATTTCTCCACGTTTTCAGTAATGTGTTATTTCCGACCATTTTGTGGAGGTACCCTGACCCAGGCAGATTTATTTCTATGGGGGGTTAAAAACAGATATATGCGACTAAGCAAATAAATCAACCATACATGTCATTTGGGGGACAAAATAAATTGGACAAGTCAAAATCAACAAATAAATTTAAAAATTAATTTTGGCTCTTGGTGGTGCACTACATTACAAATACGATGTTATGTATACTCGCATACATATAGTCACGCCTTTTTCCCGTAGGGGTAGGTAGAGAGACCACTTTTTTTCACTTGCTACGGTTCTTACACACGTCTTTCGATTCGGTAAATGTCTAGAAGCGGCACTTTTACGAAAAAAAACCAAACAAATTTTTTTTTTAACACATAATAACCTTTCTTGGGAAAATCACGTGAGAGGTCCATTACCAATCTTGCATCCCAAAAACTTGTCTTTCTAAGATATTTCGCTTCCAGTCAGCTGCTTATGATTTTTAAGGCACATATCCGACCTGTCCTAGAATACTCTTTCCATAATTGGATTGCTGCACCTAAACATATCCTGAAACTATTGGATTTCGTCCAAAAAAGGGCAATTCGTCTGGTCGGTGATGCCCCGCTTACAAAATCGCTCACCAATTCCTACGTTTTTTTCCTTGGTTCTCGCGATGTTCTGAGCATTACTGGATATCCCTTTTCATGGGAACCAAAATATAAAAAAAATATTTTTACCTTTTTTCATGGGGAACAAGAATCCGCTGGCGAAGAGCCGATTTTTTTACAAATAAATTGTTTAAACTTACAGTCACATATAACTGTATCCAATTCCAGGAAATTTTTTACCAATCCGCATAAAATAATGATATAATTAATCAAAATGATTTTAAAGATGACTCTAATATTTTATAATGCCGTTAAAGAAAGAAACAAGTTGATGAAATAGGGGTTAAGTGTAATTAATTCTGCAACACAATAGTCAATGCAGCCAACTGAGAACGATTAAACATTTACACCAGAGTATATAAAATCGATTCGACTGTTTATCGATGAATGAACATAAAATGTTAGCCTAATTTGAACATAAAAAGTTAGCCTAAACTAACCTAACACCAACACTACCTGGTGAACAACTTTGCAAAAAAAGCACTAAGGTCGTGCTGCAAATAAACAGGTCAACATTTTCAAGAAATATAACATCAATATATTTTTATTTATTTTTTTATGTATTACCTAAAAGCAGTGTATGAAAACATTGATTTTGTTAGTTCACACACAATACATACCACACGTTTATTATAAAATAAAAAAAAACTTGTGACGAAAGTAAAAGAGAAAAAATGTACAGTAATTTACATGTTAATGAATTCCTTTTTTTTTTATTCGTATTTTACATGCAAAACATTCTGGATTTTTTTTTATGGTTTACACTGATTAAAAAGCCGGTATGGGTATTAATAAAGTATTTGTTGATTTATTTTTCATTTTTTGCACACCTTTAGGCGCTTAAAAATTAAAACTAATTTAGAAGACGAACCCGCTTATTTGTTTCTAATAAATCTTAATCTTAATGCAATAAACTACACGATGTCGAGAGGTTTGGTTCTCTTTAGAATTTGAACTCGGTTTTGGTTGTCCAGCAGTAATAGATTAATTTCATTTTCAACAGTTAGTATCTTAAAAATCCCGACGAAGATTGTCATTGTAAATATACCATTACGCTTTTTTTTTCAGTTTTCCTACTTGATTTTGATTGTCTAAAAGTTAAATAGCATTTGTGTCAACATTTAGGTATAGCATGACTTCGTACTTGCCTGCTCACTATTTAGTTTCTTCTTTAACAGTTTTTAACTTAAATTTTTGATAAAGATCGTGTGGATTATACCGTGATGGTTTTCTCTTTAATCTCCGTACTTGGTTTTGGTTGTCTAGCTGTTAAGGATCGTCATTCGAGTGATGCGGAGCAAGTGAAATGCGCCCATTTACGCAGTGTATCAGCTGTCAGGATTGCAACTGTACAAACCCCAAACAATGAATTCATAAAATCATATGAAAAATTTGTTTTAAAGTAATATATTCTTTCTTGATTAAATACTGATGGGCTAATTTTAAAATATCGTAGTATTTTACCCCCCTAAATAATTGTAATGTCTAAAAATGTTACTGAAATTTTCTTAAAAAATCTGGCAACAACGATTGCCAGCTAACCTCGTAGACACGCTGAGAAACGAAAAGACTGTGTAAGGCTACCTCTACACTCTCCTCGTGCGAGGAACTCTGGACTCGCCGCAGTTTACTGAGTCGAATGTTATCATCCACATTCTCGTGTCTACTCGCGAGAAACTCAGTTATACGTTGGTCTTCAACATGGATGTTGTAGAAATAGCTGCTGCTTTAGATCTCTATGCATATACATATTACAATTGTTACTACACAAAAAAAAATACTAAAGCTCTGAAAAAAAAGGAGATGGTGGATGACGTTTTTGACTCAAAACAAACATAACACTGCTAGAAGTGCGGCAAGAAATAGGGAGTCTTCTCGTATTTGACTCTGGTACAAAAAACCGACACGGAAACGAGTGCCTGCAGAACGAGGCGAGGAAGCACGAGGCGAAGTAAGTAGGAGTAGACCCACTACACTCTCGTCCTCGGCCCACTGCGGATAGAGTGTAGACGTAGCATAAGAAAATAATACCCAAGTACCTACGTAATGTGTTGTTTAAATAATAAATTGTTGCTTGCAATATTACATACTTTATAAAATACTAGAGGTGATCCGTGCGAATACTTCGCACCGATAGCGGTCAGTTGCGTAATATAAGTAAAAATGAATAAATGTAAATATTTATTAATTTTAAATATTTTAATTTACAAAGTAGTATCGAAATCAGTCTTATGTTAACATTATTATCCCAGATGGTACCGGCGACTTAGTCTGAGTAAGATCAGAACTTCGTGTAGCTCATTTTCTTCTCCAAGAAATTCATCCTTTAATCTTTATACCAAAATTTAATACTCATTCGTGTGCTTACATAACTCGTGCTACGCACTTGTTTATATCTTACACACATTTAAATCAATGATGCCTTTATCCCATTTATATAGTAAATAACTAAAATGTATTTATTTTTTAAAATAATACACGCTTGACACTCATAAAGAAACTTAAAACTAACAGGTGTCAATTTAATTTGGTTTATTGTTAATTTGAAATTGACCAATGCCAGTAAGAAATTTATGTAGCTAATTTGATATTGAATAATATCATTTTGATTCTGATTGCTGCCAATATCCATACATACATATTCACAAACTTTCGCGTTTATAATAGTAGCAGGATT
Source organism: Agelastica alni (assembly GCA_950111635.1). NCBI lineage: Eukaryota > Metazoa > Arthropoda > Insecta > Coleoptera > Chrysomelidae > Agelastica > Agelastica alni. The sequence goes on from OX467712.1 coordinate 20,948,758, forward strand.
TAAATTTTTTAATAACCAAAATATGATGTAAATAAAAAAAAAGTTGCATTGAAATAAAATTTGAGTATTTTATAAAAAATAACTGTTTAAAAATAAATATTCAAGTTTCCTTACAATTATTTTTTTTATTTATTAAAATTCTTTATATTTTACCTTTTCTCAAGCCTATACGATTGGTATACAGTATGATAGCATTTTATAACAATCGTAAAGTCTTGAGAAATGTTAAAATATAAGGGATTTTATTAAAAAAAAAAACAACAAGTAAACTTGAATATTTATTTTTAGACAGTTTTTTATTTAAATTCTTTTTCAATGCAACTCTTTTGTATTGGCATCATATTTTAGTTGTCTATGTATCATTTGATTTTTTGATTTCAAAATGTAATGAATGTGTGCGCGTTTTTTTTAACATAAGCTGCGATTACAACGTTGCCGCTTCTTCATACTTCGCTTTGTAAGCGTTACTATTGTTATTACAATGATAAAAAAATTTACTTTGAGAATTTATTATTACATAAAGTTACGGTAAATTATTTTGCTTTTTTAAATTTCGAAACTATATTTCACTACCTAACAGTAAAACAAAATCGGATTTTTTGCTTCCCTACAAGGAATGTTTTTTTACATTGCTGTTTCAGCTACATAAGAGCTCATGTTATTTTTAACATAAATGACAGATTCCTCCTCATATTTCTAAAATAATCATGCGTAATGTATGTGCATTATTTTTTGTCTTAATGTATGCAACACAGTAAGCTTTTATAGTTCTTCCTCGTTTATAGATATAGAAGTGAAATGGGAAATGACTGTTATATAAACATCGCTTTAGTCGGCATGAGTGAAGAACAATTCGGATTTCGAGGCGGCTTAGGTACCAGAGAAGCACTATTTTGCATGAACACGCTACTTCAAAGATGTTGGGAGGTAAGAAAGCCGGTGTACCTATGTTTTATCGACTACGAAAAGGCTTTTGATCGCGTACAGCATAACAAACTCTTACAAACTCTGCAGAATATACCCCTCGATAATAATGATATACGTTTGTTATTTTCTATTTACGGGAATCAATCTGCCACAGTAACACTAGATGGAGAGGAGACCACTCAGATACCTATGAAAGAGAGGTGTGAGACAGGGTTGTATTTTGTCTCCTACACTTTTCAACCTTTACACGGAGAATATATTTAAAGGGGCAACACAATCTGGTGAAGGAATAAAGATTGGAGGCGAAACCATTTTTAACATTCGATACGCAGATGATACTGTGCTCCTGGCTGAATCATTAAAAGAATTACAATGTATGTTAGACAAGATAAACAAAGAAAGTAATAGATGGGGACTGAAAATCAATGTCAAAAAAACTAAATTTATGGTTGTTAGCAAAATGAATGTTGGCCCGGAAAGAATAACACTTGATGGCGAGAATATAGAAAGAGTTCAGCACTTTAAATATCTTGGAAGCTGGATCAATCAGTCGATGGATCCAGACGAAGAAATCAAGGCTAGAATAGAAATAGCTAGAAGAGCATTTCTGAATCTCAAGCCGCTACTCTGTGCCAAGCAACTTAACATTCATCTGCGGGAAAGGTTTACCAAATGTTATGTATGGTCTATTCTGTTGTACTCTTGCGAAACATGGACGCTCCACCAAAAAATTATTGACCGCATTGCTGCATTCGAGATGTGGCTGTACAGACGGGTGCTTAAAATTCCGTGGACAAGCCGAACTACCAACGAGAATGTACTCATCAGAATAGGGCACGATAGAGAGCTCTTAACTACCATCAAGCGCCGCAAACTGGAATACTTGGGACATGTGATGCGTGGACCACGTTATAGTCTGCTTCGGCTTATTCTGAATGGCAAGATCGAGGGAAAAAAATGGATAGGCCGCAAAAAGCTATCCTGGCTTCGAAATCTCCGACAATGGACAGGTTTAACTGCTGAGGAACTTCTCCACGCAGCTCAAGATAGAGATAGATACAAAGAAGTAGTCAATATGGGAGTCGTCAACGCTTGAGAAAGCAAGACACTGTAAGAAGAAGAAGATAGTCGGCAAAATAATATCGTACTCTGTATAAAAAAGTTAACGTCATGTAGGAACAATGAACACATTATTAATAGCAGCTTATAAGAAATTCAGTGTAACCAATATGCATTTGCAATTAATGGAAACCGCATTTTGACGCAGTTGGAAAATTAACATAGACGTGTACATTATTATACATCGTCGTTGGAAACATGTTGTGTATATTCCTTAAATTCCCTTTTGTATAATTACAATTTCCCAAATTTGATTACCGATTATACATAAACGTCCTAACGATATTTGGCCTGGTGGTAGGGTAGAGAAGTTTTTTTTTTAACAATTGTTATTTTTTAAAAGCTCACCAAAAATATCAACGTTTTATAGTTACACTAATTAATATATCGATACCCAAAAATCCAAAAATCCTGTAAATTTGATTAATTTTAATGGAACAATTTTAAGTGAAAACAAAAATTTTCCACAATTTCTAGATACTTCTATAATAATGACAATAATTGTTATATTAACTATACCAGGGTTTCTTAAACCCCTATTAAAGTTTCCAGGTGACAGCGAACTTCTTAACTAACTAATTTAATCCCTCCTTCATCCCCCTCACAAAGAAAATAATAAAATTGACAGTTAAAACAAATAAGGTTTTTATTTTAATAAAAGGTAACAATAAATTGCCAAAAGAAATATCTTTTTAATATTAATGTGATGGGTGTGCTTTTTTCTTGTCGCAAATGGTGTCGATTTTTGGTGTAATTTTGAAAAAATTTAACCTTAATTCTGACTCGGTATCAAGACGATTTCTGTATTTAGTTAATAAGTATGTTGTAGCAAAGGGTAAAACAAAATTCACCGCTTTGCGTGAGAGTTCGGGATACTCTTCTTGTGTAGCTGCCTAAAAATCTATCCTTTTTATATCAGCTTGAAGAGGTTCATCTACGGACATTTCTAATAATGACTCCTGTTGCTTGATACTCAAACTAGAATTTATGCTCTCGTTCGTGACCGCAAATGGGTTACGAATCCAGCCATCTTTAGCATTATCAATATCTGGTAAAATACCTTTTCAGTTCGTCGGAGAGCTGAGAAAAATGAAAAACAATTCCAGCCCTTATTTCGGAAACCACAAATAAGGCGTTAGTCGTGATAAATTCATACAAAAGAGGAAAACATTCAAAGATATTTAATCTCAAGCAAGTTTTAATCTAGATTATTTCCAACAATCAATTTCATAAAAAGCGTATGAAAATCCGTTTGGTAGTTTTTGAATTTATCGCCTTTAGATAGACAGACGCGGCAGGGGGACTTTCCTTTTAGAATAAATGTCTATGTTTTTATGTGTGTATGTTCACTATGAGCTCCACAACGGTTGGTTCTTCTTTGAAGAAATTTTCAGGAAATCTTTAGATTAGCCGGCGGGTGATCCTGTGAAGTTTGGTAGCTATCGAATCAACGACAGGGGTGAGTGCGGGTTGAAATATAAAATCTAACAAAAATGGCCCAAATAAGTGACGACTTCATAATATTTGGGGTCGCTGAGTTTGATAGTGATATTCCCAAAGAAGGCAAGCCAACATATATATTATATATAGATTAGACTGTTTAAAAAAAATCAATAACTTTTTTTTTCTTAATTATATCAAAAATATTGGAATTGGTGAACAAAAAATACTGCAAAAGTTAAAGCTTTTAATATTTATATTAAGAGGTGCCGCACCGTAAATTTCAATTTCCCATTTGCAACTCACGTTAGAGATAACATTTAAAAATTATAAAAACAGATTATTATAGAGAATTTAATGCTCTACAATTTATTATTTTTTTGTCTAATATAGATACATGTAAATATGCACCCTTTTTATCGAAGCAAAAAAAGATAATCAAGCCACCAGAGGTATTTACCAGAATATTAAAGAAAAAAAATGTTCAGTCGCTATTGGCAGCACCAAATATATATTAAAGTTGGATTGTTTTTTTGTGGCCATCAAAAACGATTACGAGTTATTACCTATCTGATAGTTTTTTTCACTAATTCACATCTATATTTTGAAAAGTAGGAATATTCCGTTGGAATTTATGTAAAAACAAATCATCTTTAATACGATATCCATAAGTTTCCATCTTATTTTTTGTGTTCATTTCTTTACGATTTTTTTAATTTAGTTAAGTGAGCGATCTCTCACCCAATTAAGTATCAATATTGTAAAAGTGGTAAACAATTTAACGGTCTATCGAACATAAGAAATTTCTGACAGGTCTTAAATTGATTGCAATTTTCTTCCAGTCAGATTCCTTGAAAATTAATTTTACGTTCATAATTTCGACGATACTGATATTGGCGTTATAGAAAATATTAAACGAGCGATATTTGACTTGTTCTTGTCGTATTTTTATCATTAAGTTTAAAAGTGTGAAAGGCTTTCGCGGCCATCGTTTATTGCTGAATGTTTTTTCGAGTTTATTGGCCATCGTAGGTCTGAGTTAATACACGACGTTTCGCCATCTCGAGAAGATGGCATCTTCTGGAGATATAATGTCTGCTTTGTCACAAACTGTCACTTCCCGGACAGTTGCCGAAAAAAGTAACTTACAATACTTTGTCACGAGCCTACTTTTTCTCTTCTACAGTTCCATTATTAATTGGATCTCTGATAGTTTTGTATTCCTCAGGTACTCGTAAATAGTTTCGCTTACCGTATTTTGTTGTAATTTAAATTTATCACTCGTTGTAAATAGTGTTGCATACCTTGTAGTGATAGGATTCAATTATTAATGGCTGTGACATTTTTGTTAATCGATGGAGATGGATAGGGGGTTTTTGTTATAAGATTTTGCCTTGATTTTTGGCCTCGATTGTCGTGTGTTGTCAGCTATATTATTGTTTGGTTTGCATTTCTGTGTGGATGGGCTAGCTATCAACACGGACGAGTGCGATTATAAGTTTGGAACATAGATTTGCGAAGATTGTCGGTTGACGCGTGTTCCGTGTCATTTTCTTGTTATCCGGCCTGGGAGAGTAGTTTAAGGGAGTCGTTTGGTGTCGTCTTAGGAGTCGGGTGGTGGTGAGAGTTTTTTCGAACGATTTGATATTAACACGTGAGCAGAACCTCTATGGTTTTTTCTTTCATATCTGGCTGTATTTGGGCCATCTTAATTGGATTTTGGAGAAAAACCATTTAATTTTTAACTTGACCATTCTATCTTACCTTTGTTGTTGATATTTTGGATTTTGGTGTCGAGTTAAAATATCCGCATGCGGGATCTGATGGAGGGAAGCCATTGTTAAGTAGCAGGTGCAGTTCCATAATCAAACCGGCCACAGGAGCAGGCCACAGGAGTAGTGAATTCGTATACCCAAAGGTTACAAGTGATTTATTTTAGAATATTTAAACGACGTGATTCTCAATAGTTCTTTGTGTCCAAGTAAAAATATTTTCTTCATACTTATTTGTAAATATCCTACAATATTGCTATTTTGAAGGACAGCCATTGTAAAAAAGAAATATTTTTAAATAAGCTCGATTGTTTTAACAGTGTAAATCTTTATGTAAATGGTAAAAAAAAACGTGAGTAAATTAGCAGCCGTACGTGAACGTTTGATTAAGTATTATTAAAAAGTTGACTTGTATACGTTTTTTTTTGGTAACTTGATAAAGTTTGTTATTCTTACCTTTGTTTTAATTATTTTATGGAATCGTAAACTTTGGATTTTTGATTTATTGTTGTCTTATAAAGTTGTAAATTTTGAAGTTTCGATTTATTGTTAGCTGTTGATTTTGATTATATTTGTTATAAGTTTATTATTGAACTGTGTGCCTGGATTTATTGTTGGCTGTTAATTTTGGCTATATTTGTTATTGAGCTGTGTATTTTGATTTATTGTAGAAGTAAAGTATCCAATATATTTTGGCTATAATTTTATTTATTTGGTTAACCATAATCTTAGTTGTTTATCGTGTGGCTCTGTTAGTGCCTATAAGACCTAGGGGTTTCCTGCTTGAACCGTCTAAGTCGGTGGCGCGGCTCAGTTTTATTTTCCTTTTTTTTTCTTCTACCCTCTACGGCTGAGCTCGGGCATAATTTGCCAGTAGAGAGACCGCTGGCAGAGTACTCTTTAGAGAACGTAAAAAAGGACGTGGCAACTTATAATACGATTGTAAATTCCAATATTGAATGAAATATTTTTATTCGTTATCTTTAAACGGAACGGTTATGGTTTCTAGGAATTCATCTGATCAATATTACTATCGTTCACGTAGCATGCCATAAACGTCAACAAGCAAACGGGCTAGAGTAATTATTTTAAAATAGGTATAATTATTTAATGACAACCGTAGTAAAATCATGCTCGACACAACAACACTACAAAAAATGAAGTGGGAAATGGAGTAGAAAAAAGAACGAAATTTTTTTCTCAAAACGAATCGATTATTGAAAAAAACCTGTTTCGTTTAGAGAAGACTGACACATCTAATATCATATTAGAAAAACTGATAAACAATTTTACGGCCTAACGAACATAACAAACTCCCCAACTCGTCTTCTATTGATTGCAATTTTCTACCGTATACACACTGTCAACTCCTTTAAATATCGCCTTGCGTACTTAGAATTATAGTGATAAGAATTTAAATCCGACGCCCCGCAAGATCCGCAAGCAATAACTTTGTGTACGTGGTTCACTGCTTGCGATAAACGAAAAAGATCGGCTCTATTGGCGTGGTGTCTTTCGGGCTTAAAGGGGAAGAAAATTGATATTGTTATTTGACATGGTTTGCTTGTTAGACCGGATATTTAAGATTGTAATTCCAGATAAGCCAATTGCTATTCACACCTATAGGAAGCGTGCCTCGGCGAGAGGTGGGCTCTGTATCCTGCGATTGTAAATTAGGGCGTGTTGCTATTTAAATGTATCCTAACATTAAATTACCACGATCTCGGTTTGTCTAAGAAAACGTCCATTATTCTTTATTAAGTCAATTATTATTTATTCTTTAAGAGCATAATCCGAATTATTTTATTTAATCAGTATTTGTTTAGTTTTTTTATATCAAAGATTTCACGAACATAATGCACTAAATACATAGTACGGTTATGTCTAGATCATCAAGTAGGTACCACAATTATTCCTTTTGTTAGTGTTATATGTTAGTTAGTTATTTGTGTCCGAATCACACTATGTCCTTCCAAAAGTTTGCGGCTCTAATGGCCCTGTCATTTGCTAAAATTACATCGTTCCCTGTGCAGCTCTGTCCCATGTCGGTGCAGGTCAACAGGTGTGGAGGGTTCTGGATTTCTCCGCAGGAATACTGGGGTTTTCGTCCTCTGGTAGCCTTCCCCATTTTTGCAAATTTTCTCTGCACCTCGAGACTCCTGTGCGAAGTCTGTTGAGCGTTCTCCAGATTGGTTATGGGAGGAAATGTCCTGGTGCCAGCTCCTCTTTTTGTTGAGTGATTGGTCTTGGACCTCGGCGCGCAATTTCTGGAACCTTCTGGCTTCCTGAAAGACTTGCAAAGGTGTTATATGTAATCTAAGTAGGTTGAAAAGTGTTTTTATTAATAATACTTCTCAACGTTACACAATAATAGCAGGAATATTTTACGTTTGTCCATAAACCAAGAATTCTGGAATACTGATGGCTCACCCTATACGTTCATTACAAATCAGTTTCCTAGAACAAGCTGACCCATACTTACATACATATAGTCACACCTTTTCCCGTAGGGGTAGAAGAGACCACTTCCTTCCACTTGCTACGGTTCTTACACACATCTTTTGCGTCTTCTACTTTCATCAGTGCTCTCATACATGCTCGTCGATTGTTGGTACTCTTGACCTACCCTTTTTTCAAAACATTGTTAATCTTATCGAGATACGTTCGCCGAAATCGACCTCTACCGACTTGTCCATTCATACCTGCCTTATAAATTTGTTTCGTCAATCTTTCGTCATCCATCCTTTCTGCGTGTCAAAACCATCTAAGCATTTCTTTATCTATCTTTGTAATCACATCGTCTTTTACACCACAGCGTTCTCTTATCCTACTATTCTTTACTTTATCCAACCGAGTCACTCCGGCTATACATCTCAGACTAATCATATCCGCTGCATTAATCCTATTTTCATGCTTTTTTGCCACACCCACCATTTACTGCCATACATAATTTTAGGAACCAACACTCATGTATGCACAGCCAGACGTGCCTTTGTTGACACTTTCTGGCTGCTAATAAATCTATGCAGTGCCCCATTCATTTGTTTTCCTACCAAAACTCTTCGCTCAATGTTACTGTCATACTTTCCATCTCTCGTAAACTTTAAACCGAAGTATTCAAACTTATTTACTTGTACCACTCCTACTTCCTTAATCAGAACTTCACAGGTTGTAATGCTTTCTTTTCTTTTAAAAACCATTATTTTGTTTTGCTTACATTTATTTTTATCCTTTTGATTTTTATGGCATCATGCATAACATTAATGATCATCTACAACTTCTCTTTGAATGACGCTAATATGACGCTTTTTTTTAATGCTTTAAACAATCGTCTGTGTATAAGTTAAACAGCCATGGCGAAGCCACACATCCCTATCTCACACCTTTTGTTAAATGTTAAACCAGTCCGTATATACTCCGTTTTAGAATTTTCGTTTTGCGTATTTCATCTCCCAGGCTGATACCCAGCATCTTTCGCTCCATTGCTCTCTGGCAGACTCTTAAACGGCTTATGCTGTTGACCGTGAGAGTGGTGGTCTCTAGGCTATATATTTCTACGGGGAGAATGCACGCATCGTACAGTTTTCTCTTGAGGCAGATTGGGTCTTTACGGTCTCCGAGAATATGGTTTAGTTTTCCAAATGCAGCCCAAAGTCAAGCCTTGTTGGTTGTCCCTGTCCAATTTAATATTATAACCCAGATAGATGTACTGCTCCACGGTTTCCAAGTGGTGGTAACACAATTCGCAGCATTAGCAATGGGATTTGAACAACTTTCGGAAAAGGTCTTTTCGTTATTGGTCTATCAGTTTTATTTCTTAAACTAACAAAAAATTCAAAACGTATACATTTGGGTTACATGTATGGTTGAAGTCGTAGATAATTTTTCTCTTTTTTTAATTATATATCAGTATTATTAATATATCTTTATACACTGTGTTCATTTGAAAAGGACCCACTCTTGATATTTCAGAAATGCGACATATTAAAATAAAATGCCAAAACTCGTCAGCCATAAACTTGAGGGGTCACTTTTTGGCCCTCAATTTTTTTTAAACAGATGTTGACCTTGGCAAGAACAGTAGACAAATACGTGTATCTCGGACGGATATGAATTAAGTGGAAAGATGACATCCAGAAACTGTCAGGTACCCAATGGATGAGTCGGACGACCGATAGAAACGAATGGCGACGAATTGGAGAGGCTTAGGCCCGAAGATGGACGGAAAGAAGCGGAAGAAGATGGTGTTGATGATGATTTTGATGATACAGTTGTGAATATCTTAGTGATTTGCTAAGTAAAATTTATTGTGTAGAAATATAAGACTAAAAATTGCTAAGTTATTGTACTGAGTGTTTAGAATTATTGAACCCAAAGACTAAAAAATATCGTAACAGTATGTTTGAGATCTTGTAACTTAAATAGAAAACAGACTATTATGAAATCTTAAAAAATAATCATTTTACGTAATGAATAGTTTATCTTGATTAAACTTGGTACGCCACTCATGATATTGCGAAATAGGGATGGAGTGATCAATCTGCTTAATGTTCTCTGCGAATTGTAAATGCTTTCCTAAGAAGAGGAAAACGTATAATAATATTACATGCCGATGAGGAAAAAGGTTTTTTGCTGAATTGTTTGCTATTATCGGCAAATAATATTTTGAGTGGTTCCTTACATCCAATTAAAGACCGGTCTTAGACCTAAACTCTTTAAGGTGCCAAATTCGTAAAATAGCAACAATTATTTTTGACTTTAAAATTCTGGATTTAAAACACTCTGGTTCAAAACTGCAAGCAGTACCTACGTTCCATGGGATTATTAACGTGCTAAAAAATAAAATATTTTTGCGGTTGAATTTTAAACAATATTTACCGTTAACAACTAAATCAAAGTTGGTAAAGCATTTAGTAATATAAAATTATGCAAATTTTACAAAACCAACATGCCGGTTTGTTTACTTTTCATTTGACAAAAATGTATGTAGGTAATTCACACTAGAGTAATCTAATTTTTGATTGCTTTGATTTGTCTGCAAATTCAAATAATGAACCCATAAATAGAAAATAAACATGCACAGTGGAGCTTCATATTTGAAATTTGATCTTAAATAATAAAACTCCAAATTTATAAATAACAAAACAAAATTTGTCAGAGGTCTAATAATAGATGGCAGTATGGGAGCAGTATTGCATTTAAAGTTACTGCGCGGGAAATTAAAAAAGTCACTGACTTATAAAACTGCTTTCGTAAATCAGTCCTAAGAAAATATTTATGTTGATATTAGGGTGTCATTAAATAAAAATATGTAATAGAAAAATAAAAGCTGTGATTATTTTATGCAACAATGGTGCTAAATAAAATTAGCTGCTTTATTAATCCTAATAATTAGTATTCCAAGCAAGTCTTATATTCTCATAATAAATATTTATTAACATTACCTACTGCCGTTAAATGAATCTAGATTTTAAAACCTTTTATGTTTAAATAGGACATACTGTGATACTTTTTAATCAAACTATTTATCTTGTTAGTTTGATTAGATTTTACTTAATGGGTACAATGTTTGTAGAAATAGTAACTTTCTGTTTTATTTTATTTTAAGTAATCAAGATGTAAATAAATGAAATGAGTAAAGAAAGTCTGCAAAAAAATCTTTTCTTTGTCAACCATTATCCATCCATTTCTGGATGTAGGTCTCTATCTTTCGCAAATCTCATCCACTGTTTGCTAGCCAGTGCTCTTATGTCGTCCACCCATCTTTTTTAAAGTTTTCCGTTGCTCCTTGTTGTTTTTTTTGGCCTCAAATCCAGTATTATACGTGTCCATCGGTTGTCCTCGAATCTGGATATATTCAATGGTCCTTTCTTTTACTTTACAAGCATCTGAACATCACCCGAAATGAGATTATTTACTATTATTTATCAGATCTCATTCAATGATCGTCGTAGGCGAATAGCCAGGGGTGTAGTTGTTTTCTGATGGATAATAGATCCACATATATCTATTGCATAGGTTAACATGCAGCGAAATTAGCTGGTTCTTTAAAAATCAGTTTTATACATTTTTATATTTATTTTTGCTGTCAAGAGTTTTCTATAATAGTATTATAGTGTAATATAATTTTTATATATTAAATATTAAAAAAATGTATTTCTTTACATGTAGTACAGGGTTATTTACTATAAATTACCCATCCAATATTATCATTATTCTGATTTAAAAAACTTTTACATAAAAGTTGTGTTGTTATAAGTGAATATTGTTAAAATGCATTTAGGGAATACAAAAAAACAACTTTATTTTATTTTTATCCTGTTTCAAAAATATACCACATGTAACGCCGACCTTATACCTTAAAGTTAAACGTTAAAATAGTCACTGTAAATATGCAAAAGTTAACATTAATAAAGTACGCTATATAATTACAACTATTGTATGTGATAAGTGACATTTCTTTAAAGCGCAGCAGTCTCCCAATTGTGATCGACGCGCTGTCGCGACAGACAACAGGGCCGGCTTGTAACAATAATTTAAAATGAACTAGTGCAACTGATCTTAACGAACTAGTTCCCTAGTACCCACCTCTAGTATGCATCCAAATCATATTAACAAGTTTCGCTTCCGGCAAATTCTGTGCGTACCTATATGTTACTTATGAAACAGTAGTTCTTAATTTCGTAGCTTACTTTAATAATGTTAACTTTTGCATATTTACAGTAACTATTGTAACTAAAATATACACGTTTAATAACTCAAAAGCTGTATGAGGTAGGGGTAATATGTGGTATATATTTAAAATCAGAAATATGTAACAATTTTGGTACATAAAAAATATCCCATTAAAAAATATATTTTTATTTACTAAAATGTACTTTAAATAAAATTTTAACAAAATTTAATTACAACCACACAATTTTAAGGGTTAGTTTTTTTATGAGCAATAATATCTAACGATAATAATAAGTAATATGTAGTAAATAACCCTGTACTTGAAATAACAGTGTTTCTTTTTAAACTACTTGTTAATTTTTTTAATCCTTAATACGTTTTATTAATTAATATTTTTTTATTTCAGGTACCACGACTTTTTTTATTAATAACTTTACCGTGGATTATATTAATATCGTAAGTATTTTTGAACAAAAATATAACAAAAATTATCAGAAAAATAAAGTAACAGTGCAGCCAAACAATTTAAAGTATAGTTGTGTACAATATTTTATCTACAATGTTTTATTATTTATTTATTCTTACAGTACAATGTAAAATTAATATTTCTCTGCTCTGATATCTTTTTAATTTAATAAATTAATTTTTATATTTAGTTCCTGTCAGTTAGAAATTCTCAGCTTGTGCCTGTATGTTTCATCATTAACAATTGTTTTACATAGGTACCTACCTATATGTTGAATTTTATATAAGGTCGAAGGTAAACAAAACATGAAATTTTGATAAATGATTACTTTTTTCAAAATGCCGGGTGCTAAATATCTTATTACCTTTTTTCCCGTTTAAATTATGATTTATAACACCAGAAAATATAATGGTTCTGTCAGTTAGTATTTGAGGATTACAGTAAAACTAATTACATTTTCTCTCACATATTATTTGATTAAATGTTTTCATTACACAAAATATAATTTGTGGTCTAATAAATATTCTGAATGTAAGTATAGATTTAACATTTAATTTTTATTTTTTAAATTTTTTTTGGACCTGAAGGAAACGTATAAAGAGAAATAATTACTTAATCAGGATGTAAATAATTTTCCCATTTACAATGCTCATAGCATAGAGATAAATTAATAATGAAAGTAATACGTTAAACGTCCCCATTTTATCTCTAAAGACGCTTTTTTTTTAATAATTAATTACTGACCTCAAAACAGTTTACAATAAAACTATTTACAAAAAATTCAACTAAAATTAAGTTATTCCATAAAGCAAACAAATGTATTTTATATTTCTTAATCCTATTTTAGGTTTCTGACACAGGTTTCTTAAACTTTCATGAATTATTGGTTGTGGGATCTTATTGTACTCCTAAATGTTTCTATAAATTGGCGAGTCCTGTCCCTTTTTGGTCCTGGCGTATCTAGTAGTCTTGTAGTTCTTAATTTTTGGTTTGCTCTTGTGTATGTGTTAATTTCTCTATTATTTTGCAGTTTAACATTTGTTACTTTGGATATTATATATAAGTTTTGTTTGTTCTAGTATTTATTATATTTATTATTATTTTTAAGAATATCACCTTCTTATACTAGGGTGGTCCCATAAGTACTTATCCTACAAAAGTAAAACGAAAATTTTAGAAAAATGGTGATTTATTTTTCAATATAGTCTCCTTTTAGTTCGGTACACTTGACCCAGCGATGCTCCCACTTCTTTCACCCGTCTAAAAATATGTTTTCCTGAGGTCTGCAAAGTAGGCCTCCGTCGCGGCGATACAATAGATTTGCATTGTTTTTTTTTAGTTCAAATTTCAGGGTAGGGTAGGTATATGTTCCTTTTCAGCCATCTTAGTCTCATATTTTGGAGCACATTTGCACTTACATTACCACTCCTCTCTTCAGTAATTTCATTAAATTTTAATTACACATTCCAACTAAAAATATTTGTACGTACTTCTTTGTTTTATCGTCAAACAGGGTTATTCGACAATCTTTGTGTTTTGTAGACGTTCAATCCTACTTTGTCGAATTTAGCCATGTGCAGTCCCTTTCAATATTAATTAATTTCTACTACCCTTAGGTTTATTTGATAAAATATTAAGCAGATCAATACATAATAAACAGTATTGCCGTAGCAAAACTAACTTTTTCAAACCGAGGGCTCTTTTCAATATAATATAGTTCTAGTTGTCCTAGTGTTATCGGTTCATTAAATTAAATTTGTATTTAAAATTTATATGGAGATACTGACCAAATTTTGAATAATGATCATGATAATATCAAGATATCGTGCCCACAAGATTTTTCAACTCACACACACATACACACACTACACACAGACAAAACAAACAACAGTCACGCTGAAAATGGTGCCATCCGACGCGTGGGGCCATGAAACGTGCAGCGCACATGGTTTTGGCGATTTTTATTTTTGGGGGTAAACCAATACTTTTCCCTTTCCCGTCGGTTCGGTAAAAGTAAAAATAGCCTTGTTCTATTGAAAGTTAACTTAGAAGCTAATCATGAAGGCATCTGAATATGTAATAAGGAGAGTACCATCAACATCATCATCATCATCATCAAACAGCCTGTCTCGTCCACTGCTGAACATAGGCCTCCGTTAACGATCTCCATTTATTTCGATCCTGGGCATCCTGGATCCAATTTGGTGCTACTCTTTTTATGTCATCCGTCCACCGGGTCGTCGGACGACCTCTGTTCCTGAACGCATCTTGCCTAGGTCTCCACTCTATGATCTTTTTGGTCCATCTTTCGTTGGTCATTCTTGCGACATGTCCAGCCCAGTTCCACTTTAAATATGTTATTCGCTGGATTGCATCGGTAACCCCTGTTCTCTGACGTATTCGATCATTCGGAATCTTGTCTCTCAGCGTGACTCCCAACATGAAGCGTTTCATGGCTCGCTGGGCCACTCCTACTTTATTTACCGATTTTCGTGTTAGAGTTAGGGTCTCCGAACCATAAGTCAGAACCGGCAGAACACACTGATCAAACACCTTCCGCTTAAGGCATATGGGGGTTTCGGACTTAAAAATGTGTTTCAGCTTCCCATAGGCGGCCCACGTTAGCCCTATCCTTCTTTTGATTTCGCAGGTTTGATTGTCCCTGCCAATCGTAACATCATGGCCCAGATATCTGTAGGATGTAACTTGGAAGATTTCTTTTCCTTCTACTAAGTAGTTTCGGCTTGGGACTAGATTTGTCATGAAATTTGTTCCGATGGATTTATTTTAAGCCCAACTTTATGTGAAGCAGATGTTAGACTCATAAGCAGTTTCTCTGCTTTATCCAAGCTATCTGAAATCAGTACAATATCGTCCGCGAACTGAAGGTGACTGAAATTTTCACCGTTAATATTTATACCCATATTCTCCAACTCGACACTCTTGAACATATACTCCAACAAAGTGGTAAATAGTTTAGGGGAGATTGTGTCGCCTTGTCGTACACCGCGCTGCACTCTGAATCTCTCTGTCTCTTCATGGAGTCTTACGCTCGCTGTATATATGTTGCAGTATAGCAGAGTATCTGTGGTCTACTCGGCAGTCGGCAAGTGCTTTAAACATTTCACTGTGCTTGATGGAATCAAACGACTTTTCGTAGTCCACAAATATTAACACGAGTGGCTTGTTGTACTCAACGGACTTCTCGATCAATGTCTTAATAACTTGCAGATGGTCATTTGTTCCGTATCCGGATCGGAAACCTGCCTGTTCTGTCGGCTGGTAGAAGTCCAATTTCGATGTTAGACGCTTAGTTAGAATTTTGGTAAACAATTTATAGAGATGAGAAAGCAGGCTAATTGGTCTATAGTTCTTCAGGTTGGCAATGTTGCCCTTTTTATGCATGATGATTATGATTGCATTGTTCCAGTTCGTAGGTGTTGTGGTTTCCATTAGACATTTATTGAATAATTTTGTTATGGCCTTTAACAGTTGTTCTCCACCTTCCCTAACTGCCTCAATCACGATGTCGTCCTCCAGGTGAGGACGAGAGTACCATGCCTCTTGTATATTCCCCTTTTTCATTCTACCGGGCTCTTGTTTTAAAGTAGGAGGTAATGTGATATCCAAATTTCTCTGCTGTAAAAGGAATTGTTAATCAGAAAAAAATCATTAAAACCATAGAGCTTCAAAAAAGGCTGCAAAATGGATTTTTTATAATCAAGACTTTATTCATTATTGACCTCCACGTTGTAAATGTTTATCTAACTTATTCCAATTTTAATTCCATATTTTAATGGTGTATTTATGTTATTCGCAATATTTTTGTTTTTGTTTTTAAATTTTAATTACACATTGCAACTTAATTTAATAAAATTTGCTTTCAAAATGTCAGATTAACTGCTTGTTTTATTATTAAACATAATTTTAACATTCCCATCATTCTGTTTCAACAACTGTGCTAACAGTAAATATGTGGGAGTATTGATAATCATAGTTGGTCTTGGATAAACACAAACCACTAAAACAATTGTTAAAACAGACTCTAATAGAGAATGTGACAGGCACATCATCAATTTTGTGTGAAATGTCCGGTAAAACTTTGAAATCACCCAAATCCAGTGCCGTATGTGTAAAAGGCTTTGGAAACACAGATAGTTTTAAATACAGATAAATGCATAAATTACCACTTACTAATATTGTCTGTCACAATTTTTCTGATTCATTTTTTTGGTATCACACAATATTGTTACACAATTTATCACATAATAATTTTTACTTGACACCAGAATTGCGAATTTATTTATTGACTTTTCAACCATATCATAACTTAATTAATGAAAATTCACACCACATAGCTGTATTAATTTATGAACAAAATGACTCATAGATTGTCATTGGTTGCCTTCTATCTTACGACAGAACGAAGTTATCCAGAAACTGGTCGCTACCTGCTCAAGATCGTTTTTTCAAACTTTTGATCTTATCATTACTGCAGCTCGAGAAATATCTTATTTTTTCGCTTAAAATGTATATAAAAAGACAGATCAGGTGGTACTATTTATTATAACAGCGCATGTTGAAATCTCTTCTGTATGACGGTGGTAATTCTTGCACAAAAATGTTATTAATTTATAATCCAAAAAAATTAAATGATAATTGTGCTGAAGGTTTTATTTTTTAAATTATCTGGGTAGACATAGCCAAATCAAACCAGTCATTCTTGACCGTTTTATGATTTTCCTTTGAGAGTTTAAGAGATTCAATATGCTCGTCATCTCACGATAACATGCAGACCCCTGACATAGTTCCGCTTAATTGTAACTTGGCTGGACTTTACTCATTGGTTCTTGGCTGGATTAAATCATTAGGCTTAGTCCTCTTAGAGAAAAGTCTAAAAAAAACCAAGATAATGATAGTAGACAGAGGAAACAAGCTACAACAGTTACAAGTTGGAAACAACTTAGCAGACATCGAAAGAACCGACAGCCTAACATATTTAGGAGCCTTGATAAATAACCAGGGAAACTGCGAACCTGAAATTAGACGTCACATACAAATGGGACGAACATAGATGACCGATCTAAAAATAATATTGGAAGACAGACAAATATCGCGAAACACAAAGATAAAACTTGTACAAACACTATTATTCGCAATATTCATGTATGGTGTAGAAAGCTGGACGATCAAAGAAGCAGACAGGAGAAGAATTGACTCCTTTGAGCTCTGGTGCTGGAGAAGACTACTGTGCATCCCTTGGACAGCACGGAGGACAAATGTAACAGTTATTCAAGAAATAGGCATAAAAGATCGACTGTCAACAATATGCTGACGACAAATTCTTCAATACTATGGGCGTATAAACAGAAGACAAGTAGACAACATGAAAAAATTGATAATATAAGAAAAAAATAGAAGGTCAGAGGACAAGGGGTCGCTCTTCCACCAGATGGGTAGACCAGGTAAAGAAAATTACGGGAAGACCCTTACAAACAACCATTAGAGACACAAAAGATAGAACACGACTGACAGAGAGAGTCTTCTTAAGTCGTCTCAGCTGTCCTCCGACGTTTAGTAGTCGTACAGCTTTGATGATTTGCAAGGCTTAGTTCATGACTCCTAGCTGCCTTGGTAATTTCTTCTTCAACACTAGTAATGTTGACATAAGATTGATTTTAACAAATAGAGTAAAAATCTAATAGCAAATGTCCTATCTGTGGTACGCATAAATAGGAATTCTACAAATAGTTAGAAGTTTTGTAGGAACAAAATACTTGGAAAATGGATGCTAACCGTAATTATATATATATATATATATATATATATATATATATATATATATATATATATATGTATACTCGTATTTTGTGGCTTTACACCTCTTGTGAGGTTGCGCCGCTTTTGCTCTCTAAATCAATTTAACGGAGTGGATCAGTCCCCATCCTTAGTTCATTATTTGTTCGCTGATTTTCCGCCATTTTTTCCGGACTCTTGTTTTCTCCTTTCATCTTGTAACTCCTGCCTTGCTTAAGTCCTTTTCTACCTCTATTAACCATTTCGATCTGGGTCTTCCACGTCTTCTTTTTCCTTCTGGCTGCCATTGTAGCATAGCCTTTGTTACTGCTTCTGGTCCTTGCCTCCATATATATCCCAGCCACTTGATTCTTTGAGTTTTAATTTTCTTCATTATGTCTTCTCCATTTAGTTCTCGAATGTGTGCTGATGTCTCCCATACTGGTGCAGCAGAATCTAAAGTCGAGATACAGAGTGCAAGCGTGCAATTTTTTTTTCGGACTTTCAATGCATCGATTGCCTATTGGTTTTTGGATCATACTGGAATATCCAATTTTCATTGCAAGCGATTACGTTTTAAGTAAATCTGGTTGTGTTTTTACTACTTACGAATGTCCGAGTAAACTTGTTGCCTTTTTGATTTTGAAAAATGTTTTTTTTAAAACCCTTTCCTTGTTCAAGTCGTCGTGAAAAATCTATCCAACTGTTTTTCTGTCAATGTTAAGACGAAATTGCTCACGCCCGCCATTAACCGCTTTGTCAAATCTCCCCACACATCCAATAAATAAGTGACGACATATCTTTCATATACTTTCTCTTACATTGTATTAGGCACTTTCTGCGAACATTTGTCGTTGATTACACCGTTTGACAATTTCGCAGCGGACGATAATTTAATGTTAGTTCTTCACTTTATTTAAAAACTAAACAATTTATGGTAATACATAATTGAAATATTTTGTTACTTTTAATGTAAATTATGTTAGAAAGTCACCAAAATCATAATATTTTCAAAATAAAAAAAATTTCCCAGCTATTTTTTTCATTTGAAAAAAGTTAATAACTTTCCGACATTTAACTGTAATTATTAAAATTGTCCCCAAAATTTTGCTGCAAAGTAATGTATATTAACAGCGTGAGTAGAATTATTAGATTTTTATTATGGCGGGCTTGTCAATATCGTCTTAACCGGTGGCATTTTAATTGTCGCTGTGTATCTATTGTCTTTATTTTCAAAACTTGTATTATTAGGTACAAGATCAACATTTTTGGAGTATTAACAAAAATCGTGAGTTAACAAAACTGGCGTGTAACAGTTGAACTATTTTTTGACAAAAAAAATAACGATCTGCGGGTGAACATTTTTCCCTTTGGATCAGAGATTATTGAATAATTTATTCATGCTTTTTTTTAGAACAAAAATTCAGGTTAAGGTACCTGCAGGTATTGCGTTACCTTATATATCGTGCATGGAAATATGTTTTTTTTATAGTCTATCTATAAACATCTTTACATATATTTTCCATTTGGTTTATATTGCGGGCTGTTTGGCGGAAATTTTCATTTAAGCGTATCGTGTGGATTATACTTTACGGCAGGCACTCTTTAAATCGCCATGTTTCTATGGAACGTTTTATCAGTGAACTGGCGGTTTTAAACAAAACGAACGACGCGACTTTTTTACAATACGGTTGAGTTTCATAACCCATAAGAAGGAGCGTAATACGGGTTTTATGATATCGGTAGTAGTTTACTAAAAATATTGAACGTAGCTAACTAATCTGACATTATCCATTGCCTGAAAGACGATAGTAGAAGGATAAGAAAAAAATTATTTTCTCTATGATATATCTCCTCGTGTACTGTGCGGTCTTAAAACGAAAAATTTGTTGATTTTGCATTTTTACACCATTCTGCAGCTTATTTACGGTGATTTATTTTAAAATAAGGCATGTAAAAAAACTCCTGAAAATATCTTACCTTCAGTACACCTCGCACAGTTGGAGTTACCTGCGTCAACTTCTCACATTTCGGGTTGTATTCGAAAGAGATTTAAATAAAAGTTTTGTTTAATGCTGGTCATAAAGAAATAAAACTTGGAAAGGGAAGGGAAATCCTTACAATTTAACGTTTAACGGACCAAATCCGCAAATGACCATTTCAGTGTTTCAGAAGTTTAAAGCTATACTATTTTGCGAGAACAATGAAAGTTTGTAATTCACGTTTAGCATTAACGATATACAATTGGAAGCTAATTGCTTGAAACAACATAAAAACGGAGACGAAATGTTTTAAAATCATAAAATTATCAAACGCTCACAATCTCTATACAAAAAAATCACAACCTCCATACAAAAAAATGGCAAAAAGCAAACATTTTGGACAAAAGGTAGATTACCAATAATTATGGCCGACACAAAATGCACCTTCTGTGTTCAATCTATCACCAATCTTTAGTGATAATTTAGCGACCACACTCTGATTGGTAGATACTGCTCTGAGCATTATGTCTATCTATTATTAATGCAACTCTTTAAAGCCAAACCCCTTTAAGACTCAAGTCAGCGCCTTTCATTTTCACTCCCGTCAGGCAAACAGAAAACTCAATGTTACCTGGAATAACGCCACCCTAGAGCACATTGAAAAACCTACCTATCTTGAAGTTATATTGGATCGCTCCTTACATACAGGTTTCTTTGCCAAAAAAACACGGAAAAAGGTGGAAGCGCAAAACAGCCTCATGAGAACAGCAAGTGGGGCGCAAAACCTACAGTGGTGAGAACGTCAGCGCAGGCGTTTGTTTCTTGACGGTGGAGTATGCTTGTCCACTGTGGAACAGATCCAGCCACGCCAAAAAAGTAAACACTAGCCTGCACGAAACATGCAGGTTTATGACAGGGTGTATAAAGGCAATCCCACTGGAGAAACTCTATAAAGCATCAGGCTTATCAGATCCCAACTCACGTAGAACAGCGCATGAATTCACAGAGAGAACCAAACAGACCCTCGACGAGCGCCATCCACTGTTCGGCTATGAAGCACACCTAGGAAGACTAAAATCAAGAAAAAGCTTCATGAATACCCCACCGGACGAGCCTCCCGCCTGCTACCCAATATCAGAGTGCGCTTCAAACGGTATTTCTACCGATTGGACAACATGGTTGGATAGAAACGACAAGTGCGACTGTGGAGCCATACAGGACATGGAACAATGATTTATGGATACACAGCTAGCAAGCATTGGACACAGCCCAATACTGGGCTCAGAAATTACAGTGCAGCACTTTTTACACTGTCTCATATAGGTCATATAACTATTAATATGCGTCATGGCGTGAACAGTCACATTAAAAATGTAAATTAATCTTCAAGAATAGGTACATTGTAAAACTTAAATAACAACAACAATTGTCCTAAAGACCTGTTCTGAAGAGCTTATCCCAGTTCTCTGTAGACTCTTAAAGCTATCATACAGCAAAGAAGTATTGCCGTCCATGTGGAAAAACGCTTAAGTCCAACCCATTCCAAAAAAGAAAAGAAGACTATTCCTGCGAATTATCGCCCTATTGCATTGCTCTCAGTCATATCCAAAGTTATAGAAAAAGCGATAAGCATAAAACTCATCAAATATCTGAAAAAGTTTGAGATAATTCATGACAGACAATATGGATTTCGACAACTTCGGTGAAGATTTGCTGGCTTATGTCACTCAGCTCTGGACAAACACTATTAAGAAGTTTGGTGAAACCTGTGCAATAGCCTTGGATATATCTAGAGCCTTCGACCGCGTTTCACATCCTATCGATCACTTTCGGTGAATGATACAAATAGACTTAGGCAGAAACAGGTTGATTCCATTAATAGAGATCTTAAAGCAATCGTCGAGTAAAAAACCAACAATCTTGTTCAGTTTAACACCCAGAATACACAAAGCGCCACGTTTCCCAAGAAAGTGAATTTCTCAAATCATTCCATCACAATTTCCGGAAATACCATTGAATCAAGTCCCTTCATCTCGATTTTGGGAATCACGGTGTCCAATAATATATCTTGGCATGACCATGTTGCTAACATCGCAAAGTCAGCAAGCCAGAGGCTGGGTTTTCTGTGGAAAGCTAGAAAGTTTTTTACTCCTGATCAACTGTTGACGACGTACAAGGCTCTAATCCGACCTCTACTGGAGTATTGCTCGCACATTTGAGGTTCAGAACCAAGGTACTCTCTTCGTATTCTAGATTCCATTCAGAAAAGGGCCATTCGGTTGATAAACAGCTCAACTCTCACGAATACCCTTCACACACTAGAACATAAAAGAAGAGTTGCAGACCAGACATTACTCTACGATATTTTCGTGGCAGATGCTCCAGAGAAACAAAAACTCTTGTACCACCACTGGCCACATTCGGCGGAAGAACTCGGCACGCTGATCAGTCTCACCCATTTACTCTCAAGATTGACACTACAAGGACCAATCTCCATCAAGAATCCTTCTGTTACAGGGCTGCTACAGAATGGCACAAGCTTTCAAAATTGATTTTTATAGAGAACTATGACCTGCAACTTTTCAAAAAGGGGGTCCACAATGATCACTTTTCTATAATTCCTCCCCCTTCTAATAGTCGCAGTGCGGGCCGTCCGCGGCCCACACGATAAGTCTATCCTTTTTGCGTCTATTTTTAGTAAAAAAAAAGATAACAAAAAAATTGGGCTTGGTTTTTTTGTTTACTCTAATGATGTATGTTTACCTATCAGATGTTCTATGACCGCCTCGCGAACTTCATTGTCACCATCATAATTTCTATTTCAACAGCCGCTTTTATAAAATCTCGCACACACGCCGCGCCGGCTCCTGCTTTTAATAAAATTTTCTCCGTTATATTACACCGGTAGAAGCATTACGCCGCAAAAATAATTTAATAAATTCTTTTGATAGAGAAATTTGAAATGGAGCCAGAAATTGTTAGGGCCGAGGAATATCCTTTCGGAATTTTTGCATGGATACCTGCTTTCATTCTGGTGGGTGGGATGTTTTAACGAAAAATAATAATAGCGGCAAACTCTCCCGCATTTTCAGATAAGATTAGGTATCAAATAATTAGTTTGAACTTTTTTGAGCTGGCATTTAACGGTCGAAAACTTTTTGGGCCAAAGAAATTTTCTGAAAAAGGGAAAGCGTGAATCGTTTTATAAATCGTGTTAACTTTTCGACTTTTTATTTACGTTATTTGCATTTGCGAGATAAACGTAGACAAATATCGTAAATTATGATAAAAATAACCGTAGATGTATGAAAAAATTGTTTTACACAAATAGGTCATGATCTCTGGTGCTTGGTTAATAAAAAAATGGTAAATATTTGTATGCAAGATAGCGTTACTTACAGTTATAATATGGTTTTTCAAAGTTGGAATAGATAACTAATTTTAAAAGTATATTTCGTTTGAAGTTGAATTAGAAAGGTTCATTTATAAAAATGATGATTAAAAAGTATTGGGTTTGTTGTCGTAAAGAATTCGTAACAAGTTACAGCAAACAACTTGTCAATAAATTTTTACTTTGTTTCTTCTATTTTATTTGTTTGTTGTATCTTGGGGAAAATTACCTACCTTTTCTATACACTAACATATTGTTTTCTGTAATTACATATTGAAATAAGACGCATAAATTATACCTATTATAGTATTTCTTAAAATAAACAGATAGTAATGGTAAAGTTTAATAACATAACATTACCTACGAGGGCAGTTTGATAAGTCAGTGACTTTTTATATTTTCCGCGCAGTTACTCCAAATGCAACAGTGCTGCCGTCAACTATAATTTATCAGTGGGCAACTTTCTAATTTTGAGCAAGCTACGTCGTGCAGTTGGTGTTTGATAGCCGTTCAAAGCAGACAACCTCGTAAATTTTTACGAAAATGGAAAAAAGTGAATTTCGTGTGCTGATTAAGCATTACTTTTTACATAAAAAATCCATCACTGAAACTAAGGAAAGACTTGATAAATACTACGGGGACTCGGCACCATCAATTTCAATGGTTAAGAAGTGGTTTACAGAGTTCCGTTGTGGTCGTACCAGCACTAGTGACGCCGAACGTCCAGGTCGCCCAAAAGAAGTGATCACGCCGGAAATCGTCGATAAAATCCATGAAATGATATTGGATGATCGGAGAATAAAAGTGCGTGAGTTGGCTCATGCTGTAGGTTTATCTCAACTGAACGGGTACATCATATTTTACACGAATATTTGGACATGAAAAAACTCTCTGCGAGATGGGTGCCGCGATTGCTCACACTCGACCATAAGCGCAATCGTGTGACCACTTCAAAAGAGTGTTTAGCGATGTTCAGCCGTAATCCGGACGAATTTTTGCGCCGTTTTGTTATGTGGATGAAACATGGATCCATCACAACACGCCAGAGACCAAGGAACAATCGAAACAGTGGGTTGCTCGGGGTGAACGTTGACCAAAGAAGGCGAAACAGAGTCTGTCAGCCAACAAGGTCATGGCCACAGTTTTTTGGGATGTACGCGGTGTCATTCACATCGATTACCTTAAGAAAGGTAAAACGATCACCGGCGAATATTATTCAAAGCTTTTGAACAGATTCGACGTTGATTTGAAGCAAAAACGGCCGCATTTGGCGAAGAAAGTGCTGTTCCATCAAGACAATGCACGTGTGCACACTTGTCTAGTCACGATGGCCAAAATCCACGAATTGGGATACGAACTGCTACCCCATCCAGCATATTCTCCAGATTTAGCTCCCTGCGACTATTTTCTGTTTCCAAACCTAAAGAAATGGCTGGGCGGTAAGAGATTTGAGTCGAATGAAGAAGTCATTACCGAAACAAACGCGTATTTTGAGAGCTTTGAAAAAACCTATTATTTGGAGGGAACTGACTTATCAAACCGCCCCCGTAGTTCCTCCTCTCAGGTACCGTCTATGTTGAGGTTGGCGACCACTATGGCAAATTCTTCTCTTTGTTGGGCTCGATGGATCAGGGTATTACTATCCATGTTTGTTAAGTCTCTTATGTTTCTTAGCCAGGACTTTTTCTTTCTCCCTATGCCTCGTTTACCTTTAATTTTTCCTTCCAGTATTACTTGTAGTTGTTCATACTCCTTGTGCCGCATTAAATGTCCCAGATAGGCTGTTTTTCTTATATTTATGATATTTGTTAATTGAGGGCGGGTATTCATTCTAGCTAAAACTTCTGCATTTGTTGTTCTGGTGGTCCAGGCTATACGGAGCATTCGCCTGTATATCCACGTTTCAAAGGCGTCCAATTTCCGGAGTTCTTTCTGCTTCACCGTCCATGTCTCACAGCCGTATAAGTGCAGGGACCACACATAGCACTTTACTGTTCTTAGTCTCACCTCGAGGGATAAACCTGGATTACACAGTATATTTCGCATTTTCAGAAAATCTGCCCTGGCTATTTCTATTCTTCTTTTAATCTCTTTAGCGTGGTTCAGCTGATGGTTTATTTCCCTGCCCAGGTATATGTAGCTGTGAACATTCTGGAGGGTGACGCCGTTGATTACGATGTTTACATGTTGTTCTAGTGAGTTTAGATCGAAAACCATGGTCTTAGTGTTTTCCGCATTCACCTCTAATCCCATTCTTAAACTTTCCTCCGTTAGAGTGCTCATCAATGCTTGCAGTTGTTCTTTGAATTTTTATGGTATAGTTAAAACTCCTATGTTGCAATGCTTGATCAAATTAATCCTTGAACTGGAGTTACCACCAGCTTGAAAACTTGTTAGTTCGTCATAAAGCAAATTTCCATCAATATCTGATGGACGTAACAAGATCAGTTTACTGGGAAAATTACTTGCAAATTACTACAGTGCTTAATGGTTTTTTTTGGGTATATATATATATATATATATATATATATATATATATATATATATATATATATTTATATATATTTATATTTATATATATTTATATATATATATAATTAAATAAAATACTCAACGTTGCAGAAAAATCTCTTAGCTGATGAAATCTTTTATCAAGAGATGCTAAAACTGGCTCAATATTTTTTCTCTTTCCTGCTGCCACAATAGCTTGTTTAATCCTGTTTTCCCGTAATTTTTTAATATGAGCAGCATTATTTAAGCATTCCTATGAACTTCAATAGATCACTGCTTAGTGACTGTCTTGTTTTGCTGACAACAATAATTTGAAATTGTATCTCGTAGCATATTATTAAGGATACAATAAAACTGAATTTTAGTTATTTGGCAGGTATAATTTTCTCATTTTCTCAAGGTTTGCTGTGATTAAAGAAAATTAAAAGAAAATGGTGTTTTCCTTGCTGTCTGCCGTTGTTCTTGATCTGGCGCCTCCCCCCGCTTTTAGCCGATACTGGTTATGAAGCAATAAAAATACATCGTCGATTTAAAATAATTTTTAAAAGTTTAATATAAAAATGTTGCTAGATAGGATAGCATAATGTTTTAAAACTTTTTTATTCAACATTAACTTTATTACCAGTTAAAATATGATTGGCAGAAATAAATAATTTTATTACCGATGATTGGAATGCGATTTAATTTTTTAACAAAAAGTAATGTTTACAAATATCACCAAATTGACAAAAATTTAATAAAACAATAAACACCTATATCTCAAGACGTGCTTTATCGAGACACCCAGCACAGTAATAAAATAACAAATAATGACAATATAAACAAATGACTCAATGATTTTCGAGGTAGGTATTTATAGGCTTGTTTAAAATGATAAGGTTAACGGCAGATAACGGTTTCTTAAAATAGTTGGAACGTATATTTACATCTATAATTTTTTTGTTTATGTTGACATAGTCATGCTTCTAACCTTTTAATTAGTATGCAAATTATGATGTGAGATTTCCATGAAAACAACACACCCACTAGAGAAAATTTTGGCATTTCGAGAATTTATTTTCGGAGCAGTTTTGCAAATGGGGTAAATTTTTTTCCATATAAAGCTGTTTTAAAAACGTGATTCTATGCTGATTTAAAAGAATGTATAATGTCCTACAATTTCCTCATAAATAAGACAAAATTTGTTTACAAAAAATGCAAACAGATTATTTATATTTATTTTGTTTTGCATTTTAATTATTAATTTTTAATTGATTGCTGGGAATTGGTAAAAAACACCAAAAAAACCAGTTTTAATTTAAAATTTCCTAACCACATTTTTGTAATAGTCAGTAGCCGACACATTCTTCCATTAAATCTGCTCTTACTTAAAATGTTTCAAATCCATTGCTGTCAATAGTAATTAATGGAGAATATATAACGACGGCTCTTATCAAATCGAGAAAATCAGTCATCCTTCGGACACTGCTACGCCCAAAAAGAAAGAAAATTTGTCTTTTATTTGGAACTAAATAAATTAAAATTTCAGCACTGCAATGCTCAACAATCGAAGTGGATAATTATAATTTTTACAAAAATTGCATTTAAAGATGTTGTCAGATGAATTAAACTGCTGTGTATGAACGCAAGTTTAAGACCGTTTCATTGTCCTGACTGCGAGACGAAACCCAACATTCACGGCTTCAAAAATTAACAGCTTTTTTAGACAAGACACTGGAGTTGTTGATTCTGGTCAAACTATCAGAAGAAGGTTTCATATATGTAATTTGAGAGCAAGAAGACGTGCTACACATCCACGGTTAACGGCGGCGCAGCGTGCATGCAGACATGGTTGGGTTAAGAACACAGTATGTACTTGGAATCTTCAAAATTGGTGGAATTGTCTCTTTTCCGAAGAATCACGATTTCGTTTATATACGTGTAATGGTCGAATTTTAGTCCAGAGAGAAAAGAGGACAACGGGACAATGAAAATTTAATGGCGCCAACCACACTTTTCGGTGGCGAATCAGTTTGTGTTTGGGGGAAGGCATATGTAATGATGGCTACACTGATCTTTTAATGCTTGCCCTTACCGTACTAGAATCGTAAACGACCGGATAGTACGTCATGGGATTATAATAATGGAGTGGCCATCCTGCTCACCAGATCTGAATTTTATTGAGCACGTTTGGGCTAAAATATCCAGGCAATTAAATCTCCACAAACATTGCAATACTTGTAACGCATTACAAGTCATTGTCAATGTGATTGGAAACGTCAGTTGAATTATTACTAGTGTATCTTTTTCTAATAAACATGCAGTCTTTTTAACCCCAATCAATGTAAAATCAAAACAAATACTATTTTCATTCCTTTATCGGTACTTGTAACTTTTAAGAAAATATAACAGATAGGTTTATTACAACCACCATTTGTGTTGTAAATTATTCGTGTTGCTTACAATCTGTTTGTTACACGAAGTAATTGTTAAAAAATTTATCTTAATTGTTAGTTGTGCAAATAGTCTTTCGGAATGTGACTTTAAATATTTTCACTGAATGTAGCTAAAAAAAATTCTTCCATAAAAGTTTTCCAATTAGTAACTTTATAAAACATTTTTGTAAGATATTCTTGGTAATTTAATCAAAAATCAATACCCGTACAAATGCAGGATGTCCATACCAATTTCAAACTATTAACTGTTTTGTCCGGTGTGTCCACAGTACTATTTAAGTGAATAAATAAGACCTCAGCTACACAGAACTTTTTGCAATCCGAAAACAACGTAATTGCTCTCTGCTTATCAAAAACAAAAATTTCCCCCAACGTATTTATTAAATATTTAGGGCTTTTTATTTGACTTTGTCTGATACTAAATATCAAATCAAGCACTTCGGTGAAATTACCAAAACCATTACTATAAAAAAATATTTTAAGTACCCACAAGGTTTTCTTTAAATTAACGATGAAAGGTAAATGTGAGGAGTAATTTGAAACACCGCCTTTTTGTTACCTTCACACTTAATGTGCGTTATTTAGTAGCTTTTACGTTGGCGTTATTAATTTATTAGTAGTTTATTGAATAAAGTGACCTTGTGATAATAAAAATACCGATTTTGATGCCTGATATTTTATTTTTAATTCCGGTCATAGAATTTGTATCAACTTATGACCTACTTATGTTACAAAAATTAGTGTCTTTAATTTTTTATTTTCCGTTACTATAAGATGGTTTTTATTTTTTTTAAAACTGGCGTTAAAGTATAATTTTACAATTTATTGTGAATTAATATTCGCTACAGTTAAGAAGTTCTTGTGGAAAAAAAACTATTAATTCCTTATTACTATTTCAAAAAATATTTTTGCAACTAAAAGAAAATAATAATGAGAAGAGTCATTTGCAATTTGAATAAGCTCCATACCCGCAGTCTATTTTTAATAAAAACGTTTTTAAAAATAATGTTAAATCCCAATTTTATGCTGATTTTACAAGTCTTCATACCTTGCTAAATTCCATTGCATGTTGTCGATGAAGGATTTTTGTTGCACAATATTATTTGGCAAAAACATAATAGCATTTTAAAAATAAAAAAAAATTATTTAACCTGTTAAATATAATTACGTTAAAAATAATCATCATATTTGATATTTATCTCGATGCAATGAGAACTTCTCTGTATAATTTTACATCAACAGCAGCAACAGTTTCAAAAAGCACAAAAGCAAGTGAACACGAGTTTCAAGACCATGCAATATCTTTTTCGTAAGACAACGAAAATAACAAAAATCAATAAATCAAAATATTTGCAGAATTTCATTCTGTCGGATTTACTTGTGCTTAAACTAAAGAAGATGCTGACTCACTAATCATTAATGCACCAATACAAACCGCACAACATAATTGTTATGATCGTCGGACAAGTCATAGATTTCCTGGTATTATTGCATCAATTAAATGTTAATAATTTAGACATTTATTTGTATAAACCGGGTGCAGGTAAAACAAGAGATTTTAACTACTTTTCTGATAGTTTCAAATATAAGTTGGATCGCAAATATATTACAATTTTGCATCGTTTTACTGGAAGTTACACTACCTCTGGTTTTACTGGAAAAGAAAAGAAAGTAACAGCTATAACAAATTTAATTGATTTGGTCTGTATTTTTTACGACAAAGAAGCAGATAAGGAATTGTTGACACAACAGCTTTGGCGAAATCAACGTTTAAATTAGAAAGATAATTTTAGTAGGTTACAATCTGTACGAGACGATGAAGAAAAAGAAGAAGAACAAAAATTAGAGGAGGAAGAAGAAGATAATGATTAAGAAGACGAAACAGAAGAGCAAAGAAAAAAATTAAAATTGAAATAAAATTTTTAAATTCTTTTCATATATTTCTTTTTGGAAGTATAATCATAGAAATAAATTTGTTTAATCAAATTGCAAAAAATATTATTATCTACATTGTCCTACTGATCTCATATTACCCATCTTAAACACAGAAATAAAATCATAGCCCACAGCATTATTAAGTTTTTCTGCATTTTTCTTTTAATTAATCACTACTTTATTCTAGTTACATGAATAGAAACTATTTAATAGTCTGGAAAATTCTTAAAAATAATATATCATTAATATTTGTTATGAATTTCTAACCCGTATTTCAAGAAATAATATGAAATTTGTAACTATAGTGAGAAAGTAGGTACATATGAGCAGAAATCGATTTTTCAGTTGTTCGCAATTTAAACAATATTTTTCCATAAAAGTAGCATATTTTTGTCTTCTATTTGAAGCTGAAATCTTAACAAAAAAAATGCGTCCCCACAGAACTCTCTAACATAAAAAAGAGCTTTTTCAGGGACTTGAAACAAACTCATTTTTCGCGAAATTTGTTTTTTTCTCAAAAACTACTGAGTTCTTCGGTAAAAATAAAATATCTGCCTTCTTGGCATAAAAAATACTACAATCATTCCAATTTCTTTCATCGGAAAATAGTTTCAAAAAAAAATAAGAAAGAAATTCGAAAATAATGGTTTTCCGCATTTTACTCGGTTTTTGAGTTTTTGTAAAAAATGTGTATTTATCATAGTTGTATATTTTTTAATTATATACAACTTTTATATTTAACTTTTGTTAATGAAACAGGTATTTACGCTGCTAATCGTAAAAACCAATTTCACCCCCTTTCACCCTCCAACGCTCCTCGTCAACATGCATTCAGATGTTGAATTTTTGTCTCTGCATTAGTTATGCCCTTTTCTACCCTTTTCAATCTAGTTTACCCTGTAAAAAATAGTAATAAACCCCTGTAATAAACAGGGAATTGTCTTCTGCAAAGAGACAAATGGAGTTAATTTGAGCCTATCTGGCAAAAACTTCTTTTTAGAATAGATTTGTCATATATATCTACAACGGTTATTGGTGTGAAGGATTGTCTGTCAAAACAGAAGATCATTTATTGAATGTGAAGATTTAGTACAAATATTTGTATGGCTACGCTATTAAAATGGTACAGCTCTGAAGTTCCAAAAATCCAAATAATGATCTACCAAAATTGTTTAATCAGCTTGACAAGTATGTTGAAATTTTAGCACATTTATACTTTTCAACAAATTCTTCCAAAAGACATTTATTTAAATATTTCCTCTTCTGGTTACTGCAATATTACCACCATTTTATCTTTTTGTACATCCACGGTGTTCATTATATCAACTACAATTCGTCTTTTATAACTGTTTTTTTATAATTATAAAAAAGATTCTTGTGTGTACAATTTTAAATTAAATAAATAAAACATCTGCAGGTTTAATGTCTTCAACTAAAAATTTAAATAAAAAAATAATTTAAATTCCAATAACACTTAACGTGTTTTTTATGTTTAGTGAAGTTTGAAAAATTTTATTATCGCTTAAATAATATTTAAATGAGTAACGAATTTTAGGTGTCAGTAAAAAAAAAAGCTATCTTTGGCCCGTTAAACATATTATGTAAATGCAATGTTTAAATACTAAATATATTATCAAAAATTATTTACGAGAGAATTTTCCACACTTCAACAAGTAATTATTATTCAAAATGGTACGCGACCAATTACGCAAATAAATTTTGAGGGAATTGTGGAAAGCAAATGATAATTTATTTAAAAAAACTCTGCTAGGTAGCGTTGTTTAAAATTATTCGTGTTAATAATTTTGATTGCATGTATGTACATGAATCAAAGTACAGTTATAAAATATTCTTTATCCAGTTTCTTTAATTAATTTAAGTGTTTAGAGTAAAACCCTTTTAAGTTACTAAAATGCCTCAGAAAACTTGAAATATTTCATTTATTATAAAAGCTGTGATGTTATGTCTGAAATCATTATAAATCTATATCTTGTCGCTGAAACCTTAGTTATAACTGAAAAGTAAAATAAAGAATATCCATTTAAACAATTGTTTAGTACTCATCACAAGGTTTATGCTATATCTTATGTAATCCAGGATGTACAAAATTGAAAAAAAACCTTTTATTCTACAGTATTATATCTTAATAAACATAATTGACAATTTTGTCTGGTTATATTACGAATCTAGTTTTTTTATTGATGACATCACATAACAAATCATCTTACATATTTATTGCATAAGAAGTCCATTACAATTTTTTTTTATTTATTTACCGTTATCGTGGGTAGTATATGTCGACAAAAATTTGGGTTTAAAAACCTTTTCAACAAATGCAGCCGATTCTGATTTATCACCCAAATATATTTTAACATTTTATTTTTTTTGTATTTCACGAAGTGGAAAATAGGTCGCTAATAGCGACAAGCGCTAACACACACACACACACACATATAATATATATATATATATATATATATATATATATATATATATATATATATATATATATATATATATATATATATATATTTATATGTAATACTTAAAGTTCGGGTTGAACCGCGTCTAGAAATTTGTTTATTTCGACGTTTCGGCTTCGATTTTGAAGCCATTTTCAAGAATTAAAAAGTAAGTTTTGGGATGAGAAGTGATTTTCACACTGAGGTCTTAATCTGCCCACTCCTCAGGTGTAGTCACGAAGTAAGAATGATTTCCACACTGAGGCCTCAATCTACCTACTCCTTCAGTTCTCTCCAAGGAGTCTTAAACATAAATACTGTAAATTTGTTTCGCAAGAAAAATGTATTATATTCAATTTCTTGTTATTTATCAATAAAAAGTCTTCGTCTTTATTTGTTTTAATAACAACAGATTCCAGAGCTTCTTGGTTGTCTTGAAGTGATCGTGGTAAAACTGGCAAAATACTTCTTCTTGACCAATATAAGCTTTTTTTTCTTATATTTATATATATATATATATATATATATATATATTTCTTCTTTAATTCCGTTTTGTAATTTATATGAAACAACGTTAAAATATATAAATATCTTCTATTCTGTACAGGGTGTTTTATATATATATATATATATATATATATATATGTATATATAAATTTTATATATTGAATATATAATAAATAACATAACATATATAACAAGCCATTTTTAAGTTTTTACACAAGCGAAAAAAACCCTAGAAAATCACCAAGGAAAAAACGCAGAAGGGCGTTCCACATTATAAATAACGTGTACGTCAAAAACACATAATAAAACAAATGCTTATAAAGTCAGGAAATTGAAAAAAAATATGAATAAAAATAATTATTTACACGTGTAAATTTTTATCAACTACGTGATTGTGATTGCCTTTAAGTTGTAACAGCACCTCTTCTGATTTATCCACCGAAATAGAAGCTGGACATCACCGTTTCGTGCAGCGATATGAAATACCTAACACAGTTTTCCTGTCTTTACGAAAAGTATCATTTTTGACTATTAATAATTTTTTTCCGCGCTCACTTAGCATTGTCTCCACTTCGAAATATTGCACGTGAACTTCTTTTAAACAGTATAAGTGGGTAAGTGAATAAATATTTTCTATTAAAGTTACTAGAGGGGGGGGTACTAGAATATAAAATCATAAAACTGGTAAAATACAGCTATTAGGGGTAGGTACTTAATATCTTGTCTGCGTGCAATCGACCCATCCTTTTGGGTTCATTTTCTAACCGGTAAAGGTTAAATTGACCGCGGCACGCTGTTGACCTACACCCTTCCTGACATCGGGTGGCTTTAAGAAGGCCCCTTCCAGAAACTTAAACCTCTTGCAGAAAAGCGCTGGTCATTCGCAAAGCAAATGTTCTGCAGTCTCAGCGAAGTTCTCGCAGTAGCGGCAACTATCACTCTCTGTTTTGCACATCTCTTTCAGTTTTTTTTTTTTATGAAAATAGTCGCAAAAAGGGTAGACTTATCGTGTGGGCCGCGGACGTCCCGCACTGCGACTATTAGAAGGGGAAGGGATTATAGAAATGAAATGATTGTGGACACGCTTTTTAAAAAGTTGCAGGTCATAGTTCTCTGGAAAAACTGATTTTGGAAGCTTATTCCATTCCGTAGCAGCCCTGTAAAAGAAGGATTCTTGATGAAGATTGGTCCTTGTAGTGTCAATCTTGAGAGTAAATGGGTGAGACTGATCAGCGTGCCGAGTTCTTCGGCCGAATGTGGCCAATGGTGGTACAAGAGTTTTTATTTCTTTGGAGCATCTGCCATGGAAATATCTGTTGAGCAATGACTGGTCTGCAATTCTTCTTTAATGTTTTAGTGGGTGAAGGGTATCTGTGAGAGTTGAGCTGTTCATCAAGCGAATGGCTCTTTTCTGAATGAAATCTAGAAGACGAAGAGAATGCCTTTGTGCTGAACCCCAAATGCGCGAGCAATACTCCAGTAGAGGTCGGATTTGAGCCTTGTACGTCGTGAACAGTTGATCAGGAGTAAAAAACTTGGTCATGTCAAGACATATTATTGGACACCGTGACTCCCTAAATCGATACCTGATACCTCAGAGGACAGTGTCCAGTAAGGAGTCCCGTCACCAGTTTCAAGTCTTAAAAAAAACAACGTTGAAGAACATAATATTTCCCCTTACAACCCCATAGAAAAATATAAAGGCGGTATATCTGGTGACACTTCTCCTGATTTTGTGCCTTGTGTCAATTTTTAAATTAAATTTTAGTATTTTTCCGCACTATTCGTGTTGTCGGCCAGTGAAAGTATACTTCAGGAATTACAATCTCGATTTACGATATACGATATAAGAAAACTTATACCGGTGGGAATGGGTGAGGTGAGAACATCTCGAGGGGAACATCTTATTTCAATTTATTTGTACACTCAATAACAAATCTGCGATATCGCCAACACTCGAACATTTTATCAATTTTTATGGCGGGTAAGTGGCCGTGAGAAAAAAAAAGTGTAAATTGTGAAGTTTCAGCGACTTTACACATCGTAAAGATCAGATGGTTATTGTTAGAGGAGGCCGAGGAACATTTATTACCTTCGCAATTTGTCAGAACTGGTAGGAATATTTTGTCGAAAATACCCTTAAAAAATACAAAGACGTGTATAACTTTTTTGTGTGGACTTTATGTAACAATGCGATACAATCTCAAATCTTTTTTAAATAATATATAAATAAAAAATAATACTTTTTCAGTTGAGCTTACTAAGAATTTATAGGGGCTCAGAGACTTTCCTTCTCGGACCTGAACCTCACTATGGGGTTTCAAAATGCCTCAAATGAAGCACCATAAAAACGTGGATGCACTAGGAAGCTCTGTCTAAATGGAGTGAATCCACGAGTCAGAGGCACACGAAAAAGTTTACAAAAGAACCCTAGCATGCGACCACGACAGACCTGCTCAACCTTCGCCGTACTACGAGGGCAGTTTGATAAGTCATTGACTTTTTGAATTTCCCGCGCAGTTATTCCAAATGCAACAGTGCTGCCGTCAACTATAATCTATCAGTGGGCAACTTTCTAATTTTGAGCAAGCTACGTCGTGCAGTTGGTGTTTGATAGCCGTTCAAAGCAGACAACCTCGTGAATTTTTACGAAAATGGAAAAAAGTGAATTTCGTGTGCTGATTAAGCATTACTTTTTACGTAAAAAATCCATCACTGAAACTAAGGAACGACTTGATAAATACTACGGGGACTTGGCACCATCAATTTCAATGGTTAAGAAGTGGTTTACAGAGTTCCAGTGGTCGTACCAGCACTAGTGACGCCGAACGTCCAGGTCGCCCAAAAGAAGTGATCACGCCGGAAATCGTCGATAAAATCCATGAAATGATATTGGATGATCGGAGAATGAAAGTGCGTGAGTTGGCTCATGCTGTAGGTGTATCTCCACTGAACGGGTACATCATATTTTACACGAATATTTGGACATAAAAAAACTCTCTGCGAGATGGGTGCCGCGATTGCTCACATTCGACCATAAGCGCAATTGTGTGACCACTTCAAAAGAGTGTTTAGCGATGTTCAGCCGAAATCCGGACGAATTTTTGCGCCGTTTTGTTATTGTAGATGAAACATGGATCCATCACAACACGCCAGAGACCAAGGAACAATCGAAACAGTGGGTTGCTCGGGGTGAACGTGGACCAAAGAAGGCGAAACAGAGTCTGTCAGCCAACAAAGTCATGGCCACAGTTTTTTGGGATGTACGCGGTGTCATTCACATCGATTACCTCAAGAAAGGTAAAACGATCACCGGCAAATATTATTTAAAGCTTTTGAACAGATTCGACGTTGATTTGAAGCAAAAACGGCCGCATTTGGCGAAGAAGAAAGTGCTTTTCCATCAAGACAATGCACTTGTGCACACTTGTCTAGTCACGATGGCCAAAATCCACGAATTGGGATACGAACTGCTACCCCATCCAGCATATTCTCCAGATTTAGCCCCCTGCGACTATTTTTTTTTCCAAACCTAAAGAAATGGCTGGGCGGTAAGACATTTGAGTCGAATGAAGAAGTCATTACCGAAACAAACGCGTATTTTGAGAGCTTTGAAAAAACCTATTATTTGGAGAGAATAAAAAAATTAGCAAAACGCTGGACTAAATGTATCGAGCTAAAAGGTGATTATGTAGAAAAATAAAATGTTCATTTGCGGAAAAAAATTTGTTTTATTCAAAAAGTCACTGACTTATTAAACCGCCCTCGTATTTTGAGCCGGTGACCATAACGACGCATCGTACCTCGAACCGCACTTGGTATCGTACCATGCGAAACAGATTTTATTATAAAGTTAAATGCGCTTGGCCGTAACGGCCCACTGACTCTTGCCTCACACATAATCTGGTATTAGAGAATAGTACTCCGAAATCGAGCTTAGTATTTTTCTACAATCGCATATGAAGGTGCAAGGTACGGTGTGCCTTTATCGACATACCCTGAGAGTAACTGTGCTATTCGCTAACAACGGAGAATGCCGTTTCTGTTTTGAAGAAGGAGAGATGGCAGAACACGTCCTTTGGCACTGTGAGAGGCTGGCAAGGTCTCGGTTCCTGTGCTAAGTCAAAGAAAAACGTAAGCCGGAGAGCTACATTAAGACCCCAACAGCCTCTGGAAGTTGGTAAAATAACTGGGGATAAAGAAGGAACTCTAACCAAAGAGAGGGCACAATAGCCCTCATCAGGTCGAGTACATACTTATAAAACCCTACCATCTAATCTAATCTACTATTTCTTCATTAATTTTAAAAACTTTCCTAAATAAACATTTTAAAAGTATTCGAAAAAAAAAGTATTTGTTAGAAGTCATAAAATTACTCATTTTGTAGAAAAAAAAAGCTCTGTGGAACATCTGTATATATTTGTCTCTATGAAATATCGAAAATGCTGTGTTAAAATTTCCTGTAACGTTTATAAACGTGAAATATTGGAATAGACAAAAAACCAATTTGCCCTAAAGACAGCGTTGATAAAATATGACAGTTTTCTTTATCCTTTTTGTATTAATAAAAATCCATTCATTTTTAATCCGGTACCAATTAAATGGTAAATAAAACATATTTTGATTTCGATGTACTACTACTCATTTAGTTTCATGTCACAATTTTTGTTGAACCAAAGAATGCAGATAAATGAATTATTTTATTTTTGACAACCCAACATTTTTCATAAATAATGGTTATATTTAAAATGTTTTTCCGTAATACGAGGATGGTCTGAAAAATATCCGACCTAACAAAGGTACAAAACATTTTTTCTTTTAAATTTATTCTTATTTTTCTACATTGTCTCCTTGTAAGTCTACGTACACACTTCTTCCAGCGATGTTTCCTTCTCTTTAACCTGTCCAAATAGTATTCGGCGTCTTTGTCTGCAAAATAATTATTTACGAAGGCCTTCTTTTTTAACGAAAATTTATATCCTCCGAGCGCAATTTTTAGATTAGGGAAGAAAAAGAAGTCGCTTGGGGCTACATCTGGTGATCCGATCTGTGGCCATTTTTTCGCAATTTCTGCCTTCAGATTGTCAAGTAATAATGCGTAGTGTTGAAAATGCCGTTTTTTTCAACTGTAGAATGTCCTTCAATCCATTCCTTGATTTAAAAACCTCATTATAGACAGTGCTATAGGCAACCAATTATACAAGTCACAAGCAAAACCAATTAAACAGCGCTGCTATTACAAAACTATTTTGACCACTTTCATTTGGTGACTTCGTCCATCGTCTTCGTAGAGAGAACAA
Organism: Agelastica alni; assembly: GCA_950111635.1. Classification (NCBI taxonomy): domain Eukaryota; kingdom Metazoa; phylum Arthropoda; class Insecta; order Coleoptera; family Chrysomelidae; genus Agelastica; species Agelastica alni. The sequence goes on from OX467712.1 coordinate 20,987,476, forward strand.
CGTTTTAAAACACCACGTGGTAAAAAAATGACAAGCAATATAATTAGATCAATCAATTATATTAATAAGTCATCAACCAGTGAAAATTTTCTAAAGAGACAAGAGGTTCTTAAAAAAAAACAGCTTATTGTACACATTTTTACAATATAGTATCAAACAAAAAAAAAGTAGTGGTTTAATTTACTTTATCAAGAGGTTCACGGTGGTAAGGCCATCAAAGCTGTAAGCAAACAGAATACGAACCAGCCAACCAACCACAGCTATCGAAGACTTAACATCGAATCGAGACACGGCGAGATTCAACAGAGGCAGAGACATACAACATCCTACAACTTCTACAACCTTTTGCTAGAAACTTTTTTTTTCCTTGCCGGCGCGTCGAGACGTAGTATGCTCTTGTAATGGTTTTTCCTTTTTAAAGATAATCGATTGAGATAACTCCTTGACTATCCCAAAAACACTTTATTATTCTGACATCTTGCTCATCGAGCTGACTTTCTCGTAAGAGGTTAATCATCTTTTCGTGCCTCACCCTGTCAAACGCCTTAAATCTACATGCAAAGTACTAATATATGAATCTGGAAGCTGGAAAATAGTTTTTATTTATTAACAAATCACATACGACTTTTGTTTTCATTTAATCTATGAATTCCGGTTAACTTGTAAACTCGACGTCATCAACTCTGGACCGTAAGATGGATGTTGTTATACTTTCTGATACCTAGAAAATCCTGAGCCTTGTGGATTACAAGAGGAAGTACCGTTGTACCAATAAATAAAAGAAAATTTAATAAACCATCATAAAAAAGTAGATTAAAATAAATTTATTTAGGTGCAAACGTTTGCGTTTAAGAAAAGTAAATTTAAAAGTAATTTTATCATTGAATATTGTTATTTTCACTAATTATTTAAAAACATTGTGTAAATTAGTCAAGCATGTTTCTAATAGCTATTAATTAAAAATAAAATATTAAAACTGAATTTATAAATAATTTCAATTTATTAAGCAAAAAATAATGAAACGTTTTGGGATATATGTAATTAAGGATTAAAAATTAATGCTCTGGGAAATGTCGATGTGTTTTTCATTGGAAAAATGAAAGTCAATAATAAATAGATAACGTTGGTCGTTTAAAATAATTTCGGTTTAGCTATTTTTTGTACTTAAGTATCATGAATATTGAATTTTTAGTTATTTAAATTAATAATTTATTTGTTTAAAGCAAAATGCTGCCTTCTTTATTGTATTATCCAATAAAACTATAAACAAAATAACAATACTTTATCCAAAAATATAATCCTATTTAATAAGGAAACGTAATTATAGTTAAAATAAATAATAAAACATTATTAAATGGTAAAATTAAAAAACTGGGTGAGATGCAAATATAATGGACTGTATTTGTTGATGAGAGATGTAAAAAATTAACTGGCAATGGCAAAGCGGAAATGGTACATATAAAAAATCTTAGACCCACCTTGGTTTAGCCGGAGTTCCTTCTTATTTTTTTGGTCCTTACACTGATGAATTCAATGTCCCATCGGGATACAGAGATATATCGGTTTACCGAATATCACTATTATATATTCGAAATGCAACACATTATGTTTGTTTTTGAAATGATTCACAATTGTATTAGATGTGGATCACTTTATGAAGATTCCATTGGAGTTGAAATGATAATAAACTTGCTTAATTGAATGGAAAAAAAATAATTCTTCTTGACATAAGCTTCTACGTTGTACATGTGGTTTTTGACGTTAACGTCTTGTTATTTCATTTGTCATTTACATGCAGACACGTTCCGTAATGTGATCAGATCTCATCTTTACATTTTAGTTTTATGGAAATTCTCGTACGTAAATCTGCCATTGGTTCGCAAAAATTAAGAGATGAAATGTTTTTCGAAAATCAACCATATACTGGGCAAAGAAGAATAAACCAGATCTGAACAAAAATAAAGAGTATCTTAATACAAAAATTACTACAAGAAGATAAAAAATTATGTTAAAACGAGGAATGAAATGAAGAATCCACTTAACCATTTTTCAACCCGTTGAGAAAAAAATCAAAGGTACAAAATCTAGTAAATAAAAATAGATTAAGTTTTAAAGAAGTGCCCAATTTTACGTAAAATCGATAAGAACAAAGAATAACATAAAAATATATTTGAAGCACTTGTAAAAAAGGACGTCATAACTAAAGAAAATCCCAAATTCAAAAAGATGCCAAACAAGTTATAAAAAATTATAGCAGCAGGGTGGATCAATAAATAGTAAATAGAACGCTACCTTATTGATTTTGCTTCACTTCAACTCCTTCATCAATTCAAATTACGCCTAAGGAAGATTCATCAATAAGTAATGTCAGTATCAATTAATCAGTGAAAATTTAACTTCCTAATTACCTACAAAATCAACCACATAATCACAAAGATTAAAAGTTTTCTTTAACAGCCAACGCTACCAATGAAAAGGGAGATAACAATAAAAATCTGATGAGTATAATTGAAACTTACTAAAATTAAAGACCCAAGAAGACTAATGTTAAAAGAACAATAAGCTCTCTTATTTTCTCTTTGTATCTTACAACCTGGGGTGGGTCTTCGCTGACATTACAATTTGCCTCCACTTGCTGCGGTCCATCATAAGTTCTTCTGGTCGTTGGACATTTAGGGTCCATAAGTCAGCTGCAATATTATCTTTCCACCGTATCCTTGGCCTTCCCAGTGGCCGCTTTCCTACCGGGGTCTCTTCCCACACCAGTTTTACGATACGTTGGTCCTGTCTCATCACATGTCCGGCCCATCTCAATCTCTCTGCCTTTATTAATTTTACTATATCTGGTTGGTTATATAGTTCTTGCACTTCCCTGATAGTTATAATTCTGTATTGTTGTGTGGCGTTGTCCTTGATTGGTCCATATATCCTTCTAAGAATTCTTCGTTCTGCGATTTTTAGTCGGATATTTTGTTTTGTCATCGTCCATGTTTCACATGCATATGTCATTGTAGGTCTTATAATTGCATGATAAATTGTTACTTTCATACGGCGGGTTACATTTTTCGATTTCATTATTTTTTGTAGTGCAAAACAGCAGCGATTGGCTCCCTGAACTCTGTTGTTAATATCTTGTGTTATATTGTTATCTGAGGTGATTGTAGCTCCCAAATATTAAAACTCATAGACCCTTTCAAAATTATAGTCGTTCATTGTCCTCACATTTTGTCCTATCCTGTCTCTTCGTTCTATTCTTGTTGTAGTCATGTATTTTGTTTTATCTTCTTTATTTGTAGGCCAACCTTCTTTGCAGCATTTTCCAGTTTAATGAACTCTTTTTAAATTAAAAGAAAAATATGCAACACAATAAATAGATAAATAGGGAAGCCATACATTGTGCCCTTAATGAAAATATGCACCTAAATTATTGATTATTAAATGCTAATCTGCTCCGCTGTTGTTTTACAGACGTGATGCATCGTTATATGTGAACAAACAGACTAGCATGTGACGCATGCAATTAAAATCAATCGCAGCTCGTAGTTTATAGGAGTACAAGCTGTTTAAAGGTCAAAATGACGGATACAAATGTATGACGTTTCATCACGATAACTAATGGATGATAATGATGGATTAGATAATGATGTAGAGTCGATCGTGTGTATTCTTAAAGCGTTTACCGACCAAAAAGAGTTAATTAAGAAATAAATAACAACATCTGGTTTTGGAGAGCAAGCATTCACAAAAATCAAATCGTCTTTAGTGATATTTGTCCCATAATTGTTCTATAAAAATGTTGGAATCTTTTAGAATACAGATAGTTTAAAGTGAATTGGTAGTAGAAAAAATACGGAGTTATTCTGTTCTTAGTTTCTTCTGATATGTTTTTTTAATTTTCTGTTTCAACTTTTCGTTCTCTATTGCTTCCTGCATAAACAAAATTTTCATGGTCACCTCATGTTGTTGCAAGGCTTGCTCATTACTGACTGTCAAAGTCTTGATTTTAGCTTCAGCAAGTAAATCAGCTTCTTTTTGTTTTAAAACAAGCTTTCTCCGACTGGTTACATTCCTACTAGATTTAAAAGCTTTAGTTGGAGTTTTGGTAGCTTTAAAACTCGGAGTAGGAATTCTTGTGAGTCTAAATTTAAAATTTCCACTACCTTGAATGTAGCACTTCCCAGATTTAAAGTATCATTTTCTTGTAGAGCAGCACTTCTTGGTGTGGAGTATAATTTGACCAATCATCTTCCTTATTTCAATAAAATACTAGCATAAAAAACTTAAACTAGATATTTTAACTTAGATAGAGATGAAAATTAGTTCTTCTTATCAAGCTCTCTCCTCACGAAGGTTGGCGATCCATATGGCTGACATTGTCCTGGATACAGCAGCTCTAAATATCTTAGTCAAAGTGCACCCGAACCATGTTCTAAGGTCCTTCAACCTGACGTCTACCCACAGATCTTCTTCCGTGAATCTTAACTTTAATTATCAGCCTCAGTAATTCGTATTTTTCACCTCTCATGATATGATCTATGTATCTTGTTTTTCTCTCTTTAATGATGGTTAATAACTCTTTTGACTTTTTTATTCGTCTTAATACCTCTTCGTTTGTAACTCGATGAATTCATGAGATACGAAGGTGGACGCAAGTGGAAGGAAGTGGTCTCTGCCTACCCCTACGGGAAAAAGGCGTGACTATGTATGTATGTAAAAGCATATTAAATTAAATATTTTATTTTCATTATTTTCAATAAAATTTAAACAAAACATCAAACAATATTCTTTATTTAATAAATCACGACAAAATCATCGCATAAAGTTAGTAAACTGTGTGAACCAAAAATACCTAATAGAAACTAATTTTTTTTAAACTATATGCAAATTACGAGATGACCCTAATTTTATGCTACCAGCAATCTTTGCCTTTACTGTTTCTAAAAATCTTTACCCCAAAGAATGTACTTTTCCGATATTTTAACAAAATCGTAAATTATTAAAGTGAAGTCATTGAAATACTCTGCTTGGTATAGAAGTTCTTTTAAGCGAAGTAGGTTAAATTAGGTTGTCATTTCCAGTAATAATTGGCGGGAAAGAGGGACGAAAAAAATGGTTAAAACTATTTATAAATACTTTTAATTAAAATGTCAAAATAATGATTTCTCTATTATTTTATCCTGGCAACCTTACTGACGTTAAGAACCTAATTATTTAATACCGTGATATTATAACTTGCTAAAAATAACAAAAAATTATACCCGTAAACGTAAGTATCATTTACGGTTGTAATTGAGTTGACAGAAAAACCCGTATCGTCGACTGCGACAACTAATCAAAAACCAAAAACATTTACACCGTCCCGAGAGTAACCACAGGTCCCTTATCACAAATTTCCAGTCATTCATCAATCGAGATAGTATCAGTTTGTATAAAACTTCCGGGACAGAGAAAACCCTCGTCACACCAACTCAAGAATAATCTGTGCACCTTTGGAAAATAATTTGTATGGCGTAAAATAGGTTTTTAACCCATTATAATACACAGAAACGGACACCGTTTTACTATGGCTGTCGCGTATCTTTTTTGTTTATTATTTGTTTTTTAAATTTAATTTAATTTTGTTAAATTGTTTTGTCTCTGGAGTCCCCCAGGGTTCCCTCTGGGGTCCCTGATGGTTCCATCCGGTCCCCCTCCCTATTTCCTTTACACATCAACGACCTCTTAAAAACCACTACGAACCCCATTTACAGTTTTGCAGACGACAGCACACTTGTCTCAAATTTTACATCCTATCGATCACTTTCGGTGAATGATACAAATATACTCAGGCAGGAACAGGTTGACTCCATCAATAAAGATCTTGAAGCAATCGTCGAGTAGGGAACCAACAATCTCGTTCAGTTCAACGCCCAGAAAACACAAAGCGCCAAGTTTTCTAAAAAAGTGAATTCCTCAAATCATTCCATTGCAATGTCTGGAAATACCCTCGAATCAAGTCACTTCATTTCGATTTTGGAAGTTAGGTGTCTAATAATATATCTTGGTATGACCATGTTGCTAACATCGCAAAGTCAGCAAGCCAGAGGCTGGGTTTTCTGTGGAAAGCTAGAAAGTTTTTTGCTCCCGATTAACTGTTGACGTACAAGGCTCAAAACCGACCTCTACTCAAGTATTGCGCGCACATTTGAGGTTCAGAACCAAGGTATTTTCTTCGTCTTTTAGATTCCATTCAGAAAAGGGCCATTCGGTGGATAAACAGCTCAACCCTTCACCCACTAGAACATAGAAGAAGAATTGCAGACCAGACGTTACTCTACAGATATTTCAATGACAGATGCTCCAGAAAAATAAAAACACTTGTACCACCGTTGGCCACATTTGGCCGAAGAACTCGGCACGCTGATCAGTCTCACCCATTTACTCTCAAGATTGACACTACAAGGAAAAATCTCCTTCAAAAATATTTCTTTTACAGGGCTGCTACGGAATGGAACAAGCTTCCAAAATCAGTTTTTCCAGAGAACTATGACCTGCAACTTTTTAAAAAGTGGGTCCACAATCATTTCCTTTCTATAATCCCTCCCCCTTCTAATAGTCGCAGTGCGGGTCGTCGGCGACCCACACGATAGATCTACCCTTCATGCGACTATTTTCAGTAAAAAAAAAAGTTTTGTATTCTTTATCTGAATATCACGCTTTTGATGTTTTATTTTTAGATGGTAAAGAAGTTTTTCTTCTTTTTTTACTAGCCGTTTAGCGTCCAGAATTGGACATAGGCCTCCCTTAGTTCTTTCCATTTCAATCTATTCTGGGCAATTCCCATCCATGGAAGTTCCGCCACCTTTTTTATGTCGTCGTACCATCGTGTGATAGAACTTTCTCTTGCTCTTCTGTCGGTCCATGGTCTCCATCGCATTACTCTTCCATTCCACCTATTGTCTTTTATACGGGCGATATGTCCCACGTAGTCCCATTTAAGCTGTGTTGCCCGGTCTATTATATATGTTATTTTAAACTTGCTTCTAATTATCTCATTTCGTTTTTTGCCACGCACAGAAACGCCTAATATTCTCCTTTCTATATTTCTTTGGGATACTCTAAGCTTGTTCGTCATTTGTCCTGTGAAGGTCCATGTTTGAGCGCCGTAGGTGGTTATTGGTTAGTTTTGCGAAAGCCGCCCATCCTGATGCAATTCTCCTTTCGTAAAGAAGTTATTAGAACTAAAATCAGGTCTGTGCGGAGGATGAAAGGTGAATATAACCATCTGAATGTTAAAATAAAATTTGTTTCTGTTTATATGTTTGTTGGGACACCATTAAAGACGACCTTTTCAACCTTTAGAAAAATCTAAACGAAATCAGTAGAGTAATACTACCGGTTCTGGAACGTGAAGCCGTGGTAGTAGTGGTGGAGCTGTGCAGATGTGTGTGTCACCCATTTACTCTTAAGATTGACACTACAAGGAACAATCTCCTTCAAAAATATTTCTTTTACAAGGCTGCTACGGAATGGAACAAGCTTCCAAAATCAGTTTTTCCAGAGAACTATGACCTGCAACTTTTTAAAAAGTGGGTCCACAATCATCTCCTTTCTATAATCCCTTCCTCTTCTAATAGTCGCAGTGCGGGTCGTCGGCGACCCACACGATAGGTCTACCCTTCATGCGACTATTTTCAGTAAAACAAAAAACGTTTTGTATTTTTTATCTGGATATCACGTTTTTGATGTTTTATTTTTAGATGGTAAAGAAGTTTTTCTTCTTTTTTTACTAGCCGTTTAGCGTCCAGAATTGGACATAGGCCTCCCTTAGTTCTTTCCATTTCAATCTATTCTGGGCAATTCCCATCCATGGAAGTTCCGCCACCTTTTTTATGTCGTCGTACCATCGTGTGATAGAACTTTCTCTTGCTCTTCTGCCGGTCCATGGTCTTCATCGCATTACTTTCCTTTCCACCTATTGTCTTTTATACGGGCGATATGTCCCGCGTAGTCCCATTTAAGCTGTGTTGCCCGGTCTATTATATATGTTATTTTAAACTTGCTTCTAATTATCTCATTTCGTTTTTTGCCACGCACAGAAACGCCTAATATTCTTCTTTCTATATTTCTTTGGGATACTCTAAGCTTGTTCGTCATTTGCCCTGTGAAGGTCCATGTTTGAGCGCCGTAGGTGGTTACTGGTTAGTTTTGCGAAAGCCGCCCATCCTAATGCAATTCTCCTTTCGTAAAGAAGTTATTAGGACTAAATTCAGGTCTGTGCGGAAGATGAAAGGTAAATATAACCATCTGAATGTTAAAGTAAAATTTGTTTCTGTTTATATGTTTGTTGGGACACCATTAAAGACGACCTTTTCAACCTTTAGAAAAATCTAAACGAAATCAGTAGAGTAATACTACCGGTTCTGGAACGTGAAGCCGTGGTAGTAGTGGTGGAGCTGTGCAGATGTGTGTGTCACTCATCTACTCTCAAGATTGACACTACAAGGAACAATCTCCTTCAAAAATATTTCTTTTACAAGGCTGCTACGGAATGGAACAAGCTTCCAAAATCAGTTTTTCCAGAGAACTATGACCTGCAACTTTTTAAAAAGTGGGTCCAAAATCATCTCCTTTCTATAATCCCTTCCTCTTCTAATAGTCGCAGTGCGGGTCGTCGGCGACCCACACGATAGGTCTACCCTTCATGCGACTATTTTCAGTAAAACAAAAAACATTTTGTATTTTTTATCTGGATATCACGCTTTTGATGTTTTATTTTTAGATGGTAAAGAAGTTTTTCTTTTTTTTTTACTAGCCGTTTAGCGTCCAGAATTGGACATAGTTCTTTCCATTTCAATCTATTCTGGGCAATTCCCATCCATGGAAGTTCCGCCACCTTTTTTATGTCGTCGTACCATCGTGTGATAGAACTTTCTCTTGCTCTTTTGCCGGTCCATGGTCTCCATCGCATTACTCTTCCATTCCACCTATTGTCTTTTATACGGGCGATATGTCCCGCGTAGTCCCATTTAAGCTGTGTTGCCCGGTCTATTAAATATGTTATTTTAAACTTGCTTCTAATTATCTCATTTCGTTTTTTGCCACGTAGAGAAACGCCTAATATTCATCTTTCTATATTTCTTTGGGATACTCTAAGCTTGTTCGTCATTTGCCCTGTGAAGGTCCATGTTTGAGCGCCGTAGGTGGTTACTGGTTAGTTTTGCGAAAGCCGCCCATCCTAATGCAATTCTCCTTTCGTAAAGAAGTTATTAGAACTAAAATCAGGTCTGTGCGGAAGATGAAAGGTGAATATAACCATCTGAATGTTAAAGTAAAATTTGTTTCTGTTTATACGTTTATTGGGACACCATTAAAGACGACCTTTTCAACCTTTAGAAAAATTGTAAAAAATCTAAAGGAAATCAGTAGAGTAATACTACCGGTTCTGAAACGTGAAGCCGTGGTAGTAGTGGTGAAGCTGTGCAGATGTGTGTGTCACATAACGGCTTTTCTTAATTGGTTTTTTCCTTATCGCTGACGTCACGCTAGAGCTTCCCCAAATTTCATTATTCTCGTATCGTTGATGCCACAGGGCCATGACAAAAAAGCCAAGAAGGCATTAGCATGTATCTCTGTTATTATTGGTTGGATTGGATTGGAACAAACGGAGTTGTTTATACAGGGTAGTGACGAAAACTTGCCAAAAAGGCATTAGTCCAACTTTGTTATTATAACAGAAATATATATTAATGCCTTTTTGACATCCTCTTCACCATACCCTCAACGCATCTGGCCGTCGTCATTTGTCCCAATCTGACTAATAATAACAAAGCTAGACTAACGCATTTTTGGCAAGTGTTCGTCACGACCCGGTTTAATCAACGCAGGCGGCCATCGCCGTTTGTCCCAATCCAACCAAAAAAAAACAGAGATATATGTTAATTACCTCTGAGAAAGCAAATCAACAAGTAATTTACAATTTAATTTTACTTTTATCGTCACTGGTATTTTCACTTCTGGAAAGCTTCGTTTTACTTTAACTTTGGGTTTTAGTTGGGTAAAGTTTCCATTAGACTTCTAAAAACTTACAACTGAGCAGAGCTGTTTTTACTTTTTAAATTTTAACAGTTGACGATTTATTTTCAATTTTATGTATCTGACCTTAATAATTCACTTGTATTGTTTAAAGATCTCTATAACCTAACAAGACTAAATCTTGCTTGAATTTCCAGGAATATTGGGACTCTAATTTGAAAGATGACATTTTCTCTTTGTTTTACCTTTTCCATTCTGTGTTTCATGTACCATTGAGGTTCGTATTTTGTTGTCTCCATAGCTTGTGTTAAGTGTCAATACATTCACTTTTCATTTGAGTCTTGCTATCAAGCAAACTTTAATAATGTCTTAATGAGAAATAAATTAAATCTCAAATTGCCTCCTGGCAAAGATGTTTGTTATGTAAACTTACACATCTTTTATTGAACATGAGTTTTTTTATGGTCTTTTTTGGCTTCTTGTACACCTGACGAGTAAGTAACTACTTTTCTAATATATCACTTAACCTTCAATTCCTTTCAAAATTTAAAATTCTTTCAATGTTACTTTACTTACAGGTACGCACTGATGATGACCTGAGGGTCCAAAGCTACGATTTTAATAAATTAAATTTTGAATATAATATTGCCTTTTTGACATGTCCCACTTTAGTTCAATAATAACAGCGATACATGCTAATGCCTTTTTGGTTTTTTTTTTCAAGACCCTGTAGCATAAACGATATGAGGATAATGAAATTTGGGGAAGCTCTAGCGTGACGTCAGTGATTTAAAAGCAATTAGTAAATAAACCAATTAAGAAAAGCCAATATGTGACGCACACATAGCTTCGCAACTTCACCACCACCACGGCTCCACGGTCCAGGACCTGCGGTATTACTCTACTGGTTTCCAATTACGGACGATATAATTTTAAAAAGTTTAAAAGGTAGAAAATATCTCTGGGTGTTATTTATCTTTAGTATTGTTTGACATTTCGCCACGTCAAAATACACGCTTCAGCAATATTTTTTATAAAAATAACCGTTCTTTTATTCAAACTCAACGTGATCTTCATAAAGATTACGGTCCACATAATCTTCCTTCTGTGCTTGCTATTTGTCAAATCGTTATACACGATACCAGAACACCGATAATTCAACGAAACGCAAAAAACCAAGAGATTATTATCACTTTAAGTGTTAGAGAAGTTCCAAATCGATCGATTAATAGACATTTCCAATGATGACAACTTGGTGTAACTTGAAGAAAGATTTGGGTTTACATCTTACTTTAACTCAAGAGCTGAAACGATATGACCATTATAAACGACGTGTGTTTGCTGATACGGCTCTAAAGCAACTTTAACTAGATTCTAATTTCTCCAAAAAAGTCTACTGTTTAGATGAAGCTCATTTCTGGTTAAACGGCTGGGTAAACACAAGATATTGTCATTTTTGGTGTGTCAATAATCCACAACAGATTCGTTAGAAGCCTTTGCATCTATAAAAATTGACTGTTAGTGTTGGTGGTTAGTGGCATCATCGGACCTTATTTTTTTAAAATGATTACGGAGATGCAATCACAATGAATTGCGTTATCATTCTTATCGATCAACTTCATCAGATTTTTTTGGATGGAATGTTTTCCAACAAGATGGTGCAGCACTACATTTTGCCAATGCTACTATGAATAAAAAGTTTGGTGAGTCTGTAATCTCCAGAAATGGAACTATAAATTGGCCTTTAAAAGTTTTGATTTAACACCTTTGGATTATTTGTTATGGGGATATTGTAAGTCATTGGTCTACGCCAACAAACCTCGAACGCTTTGTTGGGTTCATCGAATTCGATATGTAAATGATCAGAACACAATTGTTTTAAGCTGTACTTTGCTTGCTACATCTTTTCTGTGTTGCTGTATGGAGTAGAAACATGGACGTTGACGGAGGCTACCACAAAAAGCTACAATCCCTTGAAATGTGGCTGTACCGCAGAATTCTAAAGATTCCATGGACAGACCATGTGACCAATCAATCAGTACTAACAAAAATAAACAAGAAGCCAGAATGATTGCTAACATTCGGACCGAATAGGCACTTTAAGAATGAGTACATTAAAATAAAAATATATTTTTGCTTAAATCTAAAATATTTTGTATTTTATTTAATTTTATAAATATATTGTCTTATAGTAGGTTAGGTTTTATGTGAGTGGGGCGTGGTCGCCCCTCCACCGCGACCCTTAGTAGGTCTATTGTGGCTCACCCCTAGAGGCTACAGTTCACCGTACAATCCAGCCCTTCTTACGAAGTTCATGGTTGTATAGGGTGAGATTTTTTTAAAATCGGTAGGTTCTAGGTTAGTGTAACCAAATATGTTGAACCTTATTCTTCCCAGGCCGGGGCATGAACATAGTATATGTTCAGCAGTTTCGTCTTCCACGCAGCAGAACCGACAGTCCGTTTGTTGGTTCAGATCTATCTTTCTGAGGTGGTATCTCAGACGACAGTGTCCCGTAAGCAGTCCTGTTAGAATACGCAGGTCATTTCTGCTCCATTCTAGGATCTGCTTAGTTGTGTTTCTCGAGGGTTGTAACGGTAAAAACGCCTTCGAGTGGGTTAGCCCTGGTAAGTCGGACCAGTACGTGAGTATTTTCGTCTCCGCCCAGTCCGAAATAATTGTTTTGGCGGCACTTGTGGTGACTCCAAAAACCGGTTCTGGTCCAGTGAACGCAGATTCGGCCCCCTGTTTTGCAAGGGTGTCGGCTTTTTCGTTTCCTTCCACCCCCTGGTGCCCAGGTACCCACAGTAGGGTCACCCTGTTGTTCGCACCAAGGTACTCTAAGGATTCGATGCAATTCCATACAAGTTTAGAATTTATCTTGTTGGAGCTCAGTGCTTTTAAAGCGGCCTGGCTGTCTGATATTATATTTATGTTTTTGTTTGCTAGAGGTCTGTTGGTCAACTCTCTTGCACACAATTCGATAGCGAATATTTCAGCCTGAAAGATTGTGGCATACCTGCCAAGACTGGTAGATATTTCAATCTTTGGTTTCCTGCTGAAAACACCGGCCCCAACTCCATCTGGGGTTTTTGAGCCGTCTGTGTACATTACGTATTCAGTCTCTGGGAAGAGGATTTGTCCCCTCATCCATTCGTCTCTCTCCGGAAAGAGGACTTTGAACGACTTTCCTACGTGTATTTTTGTGGCTAGCAAGTCAGGAACCATCCCGAGAATTTGGTGGTTTTTTGTTTCACTCAGTATCCCGGAGTGATCTCCGAGTTGCTCTCCATTTATTTGCTTTTCCAAATTGTCTTATAGTAAATGTTGTATTAAGTTATTTTTTCGGTAAGTTGATGTTGTTGATCACCGTTATATTATCTAGTCAAAAAAATCTGCCTTTAAATCGTCGTATTTCTTTTTACCATTTCCAGTCGAAAATAAGATAAAAATGCTTTTTATTTAAATCAGTTTCTTTAAACTAATCAAAAAGACTGATAACATAAGAAGCAGCGCTCCTAACTTCATAAGTTATAAGGGATTATAAGCAATAAAATGTCGACTTCATCTTGTAGCGTAAATTTTAAACCAGGCTTAATTTTTATACAAAGTAATAAATTTTTTATTAGTGAATTTCAAATTATTGTATTAAATAGATAAGCAAACATAATAAGCAATAAATAAATAGCTGCTGTTAAGCTCGCGATGAATTAATTATTGTGTTAGATGGAAGTTCCTGTGGAAAGTGTTCAAAGAAATGGGTGTCCTAAAACACCTAACAAACATCATAATAACATTATATGAGGAAAACAAAAATGACGTTAGAATTGGAAACGAAACTTCCAGCCCCTTCAAATGTGCAAAAGGTGTTCGACAGGGCTGTATATTATCACCTAGGCTATTTAATATTTACGGCGAAATCATTAAGCGTAGAACAACAGATAACTGGCATGGAGGAATTTCCATCAGAGGCAAGAGAATTAACAACCTCAGGTACTCTGACGATACCACGCTAATAGCAGACGACGAACAGGAAATGGTACAATTATTACAACGATTAACAGAAGAAATCCGAACGGGATTAGAGATAAATCTAAACAAAACCAAGATAATGATAGTAAACAGAAGAAACAAGCTACAACAGTTACAAGATGGAAACAACTTAGCAGACATCGAAAGAATCGACAGCCTAACATATTTAGGAGCCTTGATAAATAACCAGGGAAACTGCGAACCTGAAATTAGACGACGCATACAAATAGGACGAACAGCGATGACCAATCTAAAAATAATATGGGAAGACAGACAAATATCGCGAAACACAAAGATAAAACTTGTACAATCACTTATATTCGCAATATTTATGTATGGTGTAGAAAGCTGGACGATCAAAGAAGCCAACAGGAAAAGAATCGACTCCTTTGAGCTCTGGTGCTAAAAAAGACTACTGTGCATCCCTTGGACAGCACGAAGGACAAATGTATCAGTTATTCAAGAAATAGGCATAAAAGATCGACTGTCGACAATATGCCGACGACGAATTATCCAATTCTATGGGCATATAAACAGAAGACAAGAAGACAACATGGAAAAATTGATGATACAAGGAAAAATAGGAGGCCAGAGGACAAGGGGTCGCTCTCCCTCCAGATGGGTAGACCAGGTAAAGAAAATTACGGGAAGACCCTTACAAACAACTATTACAGACACAGAAGATAGAACACTTTGAAAGCAGATCATCAACAACACAAATTAAAAATCATAGAATCACGACCTCTCAGCTTTGAGAGTACGACTGACAGAGAGAGAGAGAAAGGTTATATTTTTAAAGAGTCCTCCGCTTTATTTATCGAAAATTTCAGTCGGAGTGCGGAGTGTCGTCGTTTTCTCCCCAATAGTATTATTAAGAGGGCGTTGGGGTGAAAATTCCACGAAGATATCTCTATTTTTATAAAATGTAGTTATTCCTTGTTCCCCGGAGTTTCCAATTCAATTCACTTCATTTTATTCAATAAATGAAACAGGAAATAATTCTCTCGGTCAATATCAGACCGCCTGTACAATAAATGGCTTGAAAAATAATCTGAAAGGAAGACCAGTCGTCGCCAGAAGAATGATTTATTTATTAATACACGCTTGATAATCCGACGAAAAACAAACAGTTATGACGACAGTTGATAGAATCGTCAAATAATATTTATGTATACAGTGTTTCTCTACTTTCTGGTTGCACCATAGGAATTTACACGGGATTTTCGATTTATAATTGGCATATCGTCCGAGTGGGTTATGAGGATAAAGTTGGAAGTTTTGTGCACGTAATTTTTAATGGGAAATCAAATAAAAACTACATACATACATAAAGTCACGACTTTTTCCCATAGGGGTAGGCAGAGACCACTTCCTTCCACTTGCTGCGGTTCTTACACACATCTTTTGCTTTCTCTACTTTCATCAGTGCTCTCATACATGCTCGTCGGTTTTTGGTACTTTTGACCAGGCCTTACTTTATAACAATGTTGATCTGATCGAGATATGTTCTCCGAGGTCGACCTCTACCGACTTGTCCATTCACACTCGCCTTATAAATTTGTTTCGTCAATCTTTCTTCATCCATCCTTTCTACGTGTCCAAACCATCTAAGCATTCCTTTATCTATTTTTGTAACCACATCTTCTTTTACACCCCAGTGTTCTCTTATCTCACTATTCTTTACTTTATTCAACCGAGTCACTCCCGCTATACTTCTCGGACTACTCATGTCCGCAGCATTAATCCTATTTTCATGCTTCTTCTGCCAAACCCAACATTCACTACCATACATAAGTGTACATAATGAAAACTAATTTTATAAAAATCAGACTCACGGTTCAGGACTTGGAGCTGGTTTAGTGGTATACGGTATATATATTTTTATACAGGGCGGCCAACCGAAAGCGAAACAGAGCCATTTGCAGGAACCTCGTCAACATTTTAAAAAATCACTTAGACCCGTCGATTTTTGATTAAAGGGGGACACTCTTCCGGTATTTTTGACTTCACTACTTTCAACCTCAAACGAGGGTAAGGATTACCCCAAAATTATTAAATGGCATTGGGGGTCGAATATGATGTCTTTTAAAGGATCTTTCAATTATCTATACAATAGTTTTTAAATTTTAAAATTTTGCCCATTACTTATTGAGAAATTAGATTTTAAATGTAAAACTTACCTACAAACAATCACGAACGGTAAAAATGTCATTCATTTGAGTTAAGTACGCCAATGGTATAAATTTAGTACCTATATTTTGCTTTGCATTGCTTTGTAGCAATTTGTTATCACTTTTAAAAATCCTGATACTACGTTGAGTACATACGAGGCAGCTGGCATCTGTGTCTGGGATCAATCGAAATAGAATCTAAACCATTTTGATGAAAAATAAATTCAATCTATATAAAATACGTTTAATCCATAAACTTAATGAGGATGATTATGAACGCCGTTAGCAGTTTTGCGAAATAATGAAAACGATCCACAGTTCCTTCTTAATGCCTGTTGTTCCGATGAATGCAGTTTTTTCGGGACTCTAAATCGCCACCATTGCGGCTATTGGTCCGATTCAAACTTAAGAGTTTTTTACGAGGTACATACACAGCAACCGGAAAAATTAAATGTATGTGCTGGCATTTGCGGGGACTGACTGGTAAGTTCTTTTTTTCAACCAGGCAATTAGATAGGCGAAATGTATTTGCAAATTATTGGAAGACGCTATTAACCCTGCCTTGACTGATATATTTGAAAATAATTCACAGTATGACGAAGATCATTTTTATTTTCAACAGGACGGTGCTCCTCCGCATTATGCGGCGATTGTTCGTCAGTATTTAGACCAACGTTTTCCAAAGGCATTTGATTGGAAGAAGAGGCAGCATGTAATGGCCTCTACGATCGCCAGATTTATCGCCCCTCGATTTCTTTTAGTGGGGACATCTAAAAAGTGAAATTTATAAAAGACAACCAGCGTCGTTGGAAGATTTGCGTCAAAGAATCGTTAATGAGTGCCGTCAAATTACTCCGGAAATTCTTCGGAATTTGCGTGAACGTTATTGTTGTATAAAACCGGGCAATCATCAGTTTGAACATTCAATCAATTAAGTAGTAGGTAAGCAACTAAAATAATTGGAATTTTAACAGGTAAGCTTTTTCAAAGTATTGGAAAGAAATGTAAAATTTAAAAATTCAGAGCTTTCAAAAGACATCTTATTCGCCTCCAATGCCATTAAAAATTTTTGGGGTAATTTTTACCTTTGCTTGGAGTTGAAAGTATTTTATTAAAAATATGCCCGGCAGAAAGGTTTATCTTTAACTCAGGAGGATTGCAGTTGTGCTTTAATTTTTTATCCAAATTTTTGTAAATTTACTTGCTAATATTTATAACTATAAGATAGTTAACTGATTCTGGTGGATAACTTAAGTGAAAGTGAAATTTACTTACATATTTGTTCCTATCGGGTGTCCAATGACACCATACAGCTTGTTCTTTTTATTTAATTTATCACAGGTATATATTATTGTTATTAAGTTCGTTAAATATTATCATATGTTGAGTGCGTTTTTTTTTAAGAAAAATGTGAAATGTGTTATTTTAAAAATTATATCAATTTATATAGAATTTATGCAAAATGTTAGTTTAAGTTAAACATTTTTACTATTTAATGAATATGACAAACTGCCAAAGGCAGTACACAAATCATTAAAATCAAATCCCAAACGTTTACGGCAACATTACCATCATCAGGAGAGAATCCTAAAAAGGGGGTTATTATGTAAAAATTATTTTGTTTTTAATTATGGAATTTGGAACAATAGATTTTATCTCACTTTTTAAAAATCTGTACAGAAAGTCTGCATAGGAGGTGAATATTACATCAACAACTAATTTGTAACCAGAAAATTAAGAAGGTTACCATGATAATTAAAAATTGAAATGGCACCCTAGTAATCCTAGGTGCCTTCACTATAAAACGGGAAATAAGGGCAATAAAGTCTATAGAACACAATGATTTAAATAGATGACATATTAGTGATACTGGAAACATTGAATTATGGAACACTGAAAGTTGACAAACTGAAATTACAAATGACATTGTAAGAGTATGGACAACCTAAAACAGATAAATGGAGCGAAATTCAAAATATAAATAATGGTAAAGAAGTAGTTATATTTTTACTATTGTTGCTGAGGAAATTAAGTTCAAATAATTGCAGCCTCAATTTTGCAAATATTAATTAATTTTCCTGGACTATTAGCACTTCCTCTCGGCGAAGACGAGTAGACTGATGTTTTCGGTGTAAAATTTTGCAATGTTACAGGTAAATTGGATGTGCGCATTGTTGTAAGTTTAAAGACCGGAAGATTTTCCAAGACCCCTATTAACATTAATGAACACAGTGCATGTACGCATTAATGCATACTTATTTATGATAAACGATGGTTAATTATTTTAAAATATTGTAATTATTTAAACAAGTAGCATGTGTTTAATAACTAACAACTTTTGACATTATTATTTTTTTTTAATGAATGGGTAAATAAAATTTGAATGCAAATGTCTTCTTCACGTATTAAAAAACTGCATAACTAATATTCTTCCTAATCATAACATCTTTACAGATGTGTTGTGACCTATATTAATGAGGTTTATTGTTTTGGATGGCTCATTAGACTGCATTTTGCCATTTATCTCGATTAGATGACACGTGAACCGCTTGTGGGAGGGTAGCATCTAATAATTTTTTGGTCCACATCCACCCATTGATTTGGTGATCGGCCACGCCTTCTGTTTCCTTCAGGTTTTTCCTGTACAATAAGCCTTTCCATATGCTCACTCCGACTGATGTGTCCGAAAAATGTAAGAATTCGAGAGTATACGATACTGGACATACGTTTTGATTTAATTTTTCAATATTTTCGGAAAATTTACAAGTGAGCTAATTTTTCTCCCGACATCAGTAAATGGAGCTGATTAAAACTAGTTTAAGTAGCTGTCGCGAATTGCATTTGAATAATATTTGCGGGTTGGGGTGGGCTCGGTAAATATGAATGTAGATACTAAAAACGAAAGTCCATAATTTCTGTCAAATGAATGTTTTTCGCTAATCTTAAATGTAAGACTGCTTTATAAGAGTTAATTTTTATTTGTATCCTCTTAAATTCAATAAATAATTCTTTGAAAGACTTTTGCTTTTTATTTTTGAGTATGAATATAATAAAAAATCAATATAAACCTGAAAACTAGAGAATTAACTGATCGAGCACCTAACAGGTGCAACGCGCCGATATTTTTGACATCTTAGGCGCGACTAACGAAATGTTCGACTTTTAAAGATTAATCAAACCGATCTTGGTGTAATTATTGTGTTGTTAATATAATATATTTTTGATGATTATTTGGTTTCTTTTTTCAAACATATGGAATAATGGAACACCTAAGTCAGAAACGACAAAAATACTGTTAAATTGATTATTACTAAAGTTATTAAAATTAAAAAATGGTTAAAATTTCAGTTTTTTTCATGCAAAATAAAGATAAACTGTGTATATATGTAGCATTCTGATTTAAATTTTTTCTCGAGGCTTTCCCATCTCAGACCTCATTAAAAATATGAATTTCTTCTCTTAAAATTATGAAGGATAGTTCACTCGTGTATAAACTGAAACGTTTCTTGCACTAAAGTAAGTTTTATACTTTGCAATGTGTACTCAGTAGCTGTAATATTTACATTTAAAAACAAAAACAAAGACGAACTAATTACAAAGTTCTATTGCGAAAACTATTAAACATTAGTGAAGACGGAGTCAAATTAAAGAGATGGAGACTAAATGTGTTGTGGTAAAATGCACGTGTTGTTTATTTTCGTTTCGCACATTTCCCATTGCTGGTCGTTAAAATGGAAATAATTAACTTTCTTAAAGCTGATTGACATTTAAGATTACTTGTCGTTCGATGTTATACATTTACTCGAAAAAATAGTGCCATAACTTCGTTCGAAAAAACCAAATATAAAAATAATATCAAACCAGAAGTAATGAATAAAAGAAAAAAAATAAATTTGTTTCAATAAATAAATTTAATCGTAATGACAAAAGATTCTTTTTTAAAAAGACTGCCATTCAAATCGCACCATTGGACACATGATAATATTGTTAATAAGATATTTACTCCTAGGGTTCGGAGATTTTAAACTCTTAGTACAGTAACTAAACAATTTTTATTCCAATATTTTTACACAATTAATTTTACTTTACAAATCACTTAGATATTCACTTTATAACTACATTAAATACTTGATTTCAAACTAATTTAACTTAAAACTGACTTCTTCGCGACCGCTGTCCTTTTTATAATTCTAGAATAATCGCCATCATCCAACGACCTTTTTCTAGAGATTGCCAGAATAATCCTTTTACCATTTCGGAACCGCTAGACGCAGTATTCTAGAATTTGCCGGTCCAATCGCGGCGGCCGGCATAATATAGAATTTCCCTAATTGTGATGGACTCGCTGGCGTCGACAGACAGCAGGTCTAGCTTGTAACAATATTATTTTAGTTTTACGCGTATTTACAATTTTTCAGTAACACACAAGAAATATAACTTGTGTCTTTACGACACAAGAGGTAGAATTTGAGTCGTTTCTCTGTTCCTCTTTATCTCTTAGAAAGACTGTTACCCATACCTATTCGAAAGATGCACAAGGGATAGCAAATGTTCGAGTAGATCGGCATGAAACTTTGTTTGCAACCTGCATGCGCGTAATGGCATCAAAATCTGCAGCTTGCGCTACGCCGATGATACGACTCTAATTGCTACGTCGGAAGAATTGATCAATCTTATGGGAAGAGTCGAAGAAACAAGCAACGAAGTAGGCCTGCAGATAAACAGAAAGAAAAACAAAATAATGTTAATTGATCGCCAAAATAATAACAGACCTGAAGTAAAAAGAATAAACAACATCGAGACAGTTGACGCTTTCATATATCTTGGTACTACAATCTCGAGCAAGGGCAAATCCAGCGAGAAGATAAAAAGGAGAAGCGCAATAGCAGAAGAATTCTATATGGATTAGACTGCTGGACTGATAAACGGAAGATGGATGCTTTCGAAATGTTTTGATGGCGCAGAATGCTGAGAGTGTCATGGACTGAGAAAAGAACCATTCTAAACCAACTCAAAATTAAGAAGAGATTGAGCATTGTGGTAACGGATTGTGGTTAAAAAAAATGGTCTTGAAAGACTCACTTTGGAAAGGACAGTCCCTGGTAAAAGATCAAGAGGAAGGTCGCCTACAAGATACATGGATCTTATAACCGGTCTAATTGACAAAAACCTCACCCAAACATAAAAGATGGCAGAAGATAGACAGGAATGAAAAGCCATCACAGAAAAAAATACAGGAATTCATGATTCTCGAAACCGAGCAAACGACTAAGCAGAAGACTATGCTCCTTTCCGATCTGTTATATTTTAAAGCCTTCCAAGAATGTGGAGAGGCCCGAAAAGTATTTCCTGGCCATTATCATGCGGCGAATGTCTTTTGTATATACTGAGTGATAATAAAGTAAGAAACTCTCAGGATAAATTTTTTAATTAAGAATTTATGTTAACGGAACTATTACTTTATATTTTCTATCCTGTGCTTTATTATTTGTTTATTATTAATTCTCTTAAGTTATCTTGTTACAGTGTTAATTTTTTTACTTTAATAGGTAGCGGTTGATAATACGGAAGCACGAATTATTAACTATTCCAGGAACTATTACTTGGAAAGGAATTTGAAGCAACAACTCCCTTGTTCGTCTGTTCGAACTCGCATCTAAGTTTAACGTACATTTAAATAAGTGAAGTTCATATTTTAATGAAGACAGTAAAGTGTAGTCGAAAAATGATTTAAACATGAATCGAAAACGGGCAGAATTATTATCAAACCTCGACGGCTCAAATAAAGATATGCAAAGCAATTTCAACTTTAACGGGACCGGCATGCGGCGGCTTCTCCTTCCTATCTCACATTTCTTATACAAACAGTATTTTCAAATGTAAATACGATCTTCGGGCTCACCACCCAGGAAATATTTCAATTCCAAATTGTTTACACAATTGAACAATTCAATGAAGAGACTACAAGAAAAATGCTGGTATCGGAATTTTGTAAATAAAGGATTAGTTTGTTGCAGTCATGTTTAACACACTAAATTTTTATGGGCCGCAAAGTGGAAAATATGACCGATTTAGGTGGACAAAATTCTGTTACTTGTCCATATTTAACCTTTGTTGTCCCAGATTACGGAAAAAATAATAAAAAACATCTAATTAATTTTTTGACACGATTGGCGAGCGCACAGCGGTCAAAAATCAAATTTATGTGCTAAAATAAAAAAACTTTCCTACATTTAACGTTTGAAGTCCCAGAACACGGTAAAAATAATACAACAAATCTAGTTATTGGCTCGGAGTGGCGTAAACCTGCTAATAGATGTATTTTAAATCATTTAGGAAATTTTGTTAAATTGCAGTCGAAAAAGAAAGCCAAAGCTTCTTCAGGGGAAAAACGTCGAATGTTGGTAGAGGTCAAAATTCTTGTAGAAGAAGATGGCTGTTGAGAGGTGGATGCCTCTTTCACAACTTTAAAAGCACCACGCTTACCAGAAACATAAAGCGCGTGCTGTGCAAAGTCAACTTTTTGCAGTATACCATCAATGACTTTTCTTTTTTTTGTTTTCTCTCTAGAACTTTCGAAACTTTTTTCAGGGCGTCCTGAGCGTTGACAAGTTGGTTGGGTAACTGAAATACTAAAATTCAAGTCAAGCCAACTAGAGTTTATTGAGAAAATCTTCCAGTTTTTTGTGACATTTGTCCCACCTATCCGAAATTTTGTCGGTAAGACGCGAAATTCTAATTTTCAAAGGTCCATTCTTCATTCTTCTTCATTATTAATATGAGCGGAAGGAAGAATAAATTTCAGCAAGTGGTCTTGGCGGTTTTTTTTTGGGAAACTTAACCCACTCTTCAAAAAATTTCCTTCTCGTGATTCGGAGTGTTGTGTCTGAAAAAAATTATGTATCACTCAAAACGCAAAAAATCGCAAAAATTCTTTGCAACATTTAAAGACTAGAAGGATTGATGAAACAAATCCTTGGGGTAACTTTGGGGTTATATAGATTTTCGTTATTGAATAGGGGAATACATTTACAAATTGCTAAATTAACTCTACAGGTAGATTGCAATGTATATTCAATAACGAAAATGGAAATATAATGTCTTCCTGTCTCAGCAATGTCCATTGTGAAATAAAAGCAAAAAGACTTTTCACTACACACACCTTGAGCATAATAAATGGCCATCGAATAAAGAAGGCACTTGTATAAACAGGAATGATTCACTCATTTACTATTTATTTGTAAACACGGTATGGCGCGAAATATTAGTATTAAGCGTCTTACCGACTAATAATATAAAGGTCAAGCATTTAGAAATTCCAAACTTTTGACTTGACGTTTGTCCACCTAAATCAGTGATTTTGCCCACTGTGGGCCGTTACAACATTGGCACAGTTTAGTGTGTCAATACACTGTATCCGTACAATTATCAGTAGTAATAACCCAAGGACATTGATAATTGTCGAAACAATTTTATAACAGATTTCGAAAGCTTGTTGCTTGGAAACAGACCGACGCCGTAGGCGGAGGTCTGTTGCCTATAAGGAATAAGCTTGAGATAGATGTTATAAAATTTTTGAGCATTCATCAATGTTCGAGGGTTATTCGGATAGAAATTTTTTTGCTGATTATGGAAATAAAATATTTTCTTACATCACAAAAGTCCATGAACGCTTTCCACACAAAATTTTTATTGTGAACAGTATTCTTCGGTATATTCGATGCTATAATTTCATCAATATTATCTTGAGTATCACAACCAAATCGTGACATATTGAAATATTTGAATTGTCAAAATCGAATTGAAAGGAAATGTAGGTATGTATCCATAGCAACATGACATGATTTAGTGAAAAGAACCCATGAGCTCTTTTCAGTATAATTTTGTTTTGATTGGTTGTGTTCTATCAGATGACCACAAATTGACTGATTTTATTGGATATCAACCTGAGCAAAAATCTTCGTAGAGATAAATTACTAATAAATTGCAACGTCTCTCAATTCATCGAACACCGCATAATTCGTACCTTATTTATTCCACAGTTATTGAGAAAAATATTTTACGAGAACGTTTTTATTACCAAAATAATTAACAGGAACAAATACCTTAATCTTATTTATTTAGATATTAAAATTGTCTTTCATCTTATATTTGACAATATTCAAGTCTATTATAAAAAGCTGATATGGTATTACGCAATTGCTGATTTGACATTTGACGGGCTGTTATCAGTATTCTATTTCTTAGTTCATTCCGATTATCAGGTTTTGTCTTGTACACAATGTTTTTTAGTTATCCCCAGAGAAAATAGTCTAAAGGCGATAAATCGGGAGATCTGGCTGGCCACTTAATTGTGCCCCTTTTTCAAATTCACCTGTCTTGGAAAACTTTATTTATCATCATTAGTTACGGTCTTTGGACGGCCATTTTTAGGGCGATTTTTAGTTGAACCCACTTCTTTAAAAAGTTTCGTAATCCTCCAAACTGCAGTTTTGATAATTTGGTTGCGATTTGGATACGTATCATTAAATAAGTAAGCTACCTCATTATAAGTTCTTTTACGATCACCGTAACCTCTCATCATAAGAACCAATATTCTTTTCTGTTCGGTAAACATACTTTAATTTTAAAAGTAACTATTTACAATAAATACCTTTTACTTATATTCATGACAGTTAAAAACAATTAATGGTAGAAAAACCTACTACATTTTTGACTTAACAATTTTTTTATAATTTTAGTTTCAAACCACTGTAACTTTGGAACTAATAAAGGTAGGATTATGCGGTCTCGACGGTTGTATTTGTAATTAAATAAATTATAAAAAGATAAAAATATATTCAGGGTGTAATGATTAAAAAATTATATTAATAAGTTATTTTGTAGTAACGGTGCACCCTGTATACTCGACTTATGCAGATGGCCTGAATTATTTGTATAAATTTTACTTAACATTTTTTTTGTAAACGTAATGAAAAGAAAAAAATATTAGTAAGTTACGTTACTTTATGTACACACTGTATATTCTTATTGCACTTTTTAAATATCCTCGTGCTTATAAACTTCTAAATAATAAATTTTATTGAAAATACAGTGTGTTTTATTGGCAAACAAACAATCTGTCAATTGTGCCTAGACCCCAAATGTTTGGCATCTGCTGTTGGGCTTTAGATAATAGAAAAACTGTTAACAACAGTTGCCAGTTATTAACAATCAATGTTAAACAAACATTATTGAATCGTATGTGTTGACTCAAGGGTCGAAATAATGTGTTAATAAATCTGAACAAGTCGTAAATTTGCTCAACATCAATTAACTTTTGTAAAAATTGACTGTATATGGAATATTGCTTGCAATTTAAAACAAAATATTAAAAAAAATATCACAACCAGTTTGTAACATCGATTTATTGTAATCTGGTAGATTTTGTAGGTTGATGCTTGGCTTTAGCTTGAAAGTACGTCTAAACCGTCGGCTTATTTAATCGCGACTGCGTTTGCGTCGAGCTTCATCATTTAATGCTTGTCTAAGTTGATACAAATCTGGCTTGGATATGAAAGTTTGTAGTTTACTTCCAATATTAATGAAAGATAACCGCAGGCTTAACTGCTTTAAACAACATAAAAACGGAAGACACAACGTCTTAAAAAAGCTTAAAAAATAATAAAATCACCACACGCTAAAAGCGTCTATAAAAGAAATTGCGGAAAGCAAACGCTTTGCACAGAAGCTAAATTACGAATAAATAATGGCCGACACAAAAGGCACCTAAAATATCTCCATTCCTCAATGGTAATATAGAGACCACACTTTGATTGGTACGAGTAATGGAGGAAACTGAACTAAATAGAGACACGACGGGAACAGTATGGTTAACAGTTTTACAAACGAAAATGATAACGCAGAAAGAACATACCTTTTCGAAGAACAGATAATTTAGATTCAGATGATTCAGTTAATTATCTTTAAAAATACGATTTTAAGATTCCAAATCAATATTCCAATATCTTTAACACGTTAACTTATTTTCTACCTGTGGGTACGTAAAAGTTTTGATTAAGCTTCTGTATCAAACCAATGAAGTACGTTTAATAGGACAATATAAATAGAAAAATTTATTTGTCCTATTAAAATCTAAAATATTTTTATAAAAAAAAAGTAATATTATCAATGTTTAAAAGATTCGGTTTGCGGTGTGTATAGAAATGATAATATCGATTTTTTAATGTTTGTATATAATATCTAATTTAATTCAAAATGTCGCAATTTCGCCTACTCTATTACGCAGTATAACTCGCAAACAATCCTATATACATAATGTATGTACGTGAACTTGCTCCTTCGTTCTGCCTTCTAACCCATTCGTTTATTATCCCACTCAACGTAATGAAACCACGACACTTTCCGCAATAAAAAACACAAACCAGACATTTCCAGATTTTCCCACAGTTTTGCAAAGCGTACAGCATGTCGGATACCTGATTAAAGATACTCGCTACCGTGTTCCAGATTTTTACATTGGGACGTAATCTTTGATTCCTTACGACGTGTAGCAGTTGCTGCATAGTTTCTCTACGGTAAAATTTTTATTAGTACCGATTGTCTCAACCAATGGATAGACCAAAAATTACTTTTAGATACCTTTAAGCACCAAATCATAGTATTTATTATTTAGTGAAGAAAATCTATACAGATTTAAGAAATAGGGAAAATGGAAACAACAAGCTATAAAGGAACTTTATATGGTCTGTAGTTCTTACTTAATTTGATTTATTTATTTTACAATTTATGATTTAAGTCAATCAAGAGTCTATCTATTAATAAAATTATTCAATAAAAAAACCACTTAAGGAGATATTCTGGTCTAGAAATTTGAAAAAATAGATTATTTTTATGTAACGTCCAAAAGGACAAGAGTTCATACTTGGAACAAAAACGGTCGATCGTGGAGACTCTCAGTAGGAATTCCTGATACCTGCGTTGGAGCCAATGAACATTCATATTATGGTAAGTCTCTTTTTTATTAAAGCCGGTTACATTCTTTCTAGTTGATCTACGCTAGTCACACCTTATCCTCAAATATATATATATATATATATATATATATATATATATATATATATATATATATATATATATATATTATATTAATCCGGTTTATAGCGTCTTTCGCCTTCCGGTTCCCAGTTGCCAGCCTCTTCGGTCAGTCCAATCTCCTGGGGCTAGATTTCTTTCGGACATCGCTTTCTGAATGCCCCCTATCCATGTTGGTTTTGGTCTACCTCTTTTCCTTCGTTCTGTTGGGGTCCATTTAAGCACTAGTTTGGGTAGCCTTTTATCTGTCATACGTTTAACATGGCCGTACCATATAAGTTGTCTTCTTTGGATTTCATCTATTATAGTTGTGTCGGTCTTTACAATTTGTCGAATTCGGTCATTTGTAACCCTATCGAGACGTGATATGCCAGCAGATCTTCGCGAGAAATCCATCTCCAGGGCAAGCAATCGGCATTGTAATGTTTTATTAAGTTGCCACGTTTCACAGCCATATAGAACAGTACTTTGAAAGATAGTATTATATATCATATGTATGATATATTTTTTGCCCACAACAGCGAGTTTAGGCATCCTATAACTTTCTTTCCTTTTAATATCCGTTGTTCTATTTCCTCCTCAGTACGACCTTTACATGTGATTTTTGTACCCAAATAGGTGTATTCCTTACATATTCCTATTTTTACATTGTCCAGATCCAGATCTGTTGTTTCTGCCCCAATACACAAATATTTCGTCTTGCTCATGTTAACCGTTAATCCCCATTCTTCGTATTCTCTAAGAAGTCGTTTTCCCATAAACTCCAGGTCTTCTTTATCTTGGGCCGCGACGACCTGATCATCCGCGAAGTGCAGATTATACAGAGTAGTGTCATCATTTAACTGTATCCCCATTCCATGGCACGCTCGTCTCCACTACTCCACAATTGTACTCCACAACTACAACCTTGTCTTAGACCCTTAGTGACGGTGAAACTTTCAGATAGATTATTTCCTAACTTAATTTTGGATGTTAATTGCTGATATAACTGCTTAATAGCTATTATTACAGTGTTATTGATCGTTGATTTCTCTAAGACTTGCCACAGTTTTGTTATCTGGACAGTATCGTACGCTTTTGTAAGGTCTACAAAAAGTAAATGGACTTCCCTATTAGTTGCCACTCTTTTCTTACTCATTTGAACAATGCTAAAAATATGGTCCATGCATGAGCGGCCGGCTCGAAACCCTGCTTGTTGTTCGATTTCGTTTCCTCAAATATACAGTCCACAATTAATCTCGGTGGTAACGTAATTCTTGGATTTACAACCCCTTCAAGCAGATGCGCTTTCAATTAATATTGGTTAGTCTTTTGGACAAGATTGAATAACTAGACTAGATTGACACAAGTGGATGTTTAATTTTCACCCTTGAACTTTTTAATACTGGTATTTACATATTAAAATTTGCAACCAATATGTATTTACCTAGACATTGCTCAGTATCGGTTGGTAAATACATATTTGCTGTAAATTTAAAAGTTAAAACAATTTCTTACCGATGACCTACATCAAATAAATAGCTCAGTCGATTTGCAGTTAGTTCCATAGAACTATTTGAATGCGTGAGAATATTACTTAAATTAGTAAAACTTTTTTGTAAAAGGCGAATCAGGATTACAGTCGGTAAAAAAGCATACATTACATGTTTGTCCTGCCCAAATTCTGGACACTAAGCGTCGGCGAATGATATAAGTGCTAAATTATTAACTATATTTTAAAATTAAAACGTATATTACAAACATTTCAAAGTAAAATCAAATGTAACAAATCCGATTGTAAATTATAGCAAATCGGATTCGGTGGGTACAAAAAACAACAAAAATATTTAAAAACAAACCTATAAAATGCATCTACAATTTAAAGAATTATGAATCAACAGCGTGTTTATGAAAATAAAAGTTTTTAAAAATTTATTAAAATATTTATTAAAATGTAAGTTTAAATTTTAAAATAAAATGAAAAAATTGTACTGACAAGGGACTACTTTTATTAATGTAACATAAACAAAATGCACGGTATACATTTATTTATTTTAAAATTGTTAAAATTTTATTGTACTGAATTAATCGAAATAGTAAGTACAAATAGTCACTCCTTTTTCCGAAGTAAGGGTACGATTTTTACACACGTTTCTCGCTTCTTTTACTTTCATCAGCGTTTTCATACATGCTCTTCTGTTGCTGGTAATCTTGACCTAGCCTTCATATAATTCCTCACTTCACTCAGCTATACTTCTCAGACTACTCATCTCCACAGCATTGATCTTACTTTTATGGTCCTTCTGTCAAACATTAGTGTAAGGACCAAGACTCCTCTAGGCGTGCTTTTTTGTTACGTTCTGGCTGCTTTTAAAATTATACACCCACAGCTAACACCCTTCGCTCAATATCACAGTCATACTTTCCGTCTCTCGGAAACTCTTTCACTTTTTCCACCCTTTCTACTTTAATCAGCACCTCGCAGTTTGTCGAAATAAGTAAGAATTGTATTTGTATTCAAATTTTAACTTTAATTTAATTCTAATATTGGGATTTAAATAAAAATCTTTATTTGAAAATGCTTGCACTCTAATTCTGGCGAAGGAAAATGTGTTAAAAAAATTTAACTCTCATTCTGTCCATTAAATGAAAACAGAGTCACATTTAGAATTCTCCGGTTAAAAGATCTTACAGATACTCGAAATGAACGGTCAGGGAGAAACGATTTATGTGGGAAGAACATGTAAGTTCCTCTGTAAGATTTATTAGGATTTGTGTGGAGTTGAATCGAGAAATGTATCTCCTGTGGCTTTTGTACATCGATTTTACTTCATCGTAATAATTGAACTAAATCGAGCTGTCACTAAAGGATTTTATATAAATCTTAAACTCGAAAAGTTTTTGACCAACAAACCGCTTGATGAGATGGTACAAACACTTAAAAGCTAAAACCATCCCAATTGTATTGTTACGATATTTGCTTCTTGGGTTCGGTAATTCTAAACTCTCAGTACAATAACTAAACAATCTTTATTTCAATATTTTCACACAATAAATTTAACACTACAAAATACTTAGATATTCACTTTACAATTACTTTAAATACTTGACTTTGAATTAAATATCAAAACTAACTAACTTACTTTTTCGCGACTGCTGTCCTTTTTATACTTCCAAATCATCTTTCTGAAAGAATCGCTATCATACGAAACTATTGGACCTTTTTCCAGGGACTGCCCGTAGTATTCTAGAATTTGCCAGTCTTTTCTTTTGTTCCAATCGCCGCGCTGGCAAAATAAATCAGCTCCCCAATTGTGATCAGCTCGCTGACGCCGACAGACAACAGGGTGGGAACGTAACAATATATTCTCTGCAATTACTTCATTCCATAACTTTCTTGGTCTTCCACTTTTTTTTTAACTGACGCTAACGCCTACCGACAACAGAGCCGGCGCGTAACAATATATTTTCTGCTATTACTTCATTCCATAACTTTTTTGGTCTTCCACTTTTTTTTAACTTTCCTTTTTTTTGTGAGTCTATTTTCGTCCATCCTGTTAAAATGTCACCGCCGTGCTAGTTTTCTCTATTTTAAAATTTTTAATGTAAGCTGTAGTTTATATATTTTCTTTTAACTACAATTTTCATTTCAAATTTTTATTAGTAACTTCACTTGTTTTAAATATTACATCTATGTCGCTTGTATTTTGCCTTTCTTTTGTTAGAACCCATGTAAGGATTTATATATTTTATTTTTGCTTTTTTGTATATTTCTTTTTTGTTTATAAATTTAGTATTTATAGCATAGTACAGTTTGATTGTTTTTGTATTTTATTGTTAACATATGCTTCTTGCGATCCTTTTTCATCTATTATGGTTCCTAGGTATTAAAAATGTTTTTTTTTGTATTTGATTCCTTACCTTATAATTAGTTTTTGTTTATTTTTATTTTATCTGGAGAAATTTGAGATAATCCATGACAGAAAATATGGATTTCGACAACTTCGGTCTACTGGAGATTTGCTGGCTTATGTCACTCAGCTCTGGACAAACACTATTGAAAAGTTTGGTGAATCCCGTGCAATAGCCTTGGATATATCTAAAGCCTTTGACCGCGTTTGGCACCAGGCATTGTTAAGTAAATTATCTGCCTACGGTCTCCCAACCAAACTGCGCCAATGGCTCTTGAGCTTCATGCAAGATCGCTCCTTACATGTGGCAGTTGACGGTATTTCTTTTGATGCGTTTAAAACTAATGCCGGGGTCCCCCAGGGTTCCATCCTGTCCCCTACCTTATTTCTTTTACACATCAACGACCTCTTGAAAACCACCACGAACCCTATTTACAGTTTCGCAGACGCTAGCACACTTGTCTTAACTTTCACATCCTATCGATCACTTTCGGTAAATGATACAAATAGACTCAGGCAGGAACAGGTTAATTCCATCAATAGAGATCTTAAAGCAATCGTCGAGTGGGGAACCAACAATCTTGTTCAGTTCAACGCCCAAAAAACACAAAGTGCCACGTTTTCCAAGAAAGTAAATTCCTCAAATC
This sequence comes from Agelastica alni, assembly GCA_950111635.1. Lineage (NCBI taxonomy): Eukaryota > Metazoa > Arthropoda > Insecta > Coleoptera > Chrysomelidae > Agelastica > Agelastica alni. Next base: position 21,019,324 of record OX467712.1, read on the forward strand.
ATCCCATCACAATGTCCGGAAATACCCTTGAACCAAGTCCCTCCATCTCGATTTTGGGAGTCACGGTGTCCAATAACATGTCTTGGCATGACCATGTTGTTAACATTGCAAAATGGGCAAGCCAGAGGCTAGGTTTTCTGTGGAAAGCCAGAAAGTTTTTTACTCCTGATCAACTGTTGACGACGTACAAGGCTCAAATCCGACCTCTACTAAAGTATTGCTCGCACATTTGGGGTTCAGCACCAAGGCATTCTCTTCGTCTTCTAGATTTCTTTCAGAAAAGAGCCATTCGCTTGATAAAAAGCTCAACTCTCACAGATACCCTTCACCCACTAGAACATAGAAGAAGAGTTGCAGACCTGTCATTGCTCTACAGATATTTCCATGGCAGATGCTCCAGAGAAATAAGAACTCTTGTACCACCATTGGCCACATTCGGCCGAAGAACTTGGCACGCTGATCAGTCTCACCCATTTACTCTCAAGATTGACACTACAAGTACCAATCTTCATCAAGAATCCTTCTTTTACAGGGCTTCTACGGAATGGAATAAGCTTCCAAAATCAGTTTTTCCAGAGAAATATGACCTGCAACTTTTTAAAAAGCGTGTCCACAATCATTTCTTTTCTATAATCCCTTCCCCTTCTTATAGTCACAGTGCGGGCCGTCCGCGGCCCACACGATAGATCTACCCTTTTTGCGACTATTTTCATAAAAAAAAAACTTTCTAGCGTTGCTGTATTTTGTTTATATTTTCTTGTAGCTTTTTCGCATTGCTCACCAGGAGCATCATATCACCTTCGAATACTCCTTCGCTAATATTTACTGTTTGTAGGCTTACATTTATTTTCAATTGGATTTTCAGGGCATCCTGCATAACATTAACCATCGTCTGCAACTCCTCCTCAGATGATGCTAATATGACTTGATCATCGGCGTAAAGAAGGCATTTAACGATCAAATCATTCATTGTTCATCCATACGCACTCTCTTTTAAATCTTTTAAACAATCGTCTATGTATAAATTAAACAGCCATGGCGAAGCCACACATCTCTGTCTCATACCCTTTTCGATGTTAAACCAGTCCTACAAGCTCCGTTTATCCTGACATTGTGGACATGGAAATCGTCATATAAACCTTCCATCAAATTTATCTTTATCACTCTCCTTCTTTCTTGCCACAACCTCTTTTGCTACACCTTTTAACCTCTTATACTCATTCTTTGTGATCACTAACATCCATATGGATATGCATCAGAAGAACAAGCGTTTGCAATGTCTTAAGTTATTTAAAAGTGACTTAAATTTTTTGCTCGGCAGTGTACATTTAAAAAAATTACATTTAGTGAAGCCTGATAAAAGGTACACAATAATTTAATACATTGGTTTTATTAATTTTTTTTTGTTTGCAGGTAAATGGAATTTTCAATAAGCCTATTAATGGAATATATAAAAATTGTAAGTAGTTATTTATAAATGTAATAATAAATCCAATTGTGAACCCGATCAGCACAAAAAACAAATGTTATTTTAAAATATTGAGTAGTTAATTCTTCTGTGAAAAAAAATTAATTGCAGTTAAGCTTGACGTCACTCTGAATAGTTTTTTGAAGTGATAACTTCTTATGGCACGCTGTGAACTTTTTTTGTAATGGGTAAAAAAACTCGCGTCAGGACACGTGGCCTGATCGAAAATTCGTAAGACGGATGTATTTCACTGGAGCAATATAAAATGCGACTTTTCTTGACTGGTAACTTGGCAACCTTATTCAACAAACTGACAAATTCAAGTACATTTTTTATGTTATTTTGACAAATAAATTTAGTAGCTAAATTCAAAATTTAAGTGCTTTTCATTAGTTTATTGATTAAGTTCTGCTTTTGCTGCATTAAAATGGTCCAAGGAGAGGTGTCGTTTTTAGCAGATGTTATGGACACCATAGCGTGTCTTAATGACTCTAATGGTTCTCCCCCCGACAAAATTTTAGATCAAATAATTTATCAGTGCAAGAAGCCGTTAAAAAATGCATCAATTTGTGTTAAAAAAGCATTAAAAACTGGACTGAAAGCTGGTTTGATCAAAGAGAACGGGGGAAGGTTTAAATTAGGTTTTGGTTTGCCGATAACGGAGACTCGAAGACGAAGGAAAAATAGAAGCAGAAGCCGTAGACGACGTAGCCAAAAGCGACAAAACCGAAAACGAGGTAGCCGAAAACGAAAAAGTCGAGGTAGGAAGAAAAGCGCCATATTGAAAGAAGATCAAGCAAAAAGCGGAAGAAAGAAATAGAAAACATTAAAATCTGGTACTGATATTTAATTTATGATTTGTAATAAAGCGTTAATAAAAATAATGCATTATTCATAAACTATGGAAATCTGGAGACAATATTTTTCAGATTAAAAATAATATTTTCACGCGCGTTAATACTTAAGTTTTCACTTCTGCCGGCACTCCCAGAGTGCAACCCGCAAAATTTTTTTTACATATTTTGTGTTTTCACATTCTCAAAAAAGGGTATTGTCTCCATTTTGGCTAACTTTTGCTCCAGTAATGCTCTTTATTAATGTCATGTAATAGCTTTATTTTCTAGTAATGCTACGTTTTTTTGCTTTAAATTTTATTTTCCATTAAGTTTAAACAATTTTCTTACTAAATTTGTTTTATAGGAAGTAAAAAGCCTCGTTTTAAATAGAGGTTTTAGTGATTCGCTTAATAAAGCGCATAATTAAAAATCCTTACAGCGTAAGAGAACGCTGATAGTTACTTTGATTAATCTATCCATCGTTTTTTAATGTTTTTTCAGTATCAGTTTTCGAATGTTTGACATGAAATTGTTTTAATTACGTAAAAAATTAATTACTATGTAATATTTATGCAACAATTTCTATTAGGCACCAGAAACTTTTTTTTGTTTATGACGCTGTTCGGCGTTTGAGGTATTAAAACTGATCAATATTGATCAACTATTAATTTAAGTCTGGTAAAATCTTTAAACTAAATACTTATATACTACTAAATTTCTTCCAATCATCCATCTTCTGCCATTCATCCCTCGGCACGTTTCCCACCAGTATATTGGATTGTTCTATCTCTAGTTCTATCTCTCTTACTCTCATGTCACTGTTTTAAAAGCGTGGGGTGCTTTGTATGACATTTTTTTTAAACTAACTCTGCGTTTCGGAATGAAAGCACCCTCTAAGCTTTTAGAACAGTGACATTAATTTTCTCGTCAGTAATTTTATTTTTATGTTAAGAATTATTTTTTACATTTTAGTTTTATTAACTCTTAAATCGTGATTTTTAGTTTTTTTTTAAACTATAATTTATTTTGTTGAGAATGTAAGCAGAGCAGATCTTCAACTGATATTTTGTGGTGTTCAGTCAGATCATTTTTACCAGGAAAGAACTTTTTTTAATTAAATTACCAAAAACAATTTTCTTTAAACTTCCCACTCATTTTTTTTGTAAATTTTTTATGTTTTTAAATAATTAAAAATAATTATACAAGTAAACACAAAACCAACAAAAATTGTAGTGAATCAAGTGTTTGATTTTAGGGGAGTAACCGACAATTAAATACAAGTAATAAAGTGCCTTTGGGCATAAGTTGACAGTAAAAGTGAGTTTTATCACAATATGAATAGAGAATTCATTTTCTTTAATCCCAAACGTCCTTGAGTGTTCTGTAATCGACATTTGTCTGTGAGGATTCCTATTAAAGCTCGTTTATTATTTTTGGTTTATATGACTATTTTGGTCCTTTTTTTTTAAGTATTGTCATAAGAATAAAACCCTCTTTACTATTATTATTTCTTTGGTGGAACTTTTGATCTTTTAATTTCTCTTAGCATTCAAAGACCATTTTGGAACTGATAGCGTGCATAAATGGCTACTTGACTGTCAGAAACAATGACTAAAGTTTTTTTGATGTTTCACTAAACACACTTCAATAGCGTTTTTTTTTACAAAGTACTTGAAAAGCTTTCAAGTCCTTTTACCTCTATTTTAAGTCCCTCTGTTGTTGCTCACTCGCCTGTCTACTATTTAATAATAACATTTCTATACCAAATATGGTGTCAGGGTCGTAAGTATTGTTGCGACATTGCTTTGAATTTTAGATGCACTTTTCATCTCGGAATTGCTGATTATTACGTTTAGTCGTAGTTGGACACTTTTCTTGTATAACGGCTTTGCAAAACAAATATTTAAAGAGGCAATCACACAAAAACATAATATTAAAAAGTCGCAAGAATTAAATCACTGCAGTGAAAATTAATGACACTTCACACTGGTTTTTTAACCAAAAACAAGACCTTAACCTCCAAAAGTGTTTGGCGTTGCTTCGAAGTCAAAAAGATAAGAAAAAACCGTGCGATGCTTACAATGCTTACAAATCCATTTTAAGTGAATTTTAATTGTGGCTTATGTTCCAGCTAAACTTTACGTTGCTATCAAAAGGCGCCAGGTTTTCATTATAAATGCAATTTTCCCTATCTCGTTCATAATGACGCGCTATTTTGCCAACTTAGGGCGCTCTGAAAATTGAGCGAATCAACCCGGATGACAGAAAAGCTTGACGAGGGAAGAATGCCGTGTTGTCGAATTTCGCAATAGTCAAATGAGACGGAATTACTGCTTTGGATCAGTATTTTAAATAACAGATAAGATAAGTAAAACTTGGGGATAGAAAAACAAACGAATGGATTAGATGTTTTTTTTTTACATCCTTTATTCATCAATCTATCCGGAGACAATAAGCTTTTGGTTTGACAGTATTGGCATGTGTAGGGGGGATCCAGTGAGACACCTACGTATTTCTTAACCTAGGGTTAGTTGTATATACAATAATAGTAAAATAATTAAATTAACTGGTTATTTTAAAATATTAGCATTATTCTATGAATCTGTCCTTTAATTCTGATATTGTGTATCTTTTAAGGCGTTTTACATTTGCGTTCTGATCAAACAACTCACTGGCTAGCACATTAGGGTGAATTGATATTCTTTTACGATAGTTGTCACTAATTTTGGCTATTACTTCTTTTATTGGTGATATTGGAACATCTTGTTGTATGGTTACAATGGAGATGTAGTAGGGGGCGTCAACCATGAGGCGAATAACTTTGTTTTGGAATCTCTGGACGGATTAGAAGTAAAACGAAAGTGAAAGACGCAGGAGAACATGCCGCCCGACTAAAATGGAGTTTCGCAGAACATAGTACCCGTCTGAAAGACAAAAGATGGAATAATAAAATACAGCAATGGATACCATGGCTAGGTAGAAGACATAGAGGAAGGCCACAAATGAGATGGGGAGATGACATTAAAAAGATTGGTGGATTTATCTGGAAGGAAATGGCGCAAAATAGACGACAGTGGATTGAAATTAGGAGCCTACGTTCAAAGTTGGATCACTTGATGCTAAAGAAGAAGAAGAAGGGTTGGTAGGTATGTGATAAGTTCATTTTGTATTGCATTCAATTATTTTCTGTTCGACTCTAGCAGAACAGAAATCGGTAGATCTGTGGCCGGCCTTAAGAAACGCTGTATTACCGACTCCAATTTATTAAACAACTCTACCACTTCCAGCGTTTTTAATTTTGTTAAAATAAGTTTTATATTTGCACGATTGTTTATTTAAATTCTTACACGTACCTAATGACTGTAAATATCAGTAGTAGTTCAACGTTACCATGATATAATAAGCATTACCATATTGTACACTGTGTTCCCGCTTCTCTAACGAGCGCATAACTTTGTGTACACAATGCCAATGTTGATAATTAAAGACCGTCGAATACTCCTGTTAACCCGCGGTTAATATCAACATTGTTTGGTATCAACGAGGGATTATGAATCATAATATAACTGTATTGTCACGTACTTATCAGATTAAACAAGGAAGGTTTCGCGGGGACACTTGATTGATTGGTCCATTAAAGGACTAACAAAAAGTATATTTTTCTTGTCAAATTTTTCCGATTAAAGCTTTCGAATGTCAATAAAACATTCCCTTAACGAAATTTTTAACAATACGTCGGACGACATTGTTTAGAGCCCTTGCCGAATAAATATAATTAAGAAGATTTTCTTTTTTTAGAATTACCAAAAAAAGGGCTTCGTAATGTTCGAAAATTCTTTTAAAATTTATTTAGTTAATCCCTTTAAAATATTAACATTTTGTAATATTGTTCGTTCTCTTTGGTACACAAGGGAACTTGGAATTGTTTAAGAAACATAAAGACCTTAAGCACCAATGCATTTATGATTTCTAAAAGGTAATGCTTTCTTTTAGCATTTATAAATTTTTCAAAGCACCCTAAATTAGTTATTCTGCGTCTGCAGAATGAGCTCCAATATTTCTTATCGAGAAAATTATACTGAACAAGCGAAATGCGACTTAGCAATAACTGAATCATAAGAAGAACCTGGTTAGATAATTACCTACAGAAAATTGGAGTAAATTTCAAAAAATGAAGGAACACAAACGACGAACACTGTAGAGAGTGTTACGAGGAAGAAGAGATTATCTATCGTGGTGTGTTGATGCTCAGTCCTAGATTGATGTATTTGACCGAGGTTATTTGGAAAAATTACCAAAAAAAGACTTAAAATAATTTATAGTTTAAAAAAACCAAAAAACACGCTTTAAGAGTTACTTAAACTAAAAAATAAAAAATAATTCTTAAAATAGGAATAAAATTACTGACGAGAAAATTAACGTCACTGTTCTATATATAAGCTTTTATGTGTTTTTATTCCGAAACGTAGAGTTAGTTTAAAAATGTCATACAAAGCACCCCACGCGTTTAGAATAGTGACATTCATTTTTTCGTCAGTAATTTTATTTCTTTGTTAAGAATTATTTTTTACTTTTTAGTTTGATTAATTTTAAAAGCGTGTTTTTTAGTTTTTTTTTAAACTACAATTCATTGCTTTGTTTTACTCACTGAAAAAATTATGTATTAAATGGTAAGAGTAAATACAAAAAGAATGCATCGGCCGGGAATCCAGCTGGGCTGCCCGCGTGGCAGGCGAGCATTCTACCACTAAATCACCGATGCGATGAACTATGTTAATATTTGTTCTGCGCGCATGCGTAGTTCACGCACTAGTTCTATCTCTCATGCAAACGATCCCCGAATAAATTTATGAATCCTGACGAAAATAACCAGGATAATCGGATATTTTGATCAAATGTTTGCATTGTCGTCGGTCTTTAACAAGTGTGCAAAGTTTTAATTAAAACTGATCGCTTAAAGTAGGGCAAAATCGAGGTCAAGGAGTCAGTTACAAACATACATACAAGCAAACAAACAAGATACAGGTGAAACTAATATAAGCGTGTTAAAAAAGCTCCGTTTAAAACTGGGGATGTTTCAAAGCAAAGTTCTGATAAAAGTTCAATGGGTTTTTAACACAAATTATTGAAATGAGCCTCAGGATCTGACTGAGGATTAGCACAGTAGACAGAATCTAAATGGAGTTGTCTAGAATGGGTTTTAAGTGAATTAAAAAAAATTTTTTGTACGTTTTTAAATTGACACCCTGTATTAATTTACATAAAAGCTTAAGTCCTTAGTGAAGTAAACCCTAAAGGATTAAAGATGTGCAAATAAAATTTGGTTTGTTTATTGGGAGGATTTTATGTCGACAACCATTCATATTTAATCGTCTGGAATGAACCAAAAAGCAGAAAATCAAATATTCTTGAAACAAGTAAAAGTCCAATCCTTTCCCTATACAGTTTATTTCAGGCACAAACAACCCTTTGCGCTGCTCGTTTTATCGGGGTTTCCGTTTCTCTCAATGACACTGGCTACGCGCTTATCTGTACATAAAAGAGTCAGTTTTCAGATTTTTCAGCTTTTCTCGCGGCATAAACACGTACGTAAATACGATTGAAAACTCTAAAATCCCATCCAACAAAAATTACAACGGAAACAGAGATTCTGTGTCCCAAGGTGTAACTTGGTGAAATGCGATGATACATGCAAACTTATGCCGGAAATGAGCTTTACTGAAAAAAGATTTTTATCTCGAATTGAATCACAGCAAATGACCCGAATTGAATGTCTTTTAAAATGTTTAAACGTTGTTGTAGTATCTACATAAAAAAAACAACGTCGCAAAAATGTAATTAATGTCAAATAGTTACAGTTAAGTCGAGTTAAGAACAAGTATCAGTCAAGAAAAGTAAAACTATGGTCCATATGAAGTATTTTTTACCTCTAGCACTTTAAAACCGCTTTTAACAAGCTTATACATTTTTATGTATTAGGATGCATATGGGTAACGTTTTTCACAATAACAAAGCTTATTATTGTGACTGCAAAAACTACCGAGGCATTAGCTTACTCGACATCGTCGTGATAAGAAGATATGGGATGTGCAAGCGGTTTGCGTGGATAAGGTCTTTTCTTTACAAATCATAGTTTAAAAATATTGGCTAAAAGTCAAAAGATCCACTGTGCTTTCGTAGACTTGGAAAAGGCCTATGACAAACTGTGGTTGACATTGTCTATGACTGTTGAATAAGGTGTTAAACAGGGATGCGTGGCTTCGCCAGAAGTGTTTACCTTATTTATAGAAGTTTATTTAAAAGATTTGAAAGATGCGTGCGTATGGATTGAGAATGAATAATTTGATCGTCAAATGCCTTCTTTACGCCGATTATCAAGTCATATTAGCATTAACTGAGAAGGGGCTGTAGGCGATGGTTAATATTATGCATAATGTTCTAAAAATCAAAAAGATAAAAGTGAATGTTAAACAAAAGTAATGGTTTTTGAAAAGGAGAAGGCATAATAAACTGCCAGGGGCTGATTAAGAAAGAAAGAGTAGAACAAGTGAAAGAGTTAGGTTCAAAGTTTACGAGAGACGGAAAGTATAACTGTGATATTGAGCGAAGGGTGTTGACAGGAAAACAAATGGGGTGCTGCATAACTTTATGAGCAGCTAAAACTTGTCAAAAAAGGCACGTCTGTGCATAGAAGAAACATAAAAGTAAGATCAATGCTGCGTAGATGAGTAGACTTATAATTATAGCTAGAGTGACTCTGATGGACCAAGTGAGAAACGCTGTGGTGTGTCAAAGATAGATAAACAAAAGCTTAGATTTATGAAATAAGATTGACGAAACAGATGTATAAGGCTAGTGTAAAGTCGGTAGAGGTCAACTAGGCGAATTTATTTCGATCTGATCAAAATTGTTTTGAAAAAAGGCCAGTTCAAGAGTTCCAGCAACCGGAGAGCATGTATAACAGCGCTGATGAAAGTAAAGTAAGCAAAAGATGTGTGTAAGAACCGTAGCAAGTGGAAAGAAGTGTTCTCTGCCTACCCCTACGGGAAAAAGGCGTGTCTATATGTATGTATGTAATTAAAATTATATTTAAGTAATGTTCAAAGTTAAAACTAATTAGTATTAACTCAAATTCATTTTCTATTAGCAGTAAATTTTAGTTATAGCTAGATGTAACGAAGTCATCTAGTATAAACTAGTTTTAATCAGTAATAACTAAAAATCGATGTGATACTGTGATATTTACAACGATTAATCGTTTGTGATTTAAATTGTTAAGTAATTAAAAACCGTTATGTCTCTAATTTTACATTGTTACTTGCTGCAACTAAAGTCGGTATTAAAGAAAGAGAACTTATTATAACAAAGCACTCCTATGAGATGTCGGTTTGCCGTTTCATACGAAGAAAATATCTTTTTGTAGAGATTTACTGAATTGCCCGGGTACGCCATAAACCTTGTCACAAAATTTACCTTCGAGAATACCCGAGTTACGTGTGACTTTACTTATGTTATCACTATTTATATGAAATTTCTTTGTTACGCGCTCTTTTTTATAATTTATAGTTATAAAGTAGAATAAAGTTAATTGTTAGTAGAGTGTCATTAAGGTCGCTTTTTATTAAAGGCAGATCTCTATTGGGACCTGCTGGCATCATTTATCTTAATGATGGTAAAATATTTTATCATTTTTAATAAAAAAATTAAAAAAAGACCTTAACAAATTAATCTGATTTAATAAGATTTTAATGAAAAGTAATTAATTTTTTCTACAAAGATGATTACTCTGAAAACAATACATCTTTTGGATGTCTTAAGCGGTCTCTAGACGCTCCAAATTATTATTAAAAAGTTTCAGTGAAAAACCGTTTTTAGTACCTGTTTTTACTAGTTGAAACTAGTTTACACTCAATGCGTTTGAGAATTATCTATGTACTTGTTATAATTATTTATATATACACACATATATATATATAATATATATAATATATATATATATATATAGATATTAATATGTATATATATATATATATATATATGCAAAAATTATAGAAAACTATAAACATTCTTCGATAGCGTGAATAGGTGTGAAAATGTATAACTGATTTTTAAAAACCAGCTTATTTCACTGTATGTTTCCTATATTATAGGTTCATGTGGGTCTATTATGTATTAGAAAATAACTACACTTCTGGTAATATGCCTCGACAAGCATTGAATTACATCTGATACATAATTGTGTATAATACACCATTTCGGGTAACAATATGCAGATGCTTGTTAAGTAAGAGAAGAAACTATTATATATATATATATATATATATATATATATATTTATATATTTATATATTAAAAATAATTTTAGTTAAAACTAGTTTTAACTAGACAAAACGCATTTTGACAAAACGGCTTAGTGGAAATTATTTAGTTTGTGGGGTGAGTTGATAGTGCACATCCACGTGGAGTAGTTGAAGTGGTTCTTCAACAGGGTGTGTACAAAATTGGAGTATGAAGTACTCCATAAATTGTATTGCAGATATGTATTGTTTAATTGTGCCGCTGTTTAATGTTGCTAATTACGCAAGGGATTCATTATTATTTTGAGGTTTAATTATCAACAAATATTTCCAATATTTTCAATATTTCGTAAACTGTTTAACATTTTGTAATAAAAATGGATACATAGGTTTCTTAAAGTTAGAGCATCTTTTTTATATAAAACCACGAAATCTGTACAGCCCATTCAAAATTTACAAGGAGTTTTGAACTTCTGAAACCCCCCAAACTATGCGTTACAATTAAATTCCATTCAAAAAAGAGCCATTCGTTTGATAAACAGCTCAACTCTCACAGATACCCTACACCCTCTAGAACATAGAAGAAGAGTTGCAGACCAGTCATTGCTCTACAGATATTTCCATGGCAGATGTTCCAGAGAAATAAAAACTCTTGTACCACCATTGGCCACATTCGGCTGAAGAACTCGGCACGCTGATCAGTCTCACCCATTTACTCTCAAGATTGACACTACAAGGACCAATCTTTATCAAGAATCCTTCTTTTACAGGGCTGCTACGGAATGGAATAAGCTTCCAAAATCAGTTTTTCCAGAGAACTATGACCTGCAACTTTTTAAAAAGCGTGTCCACAATAATTTCCTTTCTATAATCTCTTCCCCTTCTAATAGTCGCAGTGCGGGCCGTCCGCGGCCCGCACGATAGGTCTACCCTTTTTGCGACTATTTTCATAAAAAAAAAAAAAAAAAAAAAAAAAAAAAAAAAAAAAAAAAAAAAAAAAAAAAAAATAGCATCGTAACACCATTGGTTTACTAAATAATTTTTGAAAATTTTTCAGCTCTTAGCCAGTTTTTATTGAGATCTGGTTTTTTTTCATTATCCTTTAAAAATTTTAAGTAACACATCGAAAGATACTATTTTAACTTTGTATTAGGCAATGTTATAATTAGTTACCGTCTACTTCGCAAAACCAGCATGATCAATGCTGGCGTTTTAATAATCGCGTTCTCCTTGCTACTATAAACAAAGCTTGGCTGTCATCCTCCCATAATTGTTTGCATCTAATTGTAAGAGTATTAATATCCAATCTGCTTTATTAATTTTAAATTTTAATGGTAAAAGCGAAGTTCGATAAAGGAAGCGCATGATAATAAACTTTCGTGTTTATTTGAAAAACGATTACAAAGCCTACCTTTCAAAAATCATCAATCAATTTTTAATCATGTCGTACACAACGGCTTCCTCCTGCCATTCTTCTTCCTGTTTATCTTTATTTCGCATCAGCATCGACGACGGAAAGATAAAAAACCGGGTAATATATTTTACGCTAATAAAAAGTTTTCCGAACTTAAAACGAAAATTAAAAAAAGATTCTCACAAATACCTAACCGTTTTTAATTTTAAACTAATCCTTAGATTTAAGCAACACCGAACTTTTTTCATTTTCCCGATAATTAAACAATATTTGTTCCCTTATCCGTTTACGTCGAAAATAATTTATTAATTTTTTATCCGTCAGGTTTCTATGCGCAGGTATTTGAAGTTTAACATTTTTCTTGTGGTGAAATGTTCGATCGGAATCAGATCCGGGCTTTTTGTTGGCCATTGCATATCTGGTATACCAACTTGATTAAGATAATCGGGGAGCCTCCCCAGCTATGTGAGGTCGAGCTTTGTCTTGCATAAACAGGAAATTGGGTTTCAAAAAAGGGCCGAAAGGCTTTACATGTTCTACATTAAAATATTTTTAAGATAGTAATTAGCATTTATGGATCTCGTAAGGACAGAAACTAATTATGTGCCATCGTCAAAGCATATACCACTCCAGAACATAACAGCGCCACCGCCGAATGAAATCCTTGCAGAGATATTGCAAACCTCTCATGTCCAGAAAGTTGACTCGACAATTTTGGAATTAAAAAAAAATTGCCAACATGTGCCTAAAATGTGCTATTATGTGCTTCGTAAAAAAATGTATTAAAAAAACTTACCTTTTATGACTAAGTCCTTTTTATGATGTTTAGTTAGCTCCACAACATTACTTCATTAAAACCAAAACAATTGTACTGTAATGTACTTAATATGTGCTATTATGTGTCATTAAAAAAATATTTACATAAAAAATTGAATTTTTATTGGGACATCCTTTTTGTGATGTTTAGTTAGCTCCGCAAAATCACTTAATCAAACCTAAACATATTCTGCTGTAATGTCCGCGCAATGAGCTGTAATGTGCCAATGTGAAAAAAAAAATTTGAATAAAAAATTTAGATTTTCGTAAAATGTTAAGTCTTCATTAATACTTTCTCTACCAGTAATGTTATAACGAATAAAAATAATTTTACTTTGATGAGAATCGGGAAATGACTACATAAGTATTTTCATATTGTTTTATAAGATTATATATTTATTACTTAATAATTCTTTTATTCTCTAGGTGCCGTCTTCGCTTCGAAGGTTGGCAATCATTAAAGCAATTCTTATTTTTGAGACCGCAGCTCTAAATAGTTCATTATTACTGCATCCAAATCAATCCCTAAGGTTCTTCAGCCATGAATTTCGTTCTCGTCCTATAGATCTCTTGCCTTGGATTTTTCCCTGCATAATTATTTGTAGCATTTGATATTTTTCTCCTCTCATGACATGTCCCATGTACAGCAGTTTTCTTCTCATAATTGTCGGAATCACTTCTCTCTCCCTATACATACATCTAATCACTTCCACGTTGGTTATTCTCTCTAACCATAAGATCCTCAATACTCTCCGGCATATCCACATGTCAAATGTCTTAAGTCTCCTCATGTCGGTTACTTTCAGTGTCCAGGCCTCCATCCCATGGTATAGTATAGACAGCACAGCATCTCATCAGTCGTATTTTTAGGTTAAAATTTTGAGTGCCAGACACGATTGTTCATGATAAAAGAACAAAACAGTTAATATGGTATGGTCACGTCCAAAGAATGTCAGACGATAGGTTACCAAAACAAATTTTGACATTGTCACCCCAAGTGAAGAGAGTAAAAGAAAGACCAAGTAGAAGCTGGAGAGAGGGCATTTACAAAGAGATGAAAGAAAGAGACTTGCCGGAGAGCTGATGGCAAGATAGAGATGAATGGCGGTTAGAAGTCGGAAGGCGTCGTAGAACGCTATAAGCCGATATATATATATATATATATATATATATATATATATATATATATATATATATATATATATATATATATATTTATATATATATATATATATATATATATACTAGATGACCCGGCAAACGTTGTTTTGCCATATAAATAATTTCCTAGTAAATTACCACTTTTGAATGAGCATAATATTCAATATCGGGCTCATACTGGAATGCTAGACGCAGGAATGAATCAGATATAAATGCTCGATGTACCTGTTATCGTTGTTGGTCATCTGTTCTTCGTCTATTGACTGTGAAACGGCGTGATTGTCGTTGTTCTAATCTTCTGACTTCATTGCGTTCAGCTCGTGTATCTTCTGGCTCTTCTTGATGCAATTGCGCCATTCTGATACGTGCATCAGTATTTTGTTGCTGGATTTGTTCTTCTGTTCTTTCGGATCTGCTATTTCGCAAGTTTCGAGCTTTACTGGTACTGCGGCTCAAATCAGCCCCTTTGCGTTTTCTTGGCATTGCTCACCGTACAAAACATACATAAATAGAATTAATGAAATTATTTAATGATGAAAAATGTTAAAAGTATAATTAGGGCCAGGATTTTTGCCGCAGTTTTGAAATGATTAGTTTTAATTTATGAAATTATAACAAAAATATAAGTTTTATGGAAAAATTTTTCAAACAAAAGTAAAAAATTAAATTTTATGAAAACATTGTCTCTTATAATTTTTTCATGCAACCAATATTTCCATTGACATTTCAAAATAAAGATTCATAATGATTGATTTTTTGGAAACTATGAAAATCTTAATTGTTCAATTACATTTTTTTAATAAAATTAAATTAAAATTACATTTTTATAAGATCAACAACATTTTCGATATAAATAAAAAAAAGTATACTTACAACACAAAATCCGTTGTTATTGGATGCTCGTGTCACGTGTTGAGTACTTTTGAGGTTATAAAATCACTTGATTAACTAATCGTGCAAAATACACTCAAATCGATAATTTAATTATTATTGATAAAATAGGAATGATTAAAAGTGAATATGAGAGTTACACTGAGTTAGCAAAATAATAATTGTCAACGTTACTACTACACTTGATGCATAAACAATAATGATGGCCGACAACTGTGTAGGGAGTGAGAAAGAAAGGAGACCGGCTTCGTTCTCATCCCTACTCCGTGCTGTTTACTGGGTCAGAAGTGACACCTGTAGACATCTGGCGGGGATAATTAATTAAATGACGATTGATCAGTTTTCGACCGGAGAGGAAAAATGATTAAATTACTAAAATGGCTATTAAAAAATAAGGGTTGATCGTAGAAGGGTGAAAATTGAGGATTGTATGTATTTTTGTATGTTGTATCATAAAAAAATAGAAATTAAAAATTTTGTCTAAAAAATAAAAAAAAAAATTTAGGGGTGGACTACCCCTAACATTTAGGGGGATGAAAAATATATGTTGGCCGATTCTCATAGATACCGGATAAGCACAAAAAATTTCATCAAAATCGGTCAAGCCGTTTCGGAGGAGTATGGTAACTAACATTGTGACACGAGAATTTTATATATTATATATATATATATATATATATATATATATATATATGTATATATATATATATATATATATATATATATATATATATATATATATATATATATATATAATTATATAAAATCTCGGCACCTATTAATTACTACGCTTCTATTCAAGGAATTGTTCAAAACAATGACAGCGCGATACGTCGATGTAAACATTTGGTTCAGTGTATATACGTTTGAAAAACATGCCATGTACTTTTTGTTTTTAAAGTTCTTTTGTAATGCTCCCAATAATAATTCTAAGAAATGTTTTTAAAAAAATGTATCGATATTTATCGGTCAAAGTAGTTCTTTCATGTTGGAGTGGATTGTATAGGTGCTGTGCAAAGGCCCCATAGAATTTCTATTGAACAAATTAAAATATATCGAACTATGTATTGATTAAAGGTACTACTGGATAAATGAAAAAAAATTCTCTCAACTGAATAATGAATTTGAAATTGTTTCGGTGGCTTTGATAGTTGATACGCGAAACGATTCTACAGTTTTTAATTAATAATCTTTATATTTACAATCCGACAATTGCAGATTTTGCTTGTAAAATATTTATTCAAAATCGTTTGTAGCATGATATTATTATGCTATTTTATCGCACCACACTTATCTATGCGTAGAAAAAGTATTAATGGAGAATTAAGATTTTACAGCACATTTCAGGCACATTACATCACAATTTGTTTAGTTTTGATGAAGTGATTTTGCGGAGATAACTACACACATACATACATATAGTCACACCTTTTTCCCGTAGGGGTAGGCAGAGACCGCTTCTTTCTACTTGCTATGGTTCTTACACACATCTTTTGCTTTTCCTACTTTCATCAGTGCTTTTATACATGCTCGTCGGTTGTTGGTACTCTTGACCTGGCCTTTCTTTAAAACAATGTTAATCTGATCGAGATATGTTCGCCGAGGTCGACCTCTACCGACTTGTCCTTTCACACTCGCCTTATAAAATTTCGTCAATTTTCCTTCATTTATCCTATCTACGTGTCCAAACCATCTAAGCATTTCTTTATCCATCTTTGTAACCACATCTTCTTTTACACCACATCGTTCTCTTATTTCACTATTTTTACATTATCCAACTGAGTCACTCCGGCTATACTTCTCAGACTACTCATCTTCACAGCATTAATCCTATTTGCATGCTTTTCTTTCAAACCCAACATTCACTACCATACATAAGTGTAGAAACCAACACTTCACTATGCACAGCCAGACGTGCCTTTTATGACACTTTTTCAATAAACATTCAATTTTTTAAGTAAATATTTTTATTTAACGACACATAATAGCACATCTCGAATACATCATTAAAAGGACCCAGTCATAAATGTTAAGTTTTTTGAACAAATTTTTTTTTACGTAGCATATAATAGCACATTTTGGCACATTTTTTTTTTAAATTCCAAAATTATCGAGTCAACTTTTTGGACATAAACCTCTCTCCCTGGTCTTCGCCAGACTTGTTCTCGAACATCTGGATTTTTTAGGCTAAAGGGTAGTGCTTATGGTAAATCTATGGCCGGTATAATACTTTTATTTTCTTCCCTAATAGTTAATTTCAGACTGTGACACCGCGAAGCGCGACAAGATTTGGCTAGTTATTTTATATTTTATATTTATATATATATTTTATATTTATATTGAACAGAATATTTTATTTTTCGTCGTTAGCGCTCCTGTATGTCACTTTTAATTACTGCTGTTTTTTGTTGTTGATTTAATTAATGGATAATGGCAATATTATAACTTTTCGTCTATTCGCGAACCCAAATAATCCATTTCAATTGTTTGGTTGCTACATCGCTCATTGGTGTCTACCTCTTTGCCTTTATCCTGTTTTAAGGAATAGCAGTAAATTTGGAGCAGTTTATCAATGTCAAAACTGAATTTTTATGCATTACGTCGTCGATTGGTTTTATTCCCAAAATGGAATAAAAAAATTTGGGTTAATAACGGTTGTTTCTTAAATGTAAAGGAGCTAGTGGAAAGTCTTTTATTATTTATGTTGTGGTATTAGTTGCCAATAAAAGTCATGAAAATGTCGTATTTATCGATGAGGCATTGTTCCTTAAGGATGTGTATTAGGATCGCCACCAGTTACACTACGCCAGTATGTATAAGTAAAGATCCCTACCAAAATACTCTGTTTATTTTGACAAATTATTATTTATCATTGGTCAAAAACCAAATTTACTATCAACAATTTTATTATTATTTTACGAATACATTCTATTTCGAAATGGTACGAAGTAATAAATTATACTTATAAATGCAAAACGCTAACAGAGTGGTTAAACAAACTTTTAAGATTTTTAAACGGTCCGCAAAAGCTGTTTTAGTGTGTATTATTATATTTTACTCGAGCCACCCTGTGTTTATTTGTAAGCCTGCCGCAAACAAAAGGTTTTATTATCAAAAGGGTCATTTCCTACCTGCAGTGGTGTAACTATGGATATCACAAACACTGCGGTCTTTTGTGTTTCAGCACTGGAGGTTTTTATACTATGCAGGTGTTTTATAGTTGAATAGTGTTTCGTTAAGATTCCTGTTACCAGTTGGACATTGTCCTTGCTGAGCGTTATCAGGTCTTTGTCTTCGTTTGCTGTGCCTTGTTACTGCTATCTCTCCTTTTTCTCTTTTCTTTCTCCTTAGGAATTTCATGTACAGTGCAACTGAAGTAGCTTGGCGGGCGAGAGATCACAAAATTATTTTAATTATTTAATTATTTTAATTTAAAATGCCTGTTATACTTACCGTCGTCAGAAAAATCCGTCAAAATTTACTCCCGTTCCAGTTCTCAAAGAGAATGTTAAACGTCGTATTTCTTCTTGCTACTAAACCCTTTACCTGGACCCAAACAAGTTCAAGGGGATTTGGTTCGCAATTAAGAATATTAACATTTCCTTTCTGTACAATTTTGTTAACTACATACTTTGTGAAGCAAAATACACTATGGAACACAGTTTCTTTTTCACCATACTTTCGTCAACTATTTCGCTTTTTTGTCCAAGCCACTGAATAACGTCCGATTTTATAGTACAGTACAGTTCAAGAAACCTACAAAAAAAGGTCAAATTGTTTTTCATTGCATCTTCTTATCACTGATTTACAAATTTTGTTACACATTTTCCGGGACTGTATGTTTTCAAATTCTGATTGGATTTGTATCTTCAAATGTTTAAATTCCATGGGTGTGATATTGTAAATGTCAATTAATGGTACTCCAATCTATTCATTATTAAAAAGTTTTTTAAAATAATTCCATAATGTTGTCATATTAACTTTTTTTTAACCGGCTATACATAAATAAAAACCGACTAAGAATAGCAGAAAGAAAAAACCTTCGGAGTATATATGGGCCAGTAAAGAACCAAAACTCAGAACAGTACCGGATCAAAAAAAACAGAGAACTGGAAAACATATACCGTCAACCAGATATCGTCAAAATGGTTAAAGCTGAAAAACTAAGATGGGCCAGACACATTAAAAGACAAAATGACGAACGAGTGGTGAAACTAGTATAGGAACAGAATCCAACTGGCAGAAGACCACTTGGAAGACCCGAATTGTGCTGGAGGGATAACCTGTCGGCTGACTTAGGATCCCTAAATATCGCCAATGCCGAACAGCTTATGATGTACAGAAACCAATGGAAAGAGATATAGAAAGGGGTGGCTATCCATGAAGTGGACTATTTTTCTGTTTAACGACAATTCCTGAAACATGTCACAGTACTTTACAAAATTGACACTACCGTTGAAAAAATAATGCCATGCACTCACGCCACAAGAATTCAAATCTGTCTCTATCGCCACATGGGGATTTAAAGAATCCCAAAGGCTTGTTTTTGAGGTTAAGTCAATGATTAGCTACAATAGATCCATCAAGGGTCGCAGTGGTGGGGGATACAGACTGGATTGAATACATTTTTTTCCATAGAGTTTGGAAAGACTCGACGTTTCAACTTCTGTTGTGAAGTCACTTGCAGGTGTTGAAGAGTTATGTTATACTTTATATCTTTTACAATTTTTTTTATTTTCTTTTTAATTTAACTTAATTGTTCGTTATATTTTTAGTATTACCGATTTCAATTATTATCTCGTATTATTTCATCGTATGACAAAGTAACTTAATACTCTTGTAGTTTCAGTACATTTAAACGTCCCCTTTGTTTCTGTACATTGGTCTTTACCTATCATTTACCTCTGTTATGCTGGTATTATTGTATTGTATGCTAATTTTGCAGCCACCACCGCCCAATTAATCTAACGTATTGAGGTGTCGCAATTCGAAACCTCCTCCCAATTTGCCGCAAATAAAACATATCAATACCGTTCTACCAGATGAGCAAATTAGATCAAGAAAATGTTTGATTATGGTTACCTGCGTAAAATAAATTCACGACTATTGTTTAATAATTTTATAACCAATCATTTTATTTTTCTGCACACAAGAGAGTTTTAAAAAAGACATTCATGCATTCATCTAAATCATCAACGTTTAAAAAATAATTTTGATACATTTTTTGAAGAGATAAATATTTAAGTAATTTTACAATTTGTTTCACGTAATGGCGCATTTCTTGAAGCAGTGTTAAGTTGAAAAACCGTACAAGTCTATCAGCTGTTTTTATCTGTCACTGGTAAATCATTGTATTCTCTGGAAAACTATTTAAAACAGTAAAAAGCAAACCACGGGTTTTAAAACTTTTGTACGCATGGCAATTGTCTACAGGGTGTTCCGGGACTAATAGAAAACATTTGGGAATAATTTTGATTATTTTTATCTTTATCGCGCTATTGGGTAATATTAAATTTTATTGGTTAATCGTAAATAAAACTTAAAATAAGATCTAATAAGAAAAACGCATAGTGGGCAATTTTTATCGAAAAATTGGAAATTTATGACAATAATGAAAAGACCCTTTTTAAAACTTTGGACCAAATCCTGAAGCTGAAGCTGAAATTTTTTAATAAAACGCGATTTTACAGCGGTGGTTTATCGCCGTTTTAAAATGTGCTAACAAACATAACAACGCGTTTTAGTATTAATGTGTTGCTTATAAAGCGACCCCCTAAGGCAATAACTCTACCACCGTCGGCTCGCGTATTCACTCCCGCGGGTTTCGATTACGAATTGAACCGCAGATAACCCAGATTTGATTTGGACCGATAAGAAACATGAAAACGACACGAAGTTAAAATAAGGATAAAACGGTTTTTTATTTAAAAAACAATGATTCCGAAGAAGGTAAATAACTGGTTTTATTGACTTTCAACCGTCAATGTTGTAGACGGTTATTTATTTTTTGTGTTGACAACGTGTCATTTGTACACGATCGTCCGATTTAATGGGGAAAAAGAATTCAATACGATTATTATAATATACAAACGCATTATTTATAGTTTTTAGTTGTTTTGTATATTATTTTGATCCTGACCCATAATCATGTTATTATCATAATTATTTTTTTTTAGAAATATAAATAAGGGAACCGATAACAAAATTATATGTAGTAGAAATGTTTCGATGAACTAACTTTGCCTTTTTTCAATTTAAAACTCATTAGATGCTAAATAAAAGTAAGTTTACAAATAGCCCAGTTACCTTGGGCTTTATTTTACGTAGTTCTATTAAATAGGCGCACCCTCTGGCCAATTTTTTTTATAGCTTGCTTGGACCTACAAGAATATAGTTTCGGCTATTGCCGGGGTATATTTTAGCAATAAAAAATTATTGAAAATTAACTAGAGCTATGGCCAGCACACCAACGGCAGCGATGAAACACCTCCTAAATTTTCCTCCCCTAGATATTCTCTTAGAGAGGGAGGCCAGGATAGTCTCCTACAGATTCCTGTCTTTGGAAAAGCAGATTAATGTAGAGCAACTCGGGGATCACTCCGGAATACTGAGTGAAACAAAAAAACCACCAAATTCCTGGGATGGTTCCTGACATGCTAGCCACAAAAATACACGTAAAAAAGTCGTTTAAAGTTCTCTCTCCGAAGTAAGACGAATTGGTAAGGGGAATAAATACTCTTTCCAGACATTGAATATGTAATGTACACAGATGGCTCAAAAACCCCAGATGGAGTTGGTGCCGGTGTTTTCAATAGGAAACCAAAGATTGAAATATCTACCAGTCTTGGCAGGTATGCTACAATCTTTAAGGTTGAAGTCTTCTCTATCGAATTGTGTGCCAGAGACCAACAGACCTCTAGCAAACAAAAACATAGGTATAATATCAGGCAGCCAGGCTGTTTTAAAAGCACTGGGCTCCAACAAAATAAATTTTAAACTTGTATGGAATTGCAACGAATCCTTAGAGTACCTTGGTGCGAAGAACAATGTAGGGAAACGAAAAAGCCGACACCCTTGCAAAACAGGGGGCCAAATCTGCGTTCACTGGACCAGAACCGGTTTTTGGAGACACCACAAGTGCCGCCAAAACAATAATTTCGGACTGGGCGGAGAGGAAAATACTCACGTACTGGTCCGATATACCAGGGTTGACTTACTCGAAGGCGTTTCTACCTAAACTCTCGAGAAACACAGCTAAGAAGATACGATAATGTAGCAGAAATGACCTGCGAATTCTAACGGGCCTGCTTACAGGACACTGTCGTCTAAGATACCACCTCGAAAGGATAGGTCTGAATCAACAAACGGTCTGTCGGTTCTGCTGCGTGGAAGAAGAAACTGCTGAACATATACTATGTTCATGCCCCGGCCTGGAAAGAATAAGGTTCAATATATTTGGTTACAGCAACCTAGAACCTACCGATTTCAAAAAAATCTCACCCTATACAACCATGAACTTGTTGAGAAGAGCTAGATTGTGCGGCGAACTGTAACTTCTAGCGGTAAGCCACAACAGACCTACTAAAGGTCGCACTGAAGGGGCGACCACGCCCCACTCACTTGATACCTAACCTATACCTGTTCTTGGTAGATATTGCGTCGGTGTATTTTTTAAAACGAAAATAAAATCGTAATTTAGTTGGAACTTAATTAAAAAACGTTGCCATATTTCTTTCGCCCTTCAAACCCACACTCGTTCGACTGACATACATGGGTTTTTACATAGCGTAAGCTCATAAAAGTTTTACGTCTTGTTTCTCTGTTCCTTTCCCATATTGTTTGAGTAACTCTCGACATTAAATAAAATATAATTTTTTTAAGAACGTTCTTAATAACTTCGTAGAATGTGGCAGCATTTCCAATTTTGTATGTTTTGTTTGTTTTTATGACTTCTGAAATGAAGAAATATGAAAATTAAAATGTATGCACATGTGTAAAGCGAAAACATATGCTGCCTGTCAAAATATCCAAACGCCCAGTAAAGGTCGATCAATTTTAATCGTCTATGCCTCTTGCTTCAGAGTGGAGGAAACGCAAATTAAAAAGATACTTTTTTGATAAAACAAAATTAAAAAGTGTGTACCCGTTAAAGTGTTTTTCCGTATTTTTATCATTTCTTATTATAGTTAGGGAGCTGGCGAGAAACATTTCTGTATGATTTGTTCGTGTGGCAGACAATATTAAAGGCCGATTGTGCAAGGAATCGAATAGGCAGTGGCACGGCACATGCTTGGCAAATATTGACATTTTAACCTTCATTTTCCCGCGCTGTCATTCTGACGCCAAGTATGATTGAATTTGCTTTAATCAATATGTTTACTAAGGGAAGTATACAATTTAGTAAAAATTTCGATATTTAAACGTTATTTAATTCAATATTTTATATTGGAAGAAACTCAGATATGTTTCTACCATTGTACTCAATTTTTGTTTATTTGGCTGCTACTCCAAATAGTCGATGCATTGTGAAGGGTTAAGCTGTTCTTGCAGCAAACCACATTATTTTTTGTGGTGTCAAAGAAAAAAAGGATGATAATTGGATAATCAGTTCTTATTGTTTGCAGACCAGTGCTACTAAAAGTAATCCTTATAAAATCAATGGATGACATGATTTCAATGATAATTATAAGTATTTATTTACTTATGTATGCTTGGGTTCAAAGTTTACGAGAGACTGAAAATAGTGCTGGTCCCTACACTTATGTATAGTATGGATGTTGCCTTTTTGTTGTCAATTAACAGCGCTTTAAAAATGTTAATAAAAAGTTGTTCAGATTTTTTTTAGAGCTGTGTGACAATCTGTGCACCTTTGAAAGTTTTTATAAGAATTTCAAAAGCTGTTATTATGTTTTATTTAAAGCAAAAAAAAACATATTTATATTATTTGCTTGGATAATAAATTTTTTAACACTTTTTTTTGTTAATTGTGGATTGTGTGATTAATTGTGACGATTCAAGGTCTCCAGAGTCGAATACAATAGTTGTTAAGTGGACGTCTGCGTGTATGTACGTATGTGCGTATATTCGTTCGTATGTTCGTACGTACGTTCTGAATTATTTTTCGTCTCGATTATCTCGAGAACAAAAAGTAATATCGACGTGGGACCAATTGCATTCGACGCATAATGACGCAACTTGAATTGTTTAGATTTTCAGCGAAATCGGGAACTGATAATATGATTATTGCATGTTAGGAATATTTGTATGAAAACTATGATGACTAGATTTTTAATAATAATTATAACTACAAAACATATGGAATTTTTTCATTCTTTCCTTTGAGAAGTTAGTCGTGTGGACCTCTCGGGTCGCACCCAGACCACTGATATTTTTAATTGTAACCGGTTATTGTTGTGTAGTGTCTATCTGCGGAAAGAATAAGAGAACATTTATTAGATTATCAAAATATCTATTTTTTGTAGTTCCTGTTATCGTTTCTCTTTTCAAGAGTTTTCATGATATATTGGCAATGTTTTTAAAAACACAGCTACATAAAACATCAATCAATATAGCTTTAAAATACCAAATTGGGTGGAGTATAACTGTGAAAAGTGTCGGATATTCCCTTTGTGATAACTGGAAGTCAATTTCCAATCTAATTTACCTTTTCTGTTAACAGAAAACCAATTTATTTTATCAGTATAAAAGAGTCGTGTTTTAATAGATTTGCAAGTAATATTATCAAAGTAGTACCGTTATAAAGCTAAAAAAAAATTGGTAATTGAGGCTTCTACCAAAATAAAATAAAAGATTGTAATTTACTTATAACTCTGTGTATACTTGATTCTCATTTTGACAGTCAAAAAACTAAATAAAAAATAGTCAAAGCTTTAAAAATACATAGAATCAAATATTTCCTAAAGAAAAACATGGATGTTTTAAAGAATTATAATTTACAAATAGTAACAAAATTAGTCTTATATACAGTATTATGAAGGTGAAGGTTATTAAGTGGTTATCGTTCCCTTTTTGTCAGTATGAATCTTTACATACAAAGATATCTTAAAACATACGTACTCGTGAAAAAGCGACGTATAACTGTTCATGCGTAAAAACAGGTTCTTGCCAACAAATATATATATATATATATATTATATATATATATATATATATATATATATATATATATATATATATATATATATATATATATATATGTATATATATGTTTAGCAAAAAACCGAAATTATTTTTGGACATGGTTGTTTAATTTTTATTAATACGCAACATGCCAAAAATAACAAAGCAAACACTGAAATACCGTGAAAGAAAACGGGAAAAATAAAATTTCGTTAAAAACATGTTTAGAACAGGCTATATAGTTTTCTAACGATTTTCCATCGGAACCACTTCAAAAAAAACCGGCGATACTAAATCTTTTTCTCTTCCTTTTCTTGTTTAATTCCGGAAATATTTGTTATAATACCACCAAGATATCAAGAATACAAAAGATTTTGAAACTTTATTGTTGTTACCGAACAGCCAAAATTGTTGAAGATAATGAGTGGCCTATTATATTTCCTTACAAAGTTGGAAACAATGTTGTAAAATGCAATAAATATAAAAGAAAGAACGATAATTATAACTTTTAATGGTGGGTAACAATTTTAATTCTTGTGATTAATTTTTTGTGAATACTTCGTTAATTACTCATCTGCGAACTTTCAAAGTTTGAAAGATGCTTGTAACAAAACTCTTTGATCCTGTTTTCTACTTCAAATTGGATT
Source organism: Agelastica alni (assembly GCA_950111635.1). Classification (NCBI taxonomy): domain Eukaryota; kingdom Metazoa; phylum Arthropoda; class Insecta; order Coleoptera; family Chrysomelidae; genus Agelastica; species Agelastica alni. Next base: position 21,044,994 of record OX467712.1, read on the forward strand.
ATTAAGATTTATCGCGTGACTAATTGAATATAACCGATAACCGATGCTTATCCAACAGATTAAATGAAACTATAAAAATTTTAATAACAACATCTAGAAGGAAACAAATATAGAAGTAGAAGAAAATTATCATATTTTTTGCAGAAATAAATGGTTAAAACATAACTACGAACATTAAATCTGGTAGGTACTTTTTTAAATACAGAGTGAGCATTACATATTGATAAACATTCTATCTTGTGAATTTTAAAGTAATAAACATTTTAAACGGTTGGAAATATTTAATCTAAAGGTGCATTTCACAATTTACAAGCTTTTGGCATACATGCCTGTCATCCCAATTGGTTATTGACCTATCAAAACATGACAACTATTGTGACTATATAATTATTCCACAATTCGATTTCTGCGACTCTTGTCGTCGATTACGTCGGTGTTCTATTTACTAATAAAAATATGTATCCTTCAAAAAACAGAAATGATGATGATAACTTCACTTGCAGAGGTGCTACAGCTGTTAGTAATAATAATTTTGATCCTTTACTTTTTTCAGGAAACATTGCATTTTTGCTATTTTTACTTAACTCCCTGATGGGCCAGGCTCTGGCTCTGGTTACTCTGATCAGCTTAGGTGGGATGCCAAACTCAGCCATATTTAGACCCTTTTTACATTGTCGTATGCCTGCTGGAAATCTATAAATAACTGGTGGAGGTCTTGATTGAATTCCCAACTCTTCTCTAGCAATTGCCTAATGGTAAACAGCTGGTCCGTTGTTGACCTTTTTGCTGTGAAACCGCACTGGTAGTCTCCCAATATTTTTTCGGTGAAGGAGGTTAGTCTTAGAAGAATTATGTTCGATAGGACATTGAACATTGTCATATTTTCTATTTGGATAACTGACCAATTTTTAGTTTCTGCTACGAAATAAAACCAAAAAGTTATGGCGCAACTATTCTTTGGCATTTGTTGTGTTATCAGTAAATCAAGAACAACCGATAAAAATTGCATAATTCCGAGAATCTTTCAGAATAAATTGTGTTGCCATATGTTTTATTGATACACCATAAGTAAATAGATAATAAACAGTTATTGATCAAAAAAAATTATTTTGTGCCCTATAATTTCTGTTCGTTATCATAGGTATAATGTTGTTATTGTTGATATATTTATCTTGTTTGTATTTAATCAACAGTAAATAAGTGTATCTTACAATTTCGTTGACAAAACTTAGATATTTACTCGAATTTGACACAAATAAAAATAATGTATAAGTACATATACTTACGCCTTTTTCCCGTAGGGGTAAGCAGATACCACTTCTTTTCACTTGCTACGGTTATTACACACGTCTTTTGCTTCTGCTACTTTCATCAGCGCTTTCATATATGTCCGTCGGTTGCTGGCACTCTTGATCTGGCCTTTATTTGAAACAGTTTTGATTTAGCAAATTTTAAAAACTTTTAAAAACAATTTTATAATTTAATAGAATCATCGCGAATAAAAAAAAATAATTTTAAGATGCTAAAAATATTGGACAATACAATAAATAATAAAAATTTGAAATAAGCCACGCTTGCACGTTTCATGACCCCACGCGTCGAATGGCTCCATTTTCAGCGTGACGGTTGTTTTAAATTTTGTTTGTGTGTGGTGTGTGTGTTGGAAAATCTTGTGGGCACGATATCTTGAGACAGAGAGGCGGTAGGTCACTAAAACTTACAGGGTAGAAGTTTTGCCTGAAGGACAAGACCGAGTTCAAAGATGGGCCATAACGGTACATTCTTTCAGGTAGCTGCCATGAAAGGTGATCCTCAAATTTACCGCATTTTGTACTTTTCGCACGATAACTTAAGATGGAGAGCTAGGGCGATGAAACTTTCAGGTACTTTTTATAGAAAAGAGCCCTCGGTTTGGAAAAGTTAGTATTGTTACGGTAATACGGTTTATTTGACACGTATTGAAGGCTCAAGGCCCCATTCATTTGTTTCCCGGTCAGAACACTTTGCTTAATATTACAGTCATACTTTCTGACTCCCGTAAACTTTAAACCAAAGTTTACAAACTCATTCACTTGTTTCACTCTTTGTCCTTCAATCAGCACCTCGCAGTTTGTCATGCTTTCTTTTCTTTTAAAAACCATTACCAAACCACTCTAGGAGATTAAACCGTGAGATAACAGTCTGTAGGAAAGGGAACATTGTACAGTGGTTCAAGTTGAATACATCTGTTACATATATTTTGTGCTGGTCAATTGGCTAGAGTACGTATCGTTCAAATGCATTTTAAAACCTATATTCCACAATTTTATTCTACATCTGTATATATTTAATGTACAGACACACTTCTGTTACAGTTTATAATAATTAGTGTAGGAACTATTTCTACTTGAACATGCAGTAACACACTCCTTATGTAAATATTATTTACCAAGTTAATTAGTTAAATTGGTATGGAATTTATTTAGTACCGTATAAATCTGGTAATTGTGGGAAGACAAACTGTAAGACAATTCGGTAAATTAACTTAGAAAGTCGATACTAATTCAACTTAAAAACAAAACTAATTTATGATAATAAATAAGATTTTATTTGTTACGGATTTCAATAAATAATAATAATAAATAATTTTTAAAATTAAGATAATATTAAGACCTGTGAGGTTCAACATAGGGATTGTATATGCATAGATTCAACGGCGCCACTTAATTGTCAGTTTTTGTTTCTCTTAACATAATGTAACTTTTATTTATTATATATATATATATATATATATATATATATATATATATATATATATATATATATATATATATATATATATATATGTGAAAATGTGTAACTGATTGTTTAAAAAAAAGCTTACTTTCGCTGTATGATACCTATTTTAATATAGGTATATATGTGTGGGTCAATTATACATCAGATAACAACTACTCCCCTGACTATAAGTCGCGACAGGCATTGAATTACATCCGATGTATAATCGTGTATACTACCCCATCACAGGCAAGATATACAGATGCTTGTTAAGTAAGAGAAAGGGCTATTAAATTTATTTATTCGCAGCTACCATCTATGTACCGGTTTCAGGATGCTTGTCCCTCGTCAGCATAGGGCAGGTATGATCTGCAATTAAATAAATTTATGGCTCCCGTTCCTACCAAGTACACATGAAGAACCGCGCAAAAAGCGCCAGTCACGACATCTGTACTTTTTAACAAGCACCACCCGGTAACTTCCAAGAATCGGAGAATAGTAATGTAAAAACTATAGAAAATTGTAGTGTTATTACTGGAAGAGAGTTAAATAAACGTGGTGCTATAAATTCGAAGTATCTAGTTCCAACAGTTTTTTTCGCTGTACTGTTTTGGACAAAATTAGGGGTAGGTACTTAATATCTTGTCTGTGTACAACTGACCCATCCTTTTTGGGTTCATTTTCTAACCGGTAAAGGTTAAATTAACCGCGCTATTGACCTACACCCAAAAAAAGATCTACTGTAAGCCAATTAAGGCGGGATTCTTTTTAAAGCCTGAGAAGTCGAAGAAGCTTTTCTTTTGGAGAGGAGCAAAAAATACAAGTATTAAAATTGGAAAATCTGTGAATAAATAAAACTTGTTGACGTGAAAAACAAAACGGATCATTGGGTAACTAATATTGAAATGGTAGGGTTTTAGGTTATCCATTTGTATTATTGTTGTTTATGCGTAAGTTGTGGGAAAAACAGTATATAATTGATTAAAAGCAATTTCATGATAAACGGCAAATGAACACCATTACTACAACGTTTACGGATGGTAGCGTTATGATGAAAATTCAATTACAGGATTAACTGTTGGTCCGTGGTAATTTGATATTACGAATGGGCGAGATGAAACCAAGTCTCACATAATCTTTATTAATGACTCCGCGTTCTACCCGCAGCTGATTACTTTTCTACATTTATCATGTTTTAATGTTTAATTTATAATATTCTCCCATTAGACAATACAATATTAATATTTTAAAAATTGCAATTAATATTGAATAGCTTTTAGTAAAAATATGATTTTACGTTCTCGTTAACAATCATTTTTGAAGTAATCCCGAATAAATCTAAAAACCAAATTTAACAGAAACAATTACTTTGATGGTACCAATATTTTTTTAATTCTTTTGATTAAAATTAATTAAATTATTTTTTAGTTTATTGTAAGTAAATATTTTCTTCTTAAATAGTTAAATTTTTGCTAAAACTTTGATACAGATCAGTGTCAATGAATGTAAAACTTTCAATTAATACTGAGTTACTTTTAATGAAAATTTTTTGACCATTCAAATTTTGTCATTTTGTGTCATAAGAAACAATTTCACCCAATCATGTCAACATTATACTGATAAGTTTATTCGGTTTAATTATCAATCACTATGACAACACGATTGAGTTTGACAACTTCATTCCAAGTAAATTTCAAAATGTCACGTTTTAGCAATGCGAATGTTCAAAGTATAAATGCGCTAATCAAAGAAAATATTCCCAGAAATACAACATACAGTCACAAATATATTTGGGTAATATTTATGGAATTTTGCTAGCGAAAGAGAATATAAATTAAACGAACATAAAAGCTTAAAAGAATTGGCGTTAATACTAAAAGATTGGGCGGTCAATATGAGAAAGAAAGAGACGGGACCGAATCGTGCAAACTTTTGCAAGAAAAGTACTATATAATAACTATAATATTGATACGATTTTTCTAGTTCTATCTTGGGTTCGGCGATTAAAACTCTCGATCCAATAACCAAACAATGTTTATTTTAATACAATAAATTCTATTTACATTAACCACTTAGATTTTCACTTAGCTATACAACTTTTACAACTTTATATAATACTGACAGGACCGGATTTGTAACAATATTATGATTGACCCGTTTAACAATATAGTATTTAAACCAGCCCGAGGAGCTCGCGTTGTTAAATTAATTAACCAAAAACTCATACTATCTATTTCAAATATTAATTTCGATAACTTTTTTTTTTATGAAAATAGTCGCAAAAAGGGTAGACCTATCGTGTGGGCCGCGGACGGCCCGCACTGCGACTATTAGAAGGGGAAGGGATTAAAGAAAGGAGATGATTGTGGACACGCTTTTTAAAAAGTTGCAGGTCATAGTTCTCTGGAAAAACTGATTTTGGAAGCTTATTCCATTCCATAGCAGCCCTGTAAAAGAAGGATTCTTGATGAAAATTGGTCATTGTAGTGTCAATCTTGAGAGTAAATGGGTGAGACTGATCAGCGTGCCGAGTTCTTCGGCCGAATGTGGCCAATGAGTTTTTATTTCTCTGGAGCATCTGCCATGGAAATATCTGTAGAGCAATGACTGGTCTGCAACTCTTCTATGTTCTAGAGGGTGAAGGGTATATGTGAGAGTTGAGCTGTTTATCAAACGAATGGCTCTTTTCTGAATGGAATCTAGAAGACGAAGAGAATGCCTTGGTGCTGAACCCCAAATGTGCGAGCAATACTCCAGTAGAGGTCGGATTTGAGCCCTGTACGTCGTCAACAGTTGATCAGGAGTAAAAAACTTTCTGGCTTTCCACAGAAAACCTAGCCTCTGGCTTGCCGACTTTGCGATGTTAGCAACATGGTCATGCCAAGACATGTCATTGGACACCGTGACTCCCAAAATCGAGATGGAGGGACTTGGTTCAAGGGTATTTTCGGACATTGTGATGGGATGATTTGAGGAATTCACTTTCTTGGAAAACGTGGCACTTTGTGTTATTTGGGCGTTGAACTGAACAAGATTGTTGGTTCCCCATTCGACGATTGCTTTAAGATCTCTATTGATGGAATCAACCTGTTCCTGCCTGAGTCTATTTGTATCATTCACCGAAAATGATCGATAGGATGTGAAAGTTGAGACAAGTATGCTATCGTCTGCGAAACTGTAAATGGGGTTTGTGGTGGTTTTCAAGAGGTCGTTGATGTGTAAAAGAAATAAGGTGGGGGACAGGATGGAATCTTGGAGGACCCCAGCATTAGTTTTAAACGCATCAGAAGAAATACCGTCAACTGCCACATGTAAGGAGCGATCTTGCATGAAGCTCAAGAGCCATTGGCACAGTTTGGTTGGGAGACCGTAGGCAGATAATTTACTTAACAATGCCTGGTGCCAAACGCGGTCAAAGGCTTTAGATATATCCAAGACTATTGCACGGGATTCACCAAACTTTTCAATAGTGTTTGTCCAGAGCTGAGTAACATAAGCCAGCAAATCTTCAGTAGACCGAAGTTGTCGAAATCCATATTGTCTGTCATGGATTATCTCAAATTTCTCCAGATATTTGATAAGTTCTGTGTTAAACTACTATCGGATGGGGAAAAAACGTCAAGATAAGAAGCCTAGGCCGCTGGCTATTAAATTTGTAAACAAATGGATGAAGCAGAATGTGTTTGTCACTAGGAAAAATCTAAAGGAAATTGGTATTGTGATCAGTGTAATGCTATCCTGTGAAAATCTTAACTTATTTTTAAAAGTGCGTGAATCTGTGGGTGCCAAAAACTGCTGAACATATGAAAGTAACATTTACGAATTTCTGAACAACACGAGGAAACTTATAAAATCGTTAATTGACTTGAGTTAATAAGATTGTCATTGTTGTTGATTTGGTTGTCACACTGTATACATGTGAGATTTAATATACTAAACAATACATTTTTTCAGATATTATCTACTTTTGGGGGAAATTCTTTTTATTTCTTATAATTAATTTATTGTGATCAACTCGGGGCACGATTTTGACAGCGTATTACTTTTTTTGATTGTATTTTCTTTGTAGTACACTTATACTCTATAGTGTTATTAATATAGGAAATGATATACATTATTATTTATCAGTAATTTATATCTGCTTATTTTACTTTAGATTTTAATTTTATTCTGTTCAAGGGACTTAGGCCTATCTAATTAAGACTTTTATCGTCTACTCATTTACGTTTAAATTGAATTTTGTGATGGTTTATAGTTTTTATTGTATAATGTTATTTTATTTTTAATTCGTAATTATGCGAAAATTCTTGCAATGTGGTCATTAGAATGCTCGTTCATTGATAGTTCACTTTAATTTTTTTTTTTTATGAAAATAGTCGTAAAAAGGGTAGACCTATCGTGTGGACCGCGGACGGCCCGCACTGCGACTATTAGAAGGGGAAGGGATTATAGAAAGAAAATGATTGTGGACACGCTTTTTAAAAAGTTGCGGGTCATAGTTCTCTGGAAAAACTGATTTTGGAAGCTTATTCCATTCCGTAGCAGCCCTGTAAAAGAAGGATTCTTGATAAAGATTGGTCCTTGTAGTGTCAATCTTGAGAGTAAATGGGTGAGACTGATCAGCGTGCCGAGTTCTTCGGCCGAATGTGGCCAATGGTGGTACAAGAGTTTTTATTTCTCTGGAGCATCTGCCATGGAAATATCTGTAGAGCAATGACTGGTCTGCAACTCTTCTTCTATGTTCTAGAGGGTGAAGGGTATATGTGAGAGTTGAGCTGTTTATCAAACGAATGGCTCTTTTCTGAATGGAATCTAGAAGACGAAGAGAATGCCTTGGTGCTGAACCCCAAATGTGCGAGCAATACTCCAGTAGAGGTCGGATTTGAGCCTTGTACGTCGTCAACAGTTGATCAGGAGTAAAAAACTTTCTAGCTTTCCACGGAAAACCTAGCCTCTGGCTTGCCGACTTTGCGATGTTAGCAACATGGTCATGCCAAGACATATTATTGGACACCGTGACTCCCAAAATCGAGATGGAGGGACTTGGTTCAAGGGTATTTCCGGACATTGTGATGGGATGATCCTTATTGATGGAATCAACCTGTTCCTGCCTGAGTCTATTTGTATCATTCACCGAAAGTGATCGATAGGATGTGAAAGTTGAGACAAGTGTGCTATCGTCTGCGAAACTGTAAATGGGGTTCGTGGTGGTTTTCAAGAAGTCTTGAAGTAAAAAATCTAATATTGCATCTCAATTTAGATTTACTTGCAGTAAGTGAAACATGGCTTAAGAGTCAGTATTGAATAATGTTATTAACATACCTGGTTATTTTTTTAAGAGAGTAGATTGTGGGCAAAATATCGGTGGTGGAGGTATAGGTTTTTACGTAAAAACTAGTATAAAATATTCACGTATTTTTAGAGGTAAAGAAATTAAGCAGACGTCGTTGAAGATTTCCTATAATTCTGGGTATTGTGCTTTTAAAATTTAATTCTAAAATTTTAAAATTTGATTATTAAAACATTAGTTTAATCACTATATTTTAAGTTAAATTATCTCTAGGTTTTTCTTGACTTTGTATAGGATAAAAAAAAAGTTACATAATTAGTACAAAAAAATACATTTTACACAATTTATTATTTTGAATATAAAACCAATTTTTATTTTAAAAAGAACAATTTTTTAAAAATAAATCCCAAATTAAAAGTTAAACGTGAAACAAATAACTTGTAAACATAGTTAAAACACACGGAACTGAAAAGATACTAATTGAAGTGGCAACAATAAATTTTGATTGACAATCTTCCAAATTGAGTATGTTTTGAGTCGTTTGGAAATGTGTCAAGTTCATTTTAAAGTTGATGAATATCGTGTTTTTTCGGTTATTTAGGTACTGATATAAACATCACGTTAATTCATTCTATTTGTTACTAAATATTACAGCAGGATAAACTGTTACGGAATGTCGTATTCTAAGTACTTTTAATAATTTATTCTACAACAATTCGCTCCCGCTGTTGGATGTATGTCAGACTAAATATTTCAATAGGTGGATAAAGGAAGATTGACGAAACAGATTTATAAGGCGAGTTCATATGGACAAGTTGGTAGAGGCAAACAGCTTTAAACAGCTATATGCTATGTGGACAAGAGCACTATAAAAAAGACTAAAATCTAGAAAAAGTTTCCATGCGATTTTTCTCCTGCCGGGTCCTCTTTTTCCTTTGACATGATTTACATTTCTTTCTTCATTCTTTGAAGCACTTTTTTGTTCGTTATGTGATCTATCCACTTCATTCTGAGTATTTTCCTGTACAGCCACATTTCAAAAGCTTAAATTTTTTTAGTGGTGGCTTCGGTGAGCATTCAGGACTCCGCGCCGCCATACAGTAATGTGGAGAAGACATAGTATCTCGGGTGTCTCATTTTTGTTTCTAGTGATAGGCTGTGGCTTTTAAATACGGCGCTTATTTTGTTGAAAACGGTTTTTAACAAGGTGAAAGTTTGGGATCGTTATAATTTTAATTAGGAAAAATTCAGCCACGACCACCGTAGTATTCTTCACGGATTTGCATTTCTTATAGAACGTCCAATGCAGTGTAACAAAAAACTGTTTTGTATTTGAAATTTATCACATCCACAATAAAAATATATCATTTTTGTTACATCAAATCTTAAGTTCAAAAGAAATTTTCTATATCGGGTAATTTAATCATACACTTCTTTGATAGCGCGGGGGACTGTCGAATTTAACAAATTGCCGTAACGAACTCCGGCGTATCGTCCTTATTGAAATGTGTGTTGGAAAAAAATCCTTTGAAACGTTGTCCTCGGAACGTTCGCGAGGTGATGATGAATAGCTTACAATTTTGTGTAAAAAAAAACTCCCATTTTACTACGCCGAACCGTGCTGCAAAGGTGACAAGCTTTGGAGAACACCTAGGAAATTTTATATTACCGACCGTTATTAATGATAGTACAAGATTTATAAAGCAGGTGGGTATTGATTTTTTCTAACAATCTTTTTCCGCGATGGTTTTCTCGCTCCAATAATGGTGCACAATGGATTCAATAGAAAGGGCCAGCCTCAGGTGGATGTACCTTACATTAAACGACATCACTACTATAATCTTACCGTTATTGCACAACACATAGCGGAAAATATAGATAACAGAATTCAGACAGATGTTATTTACATGGATATGACCAAAGCATTTGACAGACATAACCATGATCTAATGCTGCAAAAACTCTCGAATTTCGGCTTATCGAGTAACCTACTTGCGTTATTCAAATCATATCTGTCCGACCGCACACAGTATGTGCAGTTAAATGGATTTAGGTCTAACAAATACCTCGCCAAATCAGGTGTACCGCAAGGATCTAACCTCGGTCCACTACTGTTTAATATCTTTATCAATGACATTGGTGACATAATTAAGCTTAATTTTTTACTGTATGCTGATGATCTAAAAATTTTCTCTCCTATCATTAATATGACTGAATGTGAGAAACTATCGAAAAATCTTAATCAAATAAGCCAATGGTGCAGTCGTAATAATTTAGCGTTAAATCCTACCAAATGTTGCGTAATGTCATATACATTGAGATCTGATCCAATTATATTTGACTATAAGATAGACAATTATTCTCTAGACAGACCATGTAATTTTAAGGATCTTGGAGTTACTTTCGACCGAGAGCTATCTTTCCAAAACCACATAGACAATATAACTACGTCAGCAAACCGTATGTATGGATTTATAATTAGAGTAAGCCGCGACTTTAACCATTTAACACTTAAAACTCTTTACTATGCTTTTGTTAGATCAAAGCTAGAATATGCATCGGTTATCTGGAACCCATATTATCAAGTGCATATTTATAAACTGGAGGCAATCCAAAGACGCTTTCTCAAATACCTAAGTTTTAAAGTAGATCGGACTTATCCACTAATTGGCACGGCACACGAGAGTTTACTGTCAAGACATAGCTTTTTCACTCTTGATAGAAGACGAGAATGTTCTAGTGTCATTATGCTACACAAAATAATTAACAATGAAATTAAATGTCAATGCTTACTACATCAGATAAACTTTAAAATTCCCCGTCAGGCATCTCTATACACCGACTCATTCTACACTACCACACCACGAACAAATATACTTAAAAACTCTCCTGTTCATACTATGTGTAGCAACAATAACCTTATAAGTGACTAGCTTGATATATTCTATTGTAATATGAGGCAAATTAAGAGCTATTATTATCAGCAGTAATAATGTTGTGTTAGTCTTAAGCTTTCTACTAATTTTAGTCTGATTTTGTAAATTGTGTATTACCCTTAAGCTTTTTTGTTATTACTATTGTGCAAATGTTTACTTTGTTCCTGTTCTGTAATTGGAAATCTTTTTTTTTGTAGAACAGTGTAAATAAATAAATAAATAATGTTCACAAGGTATATCTTTATTTTTGGTTTATGTTATGTTTTGAAGTATATGTTATTCAAGAATTTATTATTAAAGGTTTTAATATTGGATGGTATGGACACGTAATAAGGATGGATAAACGAAGCTTGTCTAAACAAATTTATAAGGCGTGTTGATAGAGGTCGACCTCGGCGAACACATCTCGATCATATCAACATTGTTTTGAAGAAAGGCCAGGTCAAGAGTACCATCATTAGACGAGCATGTATGAGAGTACTGATGAAAATAGAGGAAGCAAAAGATGTGTGTAAGAACCTTAGCAAGTGGAAGGAAGTGGTCTCTGTATACCCCTACGGGACGAAGGCCTGACTATATGTATGTATGTAATAGAAACTTTCGGTATTTATAGTATCAAACAAGAACAAATATATATTGGCGACTGATGCTAGTTCCAAAGGTTTGGGATCAGTACTTTCACATGGTGGTGAACATAAAAAATATATTGAATTTTGAATTGTATGAAATAAAACTATCTACATTATTTATAGGAACGATTTTATTTTTATAAAAAACGAAAATTTTATGTTTATATATTTTTTTATTATTAGAACATCAGATAAGTACAGGTTTAGTAATCTATATAATTATATAAAAATGAAAAACTGTTTGTATGTATGTATGTCCGTCAAAAACTCTTAAACGACTGGACCGATTGGGATGAAATTTTTAGAATTTGTTTTATACATACCAGGGGGGGTTTAAGTGAAAAAACTTTTGTAGCACCCCTACGAAAGGGGTTGAGAGGGGGATGGAATGTAAAAATTATTAAAAACGGCTAATATTAGTGTCGAATTCATAGTTTTCGAAAACGCTGAGTTTGATAGTGACATTCTAAGTTATGTAAGCATCCATACAAAAGGGGTGAGAGGGGGATGAAATATAAAAACGCCGATATTAGCATCAAATTCATTTTTTCGTGGTGAATGAGTTTGATGGTTACATTCCCAATTTTATTAGCACCCCTACGATAGGGTTGAGAAGGGGATGGAATTTAAATCTATCAAAAACGGCTGATGTTAATGTCGAAGTTATAATTTTTAAGGTCGCTTAATTTGATAGTAACAGTCTTAATTTTGTTAGCACCCCTACGAGCAAGGGGTGGGTAGGGGATAAAATATAAAAACTATTCAACTCCGCCATAGATATGATGAGAGTTAAATACCTTTTTATCTTTTTGGCCATGTATAAATATTATTGACAACCGGTTGAAATCCGTATTTTTTCCATTTTTTATGAATATTGTATGTTGTTTTTAATGAATGTTTTGATCCCACTATCTTTGGTAAAAGAACATTAAGAGCGCTTACTTTGGCAATAGTGCTGCCTCTATATTTCGCGCACGGTCCCTATAACTACTGCACAAACAAACCTCATGTGTCACAAACGTACGATATTTACCTTTGTTAAATTTTAAATTGCATAAACATTCCTCCTTTTGTGATGATAGCTGCGTTGATTTTTTTATGGTCTCATTAATTGTTTACTCTGTTCTCTTTCTCGTCAAATTTCAAACGAATTTTTTTGATGGGCACGCCCTACGGCGGAATATTCGTTAGGTAAACCTTCGTCCACCTCTGCCCGTTTTCAAAATGGTAATTTACTTTATTCGGGTGTTTTATTAGATGAAAAAATATTTTTCGCGTGTGTATGTTTTGCCCCGTTTTACCATTATGTTTTCTTTTTTTTTTTTCTAAAAACAGATTCTATACATGCGACACGGCATCCACTTCCGCATAAATACATTTTCCAACTTGTGTTTATCGATCACAAACGTCTCTCGACGAAATTATCTTTTCGGATTCAATCTCCCGTAAATATTTTTATTATAAACTTACTCCTTTCTTTCCGCTTTCACGAAACTGTTAGCGCTACAAACCAAAAACTCGGTCGATGTTGATACACGTGAGAAAGGAGGCATGTCGTGCACATATCTTTAATTGTGTGAAAAAAACACATGATCGCCACGAAAATACACAAATACTGCGTTGCGATATCGACATGGCTGTTATAATTTTATTTAAGTTGCCGTAAACATTCACAAACAGCTTGAGGAAAGTGTGGTCTATTTCTTTATACACCTTCGCTTCTGTACGGCATTATTTATTATTAAAAGTCTAGTTAACATTGCGTGTCGTATTTACAACGCTTTGCTTTACTATTTTACAAAATTAATTTTCTTTTATCTGTTTATATCACGTAATGTCCCAAAAATTTCTAAAATTTGTTTTTTATAGCTATAATACAAAACTTTTTTGAAGTGATAACTTCTTATGGCACGCTGTGAACTTTTTTTGTAATGGGTAAAAAATGTTAAACTCGCGTCAGGACACGTGGCCTGATCGAAAATTCGTAAGACGGATGTATTTCACTGGAGCAATATAAAATGCGACTTTTCTTGACTGGTAACTTGGCAACCTTATTCAACAAACTGACAAATTCAAGTACATTTTTTATGTCATTTTGACAAATTAATTTAGTAGCTAAATTCAAAATTTAAGTGCTTTTCATTAGTTTATTGATTAAGTTCTGCTTTTGCTGCATTAAAATGGTCCAAGGAGAGGTGTCGTTTTAAGCAGATGTTATGGACACCATAGCGTGTCTTAATGACTCTAATGGTTCTCCCCCCGACAAAATTTTAGATCAAATAATTTATCAGTGCAAGAAGCCGTTAAAAAATGCATCAATTTGTGTTAAAAAAGCATTAAAAACTGGACTGAAAGCTGGTTTGATCAAAGAGAACGGGGGAAGGTTTAAATTAGGTTTTGGTTTGCCGATAACGGAGGCTCGAAGACGAAGAAAAAATAGAAGCAGAAGCCGTAGACGATGTAGCCAAAAGCGACAAAACCGAAAACGAGGTAGCCGAAAACGAAAAAGTCGAGGTAGGAAGAAAAGCGCCATATTGGAAGAAGATCAAGCAAAAAGCGGAAGAAAGAAATCGAAAACATTCAAATCTGGTACTGATGTTTAATACATGATTTATAATAAAGCGTTAATAAAAATAATGCATTATTCATAAACTATGGAAATCTGGAGACAATATTTTTCAGATTAAAAATAATATTTCACGCGCGTTAATACTTAAGTTTTCACTTCTGCCGGCACTCCCAGAGTGCAACCCGTAAAATTTTTTTTTTTTAGTTTTTTGTTTAACAATAAAGTGCATTGCATGCTTTCAATTTTATTTTCTTAACTGGTAACACAATTGCGCGCCGGCGCCGGCGCCGACCCCAATAGACGTAATAGGGAATGGAGGTATGATGTCTGATGAGGTGTGAACAGCTTTCCCTCCGGAACCTCTTTTGCCACGGATATACTTGCTCTAGGACGGCGTCGTTTAACTGCGTTGGTGTTGAATCCTTCGATAACTCAGTAAAAGCTGGCTCGATCTGTCTTTTTACTACTGTAGGCTAACGGGTTTACTGCCTTTTATCGCCGTGAATTGGTATTTTCACAATAAATAAAACAAACACGTGTCATCGATAATACAGTGTGGAACAGCCAAATGGAATAAATTCGATAACGAATCAATGAGAGCGTGTTGGGAAAAACGCTTGGACACGTCGATTTGTATTTTTAGATGCGCATTTTTTTCAAAAAAAAATAATTATATAGGGTGTGTCATGTGACAGTGGCCGATACCAACTTTCTTATTTTAAATACAACCCCCTGTATATTATTTATTTTTTGAATCCTTCAGAAAATTCTAGACATAATTCATGTACAATGTCCCATACCTATTTTCAACTGTTTCGGAAATATTAATTGTTTTCAGATGTATTACAAAAATTAACATTAAAAAAAGAAAATTAATTTAGGAGGAATTGGAGCAGGAATTGTTGGAAATCATATCGTAGGTTCTTTTTTCATTGATGGTAACAGTGGCCAATACCAACTTTCTTATTTTAAATACAACCCCCTGTATATTATTTATTTTTTGAATTCTTCAGAAAATTATAGTCATAATTCATGTACAATGTTCCATGCCTATCTTCAACTGCTTCGGAAATATTAAGTTTTTTCAAATGTATTACAAAAATTAACATTAAAAAATGATAATTATTTTATTTCACTAATAATGTGAAAAAAAAAACAAAAAAACATTAATTTCAATGTAAGAGATGTTCAAAATGTTCGCCGCGAACGTCTTGGCAACATGATAATCTGGTATAGAAATGTCTTCTAACGTTACTCAACATCTCAGGCGTGACTGATCTAATCGCAAGCGTGATTCGTCTTTTTAAGTCATGTAAGTTAAGTGGTTTAGTTTTGTATACAATACTTTTGACATATCCCCACAAAAAGAAGTCTAATGGCGTAAGATCAGAAGATCGTGCTGGCGATTCTATCGATCCGCGCCTCCCTATCCACCGATTTGGAAAATTTTGGTTTAGGTACTGCCGGACATTGATTTGGTAATGGGGCGGTGCTCCATCTTGCTGAAACCATAGTATATTGGCAGGAACTTGTGGGTTTGCTGGATATAAGTTTGTCAAAGTTGGCACGACATTATTTTGGAGCAGTTCTAAATATTTATCTTCATTCAAGTTGCCATCAATAAAAAAGGAACCTACGATATGATTTCCAACAATTCCTGCACCAATTCCTTCTAAATAAATTTCTTTTTTGAATGTTAATTTTTGTAATACATCTAAAAACACTTAATACTTCCGAAACAGTTGAAGATAGGTATGGTACATTGCACTGATTAAGGGTATATACGAGAAAGCAACGGCGTGTGTAAGATTAAATAAAAACACAAGAACATTCCGAATAGAACAAGGTGTACGTCAAGGAGATACCCTCTCTCCAAAGCTGTTCACCACACTGCTCGAATATGTCTGTAAGAAAATCGACTGGGGGGAAATGGGCCTAAATATAGACGGTGAAAGATTAAATAACTTAAGATTTGCAGACGATATCGTCCTTATCACCGACCGTATAGATCAAGCGTCCATGATGTTGGAAAAATTATACAATGCTTCAAGGGAAGTTGCCCTAAGAATTAACTTTGCAAAGACGCAAGTCATGACAAACCTAGTCCCCAGTAAAAACATAACTATTGGAAGCAAATCTATTGAACAGGTCACCGCCTACAAATATTTGGGTCATGAGATCCGAATAGGACGGGACAACCAGACGTGCGAACTTCTCCGGAGAGTAGGCTTGGGGTGGGCATCCTTTGGAAGATTAAAGTATGTTTTCAAGTCGGATATTCCCATCAGTCTAAAACGAAAAGTATACAATCAGTGCATATTACCAGTGATGACATACGGAGCCGAAACATTGACGCTTACAAAAAAGTCAGCAAAGAAACTGCATGTCACCCAACGGGCGATGGAGAGGGCTATTCTGGGTATCTCCCTCAGAGACCGAATACCAAATGAGATTATTCGCCAAAGAACAGGAGTTATAGATGTAATCGAAAAAATAACAACTTTAAAGTGGAACTGGGCTGGCCACGTAGCTAGAAGAACTGACGGAAGATGGTCTAAAAAACTATTGGAGTGGCGTCCGAGGCACGAAGCTTATCGTAGTAGAGGGCGCCCCCCCACACGATGGACCGATGACATCAAAAGAATCTGTGGTAATTGGATACAAATGGCTCAAGATAGAGCAGAGTGGCAAAATAAACGAGAGGCTTATGTTCAGCAGTGGACTACTATAGCTGAGTGATGATGAAGATGATGATGGGACATTGTGCATGAATTATGTCTAGAATTTTCTGAAAAATCCAAAAAATAAATAATATAATATATAATATAATATAATATTGTATTTAAAATAAGAAAGTTGGTATCGGCCACTGTCACGTGACACACCCTATATAATTATTTTTTTTTGAATAAAAATGCGCATCTTAAATACAAATCGACGTGTCCTAGCGTTTTTCACAACACGCTCTCATTCATTCGTTATCGAATTTATTCCATTTGGCTGTTCCACACTGTATATTGTTAACTTTAATACATGGAGCTTACTAACAGTTTTAAAGCCTCCTCTATCTTTAGAATGATTTCACTGGTTACTAGCTTTTGTTTGATGTATTTTACTTGATTATAGTTATGTGCATTTTGCCACGTGGCATTTTAAAGCCATGCTCTGAGCGGCTGACGTGTGTCTTCGTAGACGGTCAGAATATAAGAGAACCAGAGCCGAAAACCGTTTCGAATGTGGCTTCTGTTTTAAATAAGCGTTTTTGATTGGTCACTGTCACCGTGTAACCGCTTGCTAATAATTGCGCGCGACGATTGGAATGTTCTCGAAATAACTGCACGTGTTCTTAAACATGATTTATAAATTGCACGGGACCCTTTGTTTATATATTTTCAGGTAATAAATGCGTGACTTTTACTAGATTTGTGTCGGTGTCAGGGCCGTACTGAGTAGTTTTAAAAATCAAGGAATTTCACAAAGAGGAATTGAACAGTTGGAAGTACTGATGCTAGCAGTTGAAAATCGACAAGCTGAAAAAATGTGGGCAGCTTTACCATCGGAACCACTATGGCCTCAATTACAATATTATAAAAAAACGTTTAGAAACAGATGAAAAAGGACTGATAAAAAGAGACAAAATGTTAAAAGAATGATCTATTAAAAAACTTATCTTACATAAACGTTATAATTTGTTAAAGAGCTGCCTAGAAAATAGTATATTATTATAGGAGTGATGAAAATAACATTTATCTCACTTTTTTGGTGTACAGATAATACATAATTTCTAATGTAATTTAAGAATATTTAACTTTTTAGAAGCCAAGATATTGAATAAAAAACTTTTTAGTTTTTGGACCAGATGAAAATTAAAACGAGCTAATTGACCAAAGAATACGCGAAGTATGATGATTTTTATAATATGAAAGTATTACTTACTACTGGTAGAAGGAAAGGTTTGACGATCTGGCAACGCAGTGCAAAAAAACATCTTGAATATGTATTAGTAGTTAGAAGTGGTTTTACGATTGAAAGAAATATTTTGTTCTTTTCGCACAATAACTTCAGAAGGAGAGCTAGGGCGATGAAACTTTCAGGTATTTTTTTATATACTCTTCCGAACCAAATGGTAACTAACTATATTAAATAAAAAAGAGTCCTCGATTAGGAAGTTAGTTTTGCTACATACATACATACATAAAGTCACGCCTTTTTCCCAAAGGGGTAGGCAGAAACCACTTCCTTCCACTTACACACATCTTTTGCTTCCTCTACTTTCATCAGTGCTCTCATACATGCTCTTCGGTTGTTGGTACTCTTGACCTGGCCTTTCTTCAAAACAATGTTGATATGATCGAGATATCTTCTCCGAGGTCGACCTCTACCGACTTGTCCATTCACACTCGCCTTATAAATTTGTTTCGTCAATCTTCTTTCATCCATCCTTTCTACGTGTCCAAACCATCTAAGCATTCCTTTATCTATCTTTGTGACCACATTTTCTTTTACACCACAGCGTTTTCTTATCTCACTATTCTTAACTTTATCCAACCGAGTCACTCCGGCTATACTTCTCAGACTACTCATCTCCGCAGCATTAATCCTATTTTCATGCTTCTTCTGCCAAACCCAACATTCACTACCATACATAAGTGTAGGAACCAACACACCTCTATGCTACGGCAATACTGTTTATTTTTAGATTAGATTGGATTAACGCCAGATTGATTGGTTTACAAGACAGAATTGTGAGATATTTATTTTTTTTCAAGAAGGGTTCATATATGATTAATCCTATAAGGTTTATTGCTTGCTGTAACATCCTAATCGAATATTTTAATTTCTTTATGACCTTCCTTACTATATACTTTTTCCTAAAGGAATTACGGTTCAATAAAAAAAACCGGTTACTTAATAATATAAGAAATGAAACCTGAAACTAACTTATAGAAAATTACTTTGTTTCCTCCTAGGAAATCTTAGAGTGCATCGTGCAAATGCAATTTTTAAAACACAGAGGCGTGGCAGGTAATTTTATCATAAATCTAACTAAATAAAAAAAAATTTACCCCACAAAAAGTTAATCATTTAAACTTTGTTTCCCTATTACGGGCCCGTGAAAATGTCTATAGAAGGCGTATGTAAGGCGTGGGCGTGGGCCTTGCAAATTTGTTACATAAATATTTAAGAAATAAAACAATTATACTTTAAGTGACGGAAAGTCTGCAACATATGTGTAACATTTTTTGTTATCTATTCTTCTCTTTTTGTTCTTCTTCTTTTAATAGGACCGTTGGAGCTCTTCCTGTGACGCTGAGCTCCAGCTTTAGTACGGATACGATTTTATGTTCTATCTTGGGTTCGGCGATTAAAACTCTCGATCCAATAACAAAACAATGTTTATTTCAATACAATAAATTCTATTTTCATTAACCACTTAGATATTCACTTAGCTATACAACTTTTACAACTCTATATAACTATTTACATTTAATAATTTGTAAACACATAAGCTAATACTGAATACTTGTTATGATCGTTTCCCCTTTTATATTTCCGATATCACAGTTCCAGATCATTCTACCTGTTACTCCATTATTCGACGCGGTTCCCCGCGTTTTTTATACCTGAACGAATAACCACGAGAAGGGTCCAGTTATCTCTCGAATTATCCAATGTCTTCTATGCTCATTAAATATGCACCCTTGATTCGGTTAGGTTAGGTCTTCGCGAGTTTGGTTTTTGCGACTTGACCCACTTTGCCCATCTTTTATCTGGCATCCTTTCCACATGGTCTTTCCAGCACCTCTTGCGTATTCTAGCCCATCTTACCACATCCTGTATTTTTGGTTTTTCTCTGATATCCTGGCTTCTTATTCTATCCCTGAGGGTAACACTCTTGATGGTTCTTAGTATTTTCATTTCGGTCGTTCCCATTATTCTTTTCGTTGTTGATGTTTCAGCTCTGGTTTCTGTGGCGTACGTTAAAATAGGTCTTACGCATGTGTTGTAAATCCTCAGCTTGCTTTTTGTACTCATCATTTTATTTCGCCATATGATATCTCTCAGGTATCCGCTGACTCTTGTTGCTTTTATGGCTTGTGCTTGTGCTTCTTCAATAAGGTTTCTTTCGCTTGATACCTCCACTTCTGGGTAGTTAAATCTTCTTACCTTCTGGATTATCTTGATGTCGACTGCCAGTTTGCACCTTATGGGTTCTTTAGAGATAACCATTGACTGTGTTTTTTCTGTTGCGATGTTCATGTTAAATTTGTGTGCTGTTACTGTTGTCTTGTATAACAGGCGTTGTAGGTCGTCTTCATTCTCTGCTATGAGGATTGCATCGTCTGCAAAGCATAATACTTTTATGGTGCGATTGCCCATCCTATATCCATCGTTCACTTTTTTAATATTTTCAATGATTTGGTCCATAATAATGTCGAACAGAGTAGGACTAAGGCTGTCACCTGTTATCTATTTAATATAGGTACTGAAGAAAACAAAAAATAGAAATCTTGATCAGGAGGAAGGTACTTTTATTTTCGATTATCAAAAAAGTTTATTTAGAAAAGTCGTTTGGAATTTAAACCATTGTTTGGATTTCACAGCCGGATAAGCATAACATTTATTGTGTTGTGCCAGTATTACATCTTATTTAAAAAAATTTAATAAAGAATTTTTTAAATGAACATTTAATGTACGAAGAAAAAAGGAAGACATGTGGAATTTAAAAATTAACTTGTTTTTCCTGGTTTTTGATGTGTAACATCTTTCCTCTCGCTTTCTCGCAATTTGTGGGGGGGTGATTTGTGAAATGTGTAACGTAATGCTACCTCTACACTCTCGCTGAAGTTATCCGTAGTGGGCCGAGGACAAAGTCACTTCGCCTCGTGCTTCCTCGCCTCGTTCTGCAGGCGCTCGCTTCCGTGCCGGTTTTTTGTACCAGAGTCAAAGACGGCGAGGCATGAATACGTGTAGACTCACTACATTTTTGCCGCACTTCGAGCACTGTTGTGTTTTTTTTTAGTTAAAAACGTTATCCACCATCTCCTTTTTTTCCACGGCTTTAGTATTTTAGTATTTAGTATTTTTTTGTGCAGTGTAACAATTTAATAAGTTGTAATATGTATATGCATGGAGAGCTGAAGAAGCAGTTACTTTAACGACATCCATGTCGAAGGCCAACGTATAACTGAGTTTCCCGCGAGTAGACAGGAGAATGTGGATAATAACTTTCGCCTCAGTAAACTGCGGCGGGTATGTTATATGCGTAAACTATATAGATAAATATTTACTGTTTATAATAAGTCTTGGTAAACTGCAGATCCTTAATAAAAAATTCAAGTAAGTAATAATAAATAATTATTCGAATAAATTATTTCAATATTTAGCTTTTTAAATTTTAAGGTTTTTTTCTGTCACTGTCAGTGTCAATAAAATAAAATACAATTTTCATTAATAAGACTTATTGTTCGTTATGAAAAATCATTTCAAATAATACCTCAACCATTTTTTTCAGAATATAATTGCTTATTACTAAGGTCAGATGTCAAATGTTACACATCATATTTTCAAAATAATTTGCACCACAGGAAATACATCTCGTCATCCGCCGAAACCACCAATCCTTAGACTGTTAGAGTATATTTTTCAATCTTTATATTTCTAAATTCACATTTCTTCTTAAATCTCAATAGGTAATTAGTTTATTTTTAGTATTTTTTTTCCTTTTTTTTACTGTCTCTTTTAAAATTTCTCCCATAACTTTTCTGTTTTTCGTTACTAGCGCCACTTCGTCAGCATACGCTTTTTCTTGACCTCCTTTTGTTCTTAAGTTTCCTTTTTTAATTAATTAAGTACATTGTTTGTCGATAGTGGTCACGTATAAGATGTGTTAAAAGGGACAATATTGTATAATATCGAGGAACTCTGATTGATGAAAGGTTATATGTGGGCGTATTAGCTCACTGATCCCTTACAGAGAAATAAAACTTTAAAAAATATTTAAAAGAGGCCAGTACCATTACGTGTATGTGTTAATTTATAATGATCTTGACCGGTCGTATTAAATGTTTGCCTTTAAAAGGCTAAGGAAGTAATAAGTAGCTTTATAATAGGTTTCTTAGGCACCTTACATATTCGTTTCTTAGTTGTCGAAACTAATAATGGGTCGACTTTTGCGATTTCAATGTTTCCATTGTGATACGACGACGGTATCTTTTAAAAGAACATGAAAATATTTTTTATATTGTTTAGAATAACCCAAGAATCAGCACAAGAAGAATGGGTCATGCGTTGGGTCTTTCGCATATCACAGTTGGGCGGACATTAAAAAAGAATCATCTGCACCCATTCATGTCCAACAGGTTCAAAAACTCGAAGACGGAGATGAAATTCATCCACTGAATTTCAGCAACTGCATAATCCGCTACCGAAGAATTGTCAGCAGATGTCTTCTCACTAGATGAGGCACAATTTACAATGGATGGTATTTTTAATGGAAGATATTCGCAAGTTTGGGCAGAAGAGAATCCACATGTTATACGGCAGACCAATTCAGATTTTCTGTAAATGTTTAGCATTCGGATATAAAAAAAGGGTTCAGTGCAATTTATAAATAAATCATTTTAAGAGAACACGTACAGTTTTTAGCCGAGAACATTGCAATCCTTAGCAAGTGACTATACAGTAACAGTGACCAATCAAAAATGCTGAATTTAACACGAGAAGCCACATTCGAAACGGTTTCCGGCTTCTCGACCCTTTTTTCTTTCCGATCGTCTAAGAAGATAGACGTCAGCCGCTCAGAGCACGGCTTTAAAATTCCACGTGGTAAAATGCACTTTAATATAATCAAATAAAATACATTAAATAAAAGCTATTAACCAGTGAAATTATTCCGAATATACAGGAGGCTTTAAACTGTAAGGCTCCATGTATTAAAGTTAACAATATATTATCGACGACACGTGTTTACTTGGATTTCTTACAAAACATTTCACCTGTGCTAATGGAGGATAAAATATTGGGGGCATGTATTTTCAGTATGATGGCGCTCCACCTCATTTTAGGTAAAAATATCAAACTAGTTTATAAAAAATAACTATTCAAAAATATGAACAAAAAGAAACGCCCAAAAGCAGTTATAAATCCAACAAAAATATTTCCATTTTTTTACATATTGATGTGCACGTCTATGACCTCCCATCTCTAGAAATGCAACTGGAGCCGGTTCGGCGGCGAATGGCATATCGAATTGCACTTTGGGCAATATGGCGGAGTTCTCCAGCATTCGGATTAAATAAAAGACTAAACGCCGAATCAAATTACCCAGTAAAGAATAAATGTTGGCGAAGACACAATTTCTTCGATTAAGATATATATATTTAATAAAGAATTTAGCCCGCAACACAATTCCGCTAAATGTTTTGTGCGTCCGCTATATTTTGTGTTTTAAGTAATATCTACAATCGACTGAAGCGGCAATGCTCTTAAATTATGTTTAGTGTACCGTTATACAGTAAGATCAAAATTACACGCCTTTTAATAAAAAGATATTACTCCAAGTTTTCACATCCCCTATGTTTGTCATCGTCATCGTAACATAACTTGAAAAATAGATTGTTTTTTAATTTTAGGTTCGCATATTTTGCATTACAATGCCTTCGAAAATAATAGTGAAGGAAAGTACAAAGTGCATTTTGTTGCAATCTTCTTCTTCTTGGTGGTTTCCCGTTGCCTTCCTCATCGCAGCCTTACAATCGATTTGATCATAATATGAGATAGTCGTGTAAGTAGCTGGTAACGAACCTTCAAGTACGTAAATCTTCAGTAGCTTCGCTCCAGGAATGAAGCAGCTGCTGCCCTGCTTCATGGAGCCCCGGGTATTTCATTTCCCCGGTACCACCCATATCTGGGAGGCGTTCCCCTATCCGCCACCTGGGGAGGCTCCCGATGGAGGGCTAGCAATCCCACACGGGAATTTTGTTTGCAGTAAAATAGATAAATACCTACAGTATTGTTTGGAATTAAACAAAATTTTATATTGGGTGTCTACTTTGCAATGGTCAACATCTACTGATCGAATAAAAAATCGTTTTCCACTGAGATTAAAGCAGGAATTCAAATGACATTAGAAATTAATCATTCCCATAAATCCCTTATACTCCACTTACCCCGACAATTAATTAACAACTAACGAGGACTATATATTTAAGTTGGACTAATAGCTAACAATTTCTTATAATATTTTAAATTTTTTATTTAAAACACTAGCTATTAATAGTTTTTGAAATTGACTCGAGGTATAAAAAAAATAGTAGGAATAGATCGCTCTGAAGTAGTTTAATTTTTTCTAGTACACACTGTTTATGATTTTACCTATTATTTGTTGTATTGGCTTTCACTTATGAAACAAATTTTTGCAATATTTTCGTATGCTCCCAACAAAGTATGAGCCTTCTACCACAATTTCTAGACTATTTAAGGAAAAATAAGGGTGTACTATAAACGATAGGATGTTGAACCTTAATATCAGTTAGTTTAAGACTTTTCGTTATATAAAATATAGATTAGGTGGATAAATTATAGATCGTTTAATGAACGTTCTACGTAAATTATTTTAAAGTTATCTGTAAAATTATGCAATAGGAAGTTGTTGTTCTTCAATCGTCATGTTTTAAATGGGAACGAATCATTAGAAATTTCCTTTTTTATGGAAACATCATTGTTTAACTTATGCAGCGTGGAAGAGCCAAATGGAATAAATTCATTATTTCAGCTGTTGTATTACCTTTCCTTCTTTCCATTTAAAAATTTGGTGGTTACACCTGTCACTCAAAGGGAGTTAAAAAAATTTCGTTGCAGGATGTCAAATCATAATCTAAATTTGACTTGTTTCGAGATACACAATAATTCTATTTGGATGTTTTACATGATATTTTACTGCTACTATTTAATTTGAAATTAATATAAAAAATATCAGCATCTAAATGGTACAAAGGTGGATCAAGAGTAATCTAACATTTTCCATATGATATAATTAATGAATAAATATTATGTAAACAACATTGAATTATATCTGCATTCGGCTCTTCATATGTACCTAGTAAAACTAAGGATTTTTTGTCTCTTCAAAGGGCGAACGTGAGTTTGCAAGACCTACCCTATGCTGATGAGGGGCAACACCCCGAAAATGTTCCATGGGTGGTCACTTCGAGTAGATAAATTTAATAATTCTTTCTTTTACTTAATAAGCATCTGCATTGTTCGTCGAGGCATATTGCCAGGAAAGTAGTTGTTTTCTGATATATGGTCGACCCACGTATAGGTATCATGCAGCGAAATTAGCTGATTTTTAAAAATCAGATTTATGTATTTTTTATATGATTTTTAATATTTAAATAAAATTCTTTTATTATTTCATAAAAATCACTTCTGTGAATATATTTATTTATATATTTGTTAAAACTTTCTTCAGCATTTATCAATAACTAAACTTTACATTTATAAAGAATTTTGGTAACCTCCCAAGAGGTCCTCACCAAGCAGTAAAACTATGAAACAACTTTTATTTTAGGATTGTACATTGTTAAAAAAAAAATTTATTTAAATTATTAATGGTTTGAAAATATTTAATATTACTTTGGAAATATATTTTAAATTTTAAGCAAAACTTTATTACCATAAATCAAAATTTAAAAAATGTGTTGTTCAAAATTAACACGAAATTGTTTTAATTATCAAGAATAGTATTAAAGTTTGACCATAATTAAATATTAAAAATGTGTTTGTATGATTTCCTAGTTTCTACATTTTTATTTTTTAAAAAATATGTCAAATCTAACAATGACAAATACAATCGGCATACAAATAAATTTTATTTTAAAACACTCTTGATATTTCACAATATTAAATAATTATATTAAATAATGCAACTATTATCGATATTTTTATGATATTTGTTGACAATCTTATTTAATTACAGACTTATTATCACACTGATCATGACCTTTCATTGCATCTAAATTCATTTGTTTTCTTAATTTTAATAAACAAATTCATATGTTTTTGTAAACCCAACCTTTGTGCATACGAGTATTTTTCAAAGAGATTAAAAATGTATCAGTGTAATATTAATTTTTTTAATGCAAAAGTTTGTCAAGTATTTAACAATTATTGCACAGAATATTGCAAAAACGGATTTTTTTTAAAAAAAATGCAGCTGTCGGTCGACCAAAAAAAAAACTTGTGGCACATTCAATTAAGCTTAATCAAATTTTCCATCGGAAGGAATAATGGCATCGGTATTCTTTCATCTACTCTCCATTCAGAACTATCCCAATTAATTTGCCTATCTCGCCTTTCCATTCCGAATTTTCTCTTTTTTCTTTCAGTTTCTTGTACACCCTTCTCACTGAAAATGCCTCGTCTTTTGTGAGAGAAGGCAATTAAAAAAATAGAAGGGTGCATCGTCGCAATAATGACCATGGGTTCTCTAAGCAAACTTTTCAAGGACTATAATCGTTGGCGTGGAAACCTCGTCAAATTATACACTATAAAAATCGTTGGACACGAATTTTTTATTCTAACCTAGTGACAGAATCTATTATTCTCACACAAAATCGTTGAAGAATGAAATTTATTCTTAATCAATTTTTGGGGACATTTAGTTTTCTAGTATTGGTACCCTTAAAAATGTCAAACCTCTTGTAACATTTTACAACGTTAAAAGTACACACAATATCAATGAAACATTTAAAAAGAGTACAATACTTACTCAAGACTTATCTTTCAGTAGGATTTACTACTTTTTTTTAAAACTAGTAAATTAAATTTACCTGTCAGTTGGTTAGTAACTAAATGTAACGATCACAAAAAAATGAGCCGTCGCGGGACGCCAAGCAGAAACTTCAAAACTATTTCCTGTACAAAATATAAATAAAAGAAAAACAATAACCTACAAACATTTAAAAAAAACGCATTGTTTTTGACAACACAATACAAGTTTTTGTAAACATTTTGTTTTTTTATTATAAACGATGACAGTGCAGTTTGTTAGGTTAACTCCTAATAAGCCTAGTTTTATTTTTTGGGTTTGCCGTCATAACATACTTGCTCCACCTAGAATATCAGCGAAAATCTTTGTTTTGTTTACTATCGAGTTTTCCATATAACTTTCTGCAACACTATTGGACTTCCAATCTCCATGTTGATTTATTTTTAAAAGGTTCGCTCCGGAACCTGCCAGTAAAGCGACTGAAGAATTGAATAAAATGTTTGTCAATTTTGACATTAAAGTTATGTATTGGATCAGCAACAGAGGTAACTTTGACAATCATTCCTATAAGGATATCACTTGATTTTCCAGATTTTTATTTTTAAAGTGTTTTTAGTTGTATTAATTTAGAAAAACCTTGTATGAAATATGTTACGAAAAGACTTTTTGTTTAACTCGTCATTTTGCGGAAACTGGTTACATAAATAGCTATTTAAGTTTAACCAAGCCGTTGATAGGTTTCACTCGAATAAACCTGGTACAGTTGCAAGAATGCATCTAAATTGCAGCTATTATTATTATTATTATTACTTTCTATTCGTGATAAAATCTAAGTTTAACGCGCCATTTTAAAGATTTGCATCTTAAACTTATCGTCATTTTCGCAATTACGTGTTCCCATTTTGGATTGCTCTTATTTCATCAGCAAAACTCAAATACAAAAATCTCAATGTGCATGACGATATTAAATTTCTACGCAAAGTTTATTTTACCAATAAAAGACCGGAATATACAGCACCGGAAATAAGCCGACACTGGATGAAAGTTGAAGAATATTTTCACTGGAATTCTAATTTTTTTTGGGCCTTTAATTTACAATTTTGAAATATGTAACGAATTTGAAAATACTCGTGGGAAGAGACCGTCTAACTTTACCCCCAAAAATGCTTTACAGATGATTAATTAAAATGTAAATGGACCATCGTTTTGGCGAAATTCGTTACAATTCTAACAATTTTTAAAAAAAAGAGGTCAAACTTAAGGTACCTGCACTGTAACTAAATTTTTAAATTCTTTAAGTATTATATAAATGGTGTTTGTTTGTTTAAAGGTTATGTTTAATTTAAGTCTTTAATCATGGAAATTATGTACAAGAAATAAACCAAAATCTTTTTTATTATAATTTATTCAAACATATATCTTTTTTTATTAATGATTGTTGTTACTTGTGAAATTTTCAAACTTGTTTTGATTTTTTGATTATATCTCCCAAACTATGCTTTTTAGCGAATATCTTAACTTTATATTTTTTAAATTAGATTAGATTTGCTACAATCTGAGTTTTGTAGGTCCAATAAATATCATCTGGTTGTTTAGTGTATGCGCTCATTGTGTGTCTGATTTTTTTTATTATTTCCATCCATTTTGTTTTTGATATATTTAGGCTAAGACCGTGATCTTCACTCACTTTCTGTATTCTTTCCATGACGCGCTGCAGTTCGTCTATGTCGTTGGCTAGTATGACTGTATTATCAGCATATCGCACATTGTTAATCCACTCTCCATTTATATGTATACCCTCTGTTGCCTCTTCCAACGCCTTTCCAAATACGTTTTCCGAGTATATATCGAAAAGGGGTGGAGACAGGATACAGCCCTGCCTTACTTCTTTTTTTATTTCTATGTTATCAAAATACCGGTTGTTCAGTTTTATCTTATCGGTATGCCCCCAATACATGTTTGCTATTATGCAGATATCTTTATTATCGATGCCGGTATTTTTGAGGATCTTTAGTAATACCTCGTGGTCTACGTTGTCAAAAGCTTTGGCAAGGTCGATAAAGCAAATATATACTTCTTTGTTGACATGTCTACATCGTTGGATGTAGAACGCTTAGTTTAGGATATATAATTATAAAACCAAAACGAGTGCGAAAATTTCACCGTTTTTTACACATTACTTGGATTAACAATTTTTTTATGTTAACCTTTTTTTTGTTCAAATTAACTCGGGTAATAATTAAATAGAGCAATTAACCTTTCTTTAGTCCTGCAGTATGTGAAAAAAAATGTTAAACAAATAGTAATTTTAAAAGTAGGTAAATTAGAGAAATGTTAATCAAAAGATAAACCGGAACTAAAGCGACTTAATTAATTCACCAGAACAAGCCTTTATTTAAAAAAACTTCGTTGAATTCCTTACTTACACAGGATAATTACATTCTTTTGTTGCAGGAAGCGTAATACTTTAAGTTGCAATGGTATTAAGTCTGCAAGATTATAAATAATGTACTGTTTAGTGGGAGTTTATTAGGTAAATTTTAAGTGTTACTATTAACCAACAATAAATTATTGATTGCCTATTTGGATTTTAAATTAAGTTCACTGCTTCAAGTTTGTACGCATAAAATTTTTCTTAATATTTGGTAGGTTAGGCTAGGTATCATGTGAATTAGAGCAACCTGAGATAAAACTAATGTTTTAGTTCATTGGAGGTCTCTTTGTCAGCTCTTTTGCACACAATTCGATAGCGAATACTTTATCATGAAAGTTTGTAGCACATCTATCATAACTAGTAGATATTTCAGACTTTGGTTTCCTGCCTAAAACAGTGGCCTCAACTCCATTTAGAGTTTTTGAGCTATCTGTGTAGTGGATTGGTCTGGAAAGTGGATTTCTCCACTCACCGACCCATCTTTCTATCGTTTGGTAAAGTGCTTTCCAATTCAAGACTGAAGACGCCGTCTATCAAATGACCTTAATACACGCCAATGTTGATGTAATTTTAGCAGTGTAGCAGAGAACCGTTGCCAGCCCTTTGATTCGAGTCTCTCGGATTCATTAAAGTGTCGTTAGTATTTCTAAGTTCGCCTTGCTGGAACTTTGATAAATGCGACATAAGAATACAGGCAAATTGAAGGATATGGGTGGAGCTTTTGATAATTATTTTTGAAAAGGAAAGGCACAAACCAAATGACCCACTTAATACATGATCCACGATAAGTTATCGGTAATTCGAGGGTACTAAGAGTTTAAGAACTCGATGCTCTTTTTGTTATCCTTAATAATAATAGATTTTTCCCGATTATATTCCAGATACATTGTGGAACAACCCAATGGAATAAATTCATTATTTTAATTATTGTACAGATCTTTTAAATAATGTATCACAAGCCCCTATTTTCCATTTTTGAGGATTAAAACGGTCATTCGCAGAGGATTAAATGTAGAGGGGAATTTTTTTTCGTGGTAGAATGTTATTTTTTAATCTTAAATTGACGTGGTACGGGATTTTTTATAAACATACACAATAATTAAAATGAATATTTTCCATTTATGTTGTAACCTTTAAACGTCTGATTGCAAAATAATGTTCAATTAGCTTGTTTCCAAGGTCAATAAAAACGTGACGGCTTCTTTAAACAAAATAAAAAAAAAGAACTTTTTGTTGCACAAAGTAAACTGTTACTTACGTTTAACACAACCTTTTTCTGTTTTTATTTAACGAGTTTTTCTGTCTTCTCCTACTTTTTAAGAGATCTTTTTGTTCCACAAACATTGTTGTCACTGTGAAATAACGACCACTTCGAATGTTTTGAAAAGAATCGCAAAATAAAAGATTAAAAATTATAGAATAGCGTTAACATAGAAAAATATATTTAACTGTTTTCTGGTTTGTTTCAACAAAAACGCCTAATTTGTTTTTTAATTTATTTAAAAGCATCTTCTGGACGTATATTTTTTGTAGAAGTGTCTGCTTTGTAAATATTGCCTAATTATGTAGAAAGGGGATAGTGAGACTGGTTGTAATAATAATTCCTTGTTTATTAGTAAGCTTAAGTTTGTTAATAAGTCTGTAGTGTCATTAGGACACTTACCTTTAACTTGTTATGTTAAATAAGTTTAATCTACATTATTTATTATTGCTAAACTGATAATAACTTTGTCTCGTCTAGCCTTGCTTTATCATCAAATAGTTGATGATACAATTCGATACTTCGTGTTCATGTGAGTCACTCATCTCACCTAAAGATGTACACCAACTCAAATATACAGATATGAAAAAATATTTGCGAAACATAGAAATTTCAATTTAAAACGCTCATTTTCTTTTTCAAGGAATTCATTATATAGTAAACTAGCGGACACGACAGACGTTATCTTGCGTTTTTTGGGAATATCACTATTAAACTCAGCGACGCGAAAAACTATAAATTAGACACTAATAAAGCCTTTTTAAAAGATTTTTATTTCATCCCTTTTCCGCTAACAACATTGGAGATATCACAATCAAACTCAGCGACCCAAAAAACCATGAATTTTACACTAATATAGGCGTTTTTAATAGTGTTTAATTTTATCCCCTATCCACCCCTTTTGTAGGGGTGCTAATAAAATTGGGAATGTTACCATAAAACTCAGCCACCACAAAATCAATGAATTTGAAACTAATATTGGCGTTTTTAACAGTTTTTATATTTCATCTCCTACCCACCCCTATCGTAAGGAATTTTTTTTTCACTAAAACCACCCCTGGTATGTATAAACCAATTGAAAATTTCATTCCAATCGGTCCAGCCGTTTGTGAGTTTTTGAAGGACATACATACAAACATTTTTTCATTTTTATGTATATAGATAACTAAATTCCATTTTTTTTTGACACTAACGAAGAAACCCTATCGTACCCTACCCACCCCTATCGTAGGGAATTTTTTTTTCACTAAAACCACCCCTGGTATGTATAAACCAATTGAAAATTTCATTCCAATCGGTCCAGCCGTTTGTGAGTTTTTGAAGGACATACATACAAACATTTTTTCATTTTTATGTATATAGATAACTAAATTCCATTTTTTTTTGACACTAACGAAGAAACTTAAAACTGACAGGTGTCAATTAAATTTAATTTATTGCCAATTTGAAATTGACCAATGCCAATTGGAAACGTATGTAGCTAATTTGATTTTAACTAATGTCATTTTGATTCTGATTGCTGCCAACATCCATATATACATACTCACAAACTTTCTCTTTTATAATAGTAGTAGGTCCTCACAATATCTTTATTAATTATAGCCTATGTGTTATTCTAATGTATAAGCTACATTCTTGTAAAGTTTCATTTAAATCCATTTGGTAGTTTGTGCGTGAAAGAGTAACAAACATCCATACATATTCACAAACTTTCGCGTTTATAATAGTAGTAGGACATTCGCGACAAACATTTAAGTAAATAATTACACGACTCCATTTGAACTGTCCTCACCTCATAGACATGTGTCTGCGACGCTAAAAATCAGTATAAAACTTTTAGCGGTGGTGTGCACGTCTGACCTATCAGGAAAGATATTACAACGCATCAATTTCTCTTCCAATTTTTACATTACATTACATTACAATCTTGCGGTTGGGCCATTGGTATCGGCACCTATGTCACCTAGATCTTTTGATCCTCTGTGACTACCGCTGTGTCTTCAGGGCATCAAAATTACAGTCCGCTGGTTTTGGCGAATCGCAGGATTTCTGTTGGTCCTGTCTCATTTAGATCGCTTGGATCATTATCATACGGCCATAGGTTTGATACTTGTACACCGCTAGCACCGGGCAGTGACACAGAATGTGTATGCTGCTCTCTTCCTCTTCTCAGCATAGTAGACAGTTTTTTTTCGGCCGCCAGCTTAAGTTTGAAGAGGTGCGCCTTTAGTGCGATGTGTCCTGTAAGCAGGCCAAGCGTGTTGCTTAGCCTACTCCGGTCCATCGTCCAGAGTGCGTCAGCCCTCTTCTGGAGAGGTTTTTTCATCAGCTGTCTTGATGTTCTGCAGCCAGTATTTTTATTCCACTGAGCAATATGTTCTTGTTCAAGGATTAATTTCAATAAATGTTTCGCTTCGGCAATTGTCAATCCGACCAACTGGCTTCTTGGTTCCACCAGGGTACCATTTCTTACCAGTTCATCGGCTACCTCGTTGCCATTTATCCCTGTATGTCCAGAAACCCATGTAAGAGTGACTTACCGTCGCTAACTCAGTGAAGGCTTGCATGCAGTCCCACATCACCATGATGTTTTAGTGCAACTCACGACGGCCCTAATGTTCGCGTGACTGTCAGTGAGAATAACAATCTCACTGTATGCTTTCCCTGTGGTTGCAGGATGCTTAAAACACAGGTGCCCCGTAGCGTTCCTGGTACCTTCCAATTTTAATATTGATAACAAATTTTAAAAATATTTCAACATGTACAAAATTAACAATTTTTTTGCATTTTCGTCTATTTTTAAATCGTTCTCTATATTAAATTCCGTCTTTGGTTACATTACATATTTATAATAAAAAGCAATTTATTTTTTCAAATTGTGATGAGCTATTTCTGTATGCTTATGTCCTGTAAAAACTGACTCTAATTAGAAGATTCATTTGATGTAAGTGCACGTGCTTTTTGGTGTAATGAACCCAAAATAGAATGCCATTTTGTTTTACTTTTTAATTTTGTTAACTTTTATCGTGTAATAAGTTTTTTAATACAATTTTTTAATTGCCAATTACATTATTTATGTCAAATAAAAGTCTAAGCAAATTAGGAGCACAAAATGTATACCTACAAATGTTTTCAATTACGTAATTCGTTTTTTTGATAAATATTCTTTAGAAAAATAAGTATCGAAAAATGATTTATTTTGCTTTCGTATCTTAATACAGGAATTAAATATCTGCCACCGATTTATTTGTGTGGTTCATTATAAACAAGTCAAGTAGTGAAGAGTTATTTTATACACCACCAGAAATGACTGATAAAACAAAATCTGCCAGAGAAAATTTAGTTCCAACGAAATCAAAATAAATTTATGAAAAATTAAGTAAAAAATTCATGGACTAGAAAATTACAAAAGATGTTTTTTTATCTTTTTTTGGATAATATGTTGCTAATTTATTTTGAAGAACTTTTAAATAAACTTAAATCTACTTGTGGACACATCATACCATATTGAAATTGATGGTAAATATAAGCTGTCAAACTGACATTTAAAAATACGCAAGATAACAATCGCGAAAATAAAGAATACAAAAACAAAAATCACCCTAGGCCATATTTTACGAAGTTCTATTCAAGAGGCGCACCCTCTGGCCAGTTTTTTTATGGGTTGTTTGGACTTACAAGAATATAGTCCTGAGTTTTAGCAAAAAAAAATTATTGAAAATTTAAAAATGAATATTTTTGAGATTATCTTTTTGAAACGCGTCCCATCAAAAAAAGTTTCCAGTGTTTATCATAATTTCCGCTGTAAAAAAGATCCCAAATAAAAGTGCTAACATTGTTAAATAAGCGGTTAATAGCAAATGAAAATGAAAATTTTACATTTCGTTTTTGCGACCGGGTGTTTATCAACGTATCGATTTAAAACTCGTACATTATGTACAGAGCCAAACCACAAGAGAATCGTGCAAGATTTATCGATCTGCGAGATATAGTTTAGCAACAATCTGCGATTATCGAAAAATCTTTGCCCTTAAATAGAATTTCCCGACGAAGGCCCACAGCGTGGAAAAAACCGAGAAGTGCGCGTGCGATAAAAGTAGGAATGGGTCTTTACTTCTGGAACGTTATTTTGAACACAAAAACATAATGCAAAAAACATGTTTAAATTTACATTAATTATAATGTCAAGTCGGACACTTTTTCGTGATAAAAATGGTCATAACTCGTAAAACAATCAGTGTAAGGTAGCAAAACCCTATATTGGGAAAATTCCCAAGAGTAGCTTCATCGAAATACGGAATAATATACAGAGTGTTTTGTTTAAAATAAGCAAGTTATAGTCAAGTTCCAATATAACCAAAAATAGTTGGAGGTTCTAAATATTTTAGATCAACTCGGCATATCCGAAAATCTTTCACCTCAAATTTTCAGATTTTAATTATGTTAAGTTTCTTTAAAACGTCTAATTAGAACTGCCAAAAAATCACCCTGTATCTATAGTATTTTATATTATGGACGCATTTTCTAATTTAGAACGAACAAATGAATAATATAAACTCTTTAGAGCAATAATATCGGTAAAGTCACGCGAGCATCAAATCAAATTTTATTGCTTTCGATAAAGTACATTACAGGTGTTATAAATTGTATCTAAAATAAGATCCCAGTTAGAGCATAATGAGCCTAGGCAAATTTTGCCTGTCTTGCTCTATGCTCGATCTGAGGACTTTATAAGTTCAACGTACATTTTGTATTTATCATGTTAAGTCTGTGAGTAGATTATAGATTTAAAATATATTTGTTGAAGTTTTCATAATTCGAAAAATACTTTTTGTAGAGGTTTTACAGTGTCAAGCAGATGGTGCAGGAAGGTAGGCAGATATAATTTTTTTTTTTTTTTTTAAGTAGATGTTGATTTCAATATATCGTAAAATGTCTTTGGGTTTTTTAATATTTTCAATATTATATTTTTTCTGGTTTAAAATTTTTCTTAGAGCGGTTGGGATGGCATTGAAAAATTTAGGTCCGAAGAAGAAATAAGATCTTTGTGTTAAGGTTTTTTTGAACAATTGTGTGTTGAGATTCATATTTGCATTTGATCTGGTTATTCTATTTTTTATTTGGTGGAAATTTTTATGATTTGTGTACATTTTTTTTGAACATTGGTGGGCGAAAAGTAGTTTGATATTCAATATTTTTGTTTCCTGGTAGATGATATCAGTAGAGTAACGTTTGTTTTTTTTCAAGATAATTTTTAGGATTGTGTTTTGTGTTGTTTGTAAGATATTAAGAGTGGTATTGAAAGCCCCGCCCCATATTGTGATGCAGTAGGATAAGATTGATTCAGCTAAAGAGGTGTATAACATCAGGAGGTTTTTAGTTGTCAAAATATCTCTCAGGGTATAGAAATTATGAATCAGGGCTCTTAGGCGTTTGTTGACATGCATTATGTGTTATGTGGCATCTTACAATAAGACTACGTTCGACTAGCTAAAGAGATAATATTTTCTTTATGGGGAATAAAAGAAAGCTGCCTATTGGAATTTTCCCCCAAATGTTACTACTTATGGTCTATCTAGCACAGTCTGGTCAATCATATAATTATATTTAAATAGATTACACTTAGCCGATTTTAAGTTTGACTTGTTATTTGAACACCATTCAGAAATTAGTTTGAAGTTACTTTGTGTTGCGGTATCTTGGCTCAAAGGACCAAATGATACGGCATCTTGGCTCGAAGAACCAAATGTTACGTATAGTGATATTTTATACAAAATTTAAAGAAGGAGAAACGTAAGTTGAATATGTACTTACCAAAATGCTTTTCTTCTGTCATTCCAATTGTCCTTCCTTGCGAATCATTTCGTACTTCTCGAATGAATAAATGCTTTATCCCTCTGATTCGTGAGAGCGCTATAGTAGTGCGTAGTTAAAATTGAATTAAAATTGAATTTGAATATATTATATTTGAGTGATTAATAAATAAAGCAAGTTTTATAAATAAAGCATTCGATAGAAAACAATAAAATTATAATAACAATAACAAACCTAAATAACACTTTATAGTAGGTGAGGATCACTATTTTTTGACATTTTTCTACAGAATATCTTCATATCATTGGCATATAACAAACAATACATCAGCATCCAATACATTTACGATATCAATAATAAATATATTGTCACGAGTCGACCTAAGGCTGGTCCTGGCCTGCATTCCGAACAACTGCCGCTGACGTAATCCCTTCGAGAAAAGTCTAGTCGATCTTGTATCGCGTATGTTCCAGAAAGCGACATCTCGACATCCTCAGAATCTTCCAGAATGGATAGCAGTATAAATAGAAGCAACAATGGAGAGAGCCGGCAGATTCAGTCAAGTAGATTCAGATTTAGTCAGGTAGATTCAGCGTAAAGATAAATTAATAGTGCCGTATAAATATAAATATTATTATCAATATAAATTAATTGTATTTTATATCGCGTGTAAAAATAAATAAGTTTAAAATATTAAAGGGAACATTTATTACAATATTAAATTGCAATAGACCCAGATTATAAATCTGATGTATACAACGAAAAAAAGTTCAAAAAATTTTAGCCAACAAAGTTGGAAAACTAATTGAGGGAGCTCTTGATAATTATTCGTCATTCCAGAAATTTTACAATTAAATTTCTCAAATTGTTTTGTTAATAATTTATAAATCTATAAAAAGAATTGATACTAATTATGTATTTTTATTTTTGTAAAAATGTTTGGAAATAACTAGTTTCGTTACATGATCGTTTTATAATATACTATTTTTTATCTTATGAAAGTACTTTTTTTTGTTTTGTAAATTAAAACAATTTCGTGTGTAATAAAAGAACCTTCTGACTTTCCTTGTTATTCGAGTCGAAATAACAAATTAACTGATGTAACATGGTCCTTCCACAGTTATAAACCAACTACAAAGAGCTTCGTTTGAAAATCTCCATTAATGAATACGATTCTCTCGTAAGCTTGTACGCGCGTTAATGAAACTCTGCAATAAAATGAACAAAATAGAATTCCTATGTTTTCGAGTTCATAAATAAGTCGTTTGTCGAGAAATGCGGAATATAATCTTGAGGTTATCGCGAAATATCGCCTAACTGACCTCAGTTCCAGACAAGTGTTCGTTAGTTCTACGTGGCATGCATGCCATTGCGTGTTTCGTTTTATTTATAGAAGTCAAAAGACTAACTTCGCTTTTTGCACAGAAACCTGAGATAAACTGCTAAGGAGTATTCGGTTTTCGGCGAATAAGTATATTTCTCCTACGAGGGATCGCAAAGAAACCATTTGTCTTTGTAAATAATAAAACAATCGTCAAACTACTCGTATATACATTTTGTCAGCCAATTTGCTTGCAGTTCTAAATCAAAAGTCCGTTTTGGGAATTTAGGATTCCATTTAGTACAGATAAAACAGAATATCAAACAATATATTGCTTTTAAAAGTACTTCTATTTATCTGAATAAAATATTGGCTTTCTGTTTAATATTTGCAGTTTTATCGTTGATATACAGATGTGGAAAACATTTGGGGAATATGGGGTTTACAACGCATTTGAACGATAAGCACTCTGGCCAGTTGACCAGCACAAAATGAAACAAAAAGTCTTCTTCTTTATTTAGATCTGTCGATCTGTTAATTGGATCGCCTTAGGATCTCTTGGGATGTCGATTGTCAGCTGTCCTTCCATCTCTTAATTGGTCCTCCTGGGGGTCTATCACATGTATTCGTGATGAATAATCAAGTTGCGAGAAATAATTTTCTGCAATCTCTCCTGAACATAAGTTCTGTGGTTCATTTTTGCCATATTGGCTTTAAAAATAAAATTATTATAATCCAGATATTTGGTAGTTTTACCTGTAAAGTTTTTCGAAAATACATACAGCCTAACATAAAATCTAGTCTTAGTGGTCGATCATAAAGTAGTACCGGATATTGTACCTTTTTGTTGACTTGTTCTAGTCGTGCAAGAATTTCGTTATCGTGAATTTATTATTTTACTTACTTTATAGAAAAAACAGAATGTTGTTTATTTAATGAAGTGTTTCATTACTATAATGGCAATATATTGATTACCCTTCCTATTACCTCTACCTATCAATGTCTGTCACATCTTAGTAACAATATTTTTGCGAACTTGTATAACTTGTTGTCTTTTATTGCAGTTCTTAACACTATTTCATTTAATTTCACCTTGTTAAAATAATTCATTTACTTCTAAAGGTTAATGCACCTTTTCGTTAACTTGGTCTAGTCGGGCAAGAATTTCGTTATCGTGGATTTATTATTTTACTTACTTTATAGAAAAAACAGAATGTTGTTTATTTTATGGAGTGTTTCATTACTATAATGGCAATATATTGATTACCCTTCCTATTACTTCTACCTATCAATGTCTGTCACATCTTAGTAACAATATTTTTGCAAACTTGTATAACTTTTTGTCTTTTATTGCAGTTCTTAACACTATTTCATTTAATTTCACCTTGTTAAAATAATTCATTTACTTCTAAAGGTTAATGCACCTTTTCGTTAACTTGGTCTAGTCGGGCAAGAATTTCGTTATCGTGGATTTATTATCTTACTTACTTTTAAGAAAAAACAGAATGTTGTTTATTTTATGCAGTGTTTCATTACTATAATGACAATATATTAATTTTCCTTCCTGTTACTTCTACTTATCATTGTCTGTCTACATCTGAGTAACGATATTTTTGCGAATTTGTATAACTTGTCTTTTATTGAATTTCTTGACACTATTTATATTTAATTTTACCTCATTAGAATAATTCATTTATTTCTAAAGATTAATTATTTATTTGTCTTAAAAAATGTAAGTAATTACTATTGTGGAATTTGTTAGGTCCATTAGTGTGCCAAAACTGCTAGCATTGTACAAAGCTTATATAACCCTTGTTAGGTCCTTGTATGTACAATGGGTAGATTTCCATTGGTATTTTCTCTTTTCGATTTGATGAACTGATTGTGGACTGTATAAACTAACTTTGATGTACATTAAGATTTCACTTTAAATAACACTAACACACGATATGTAAGTAACTTAAAATAATACCTTTTATATAAGTTAGTATTTTTTTAACTAAAATAAAAAACAAAGTTACGTTACTGATACGTTTAATATTGAAAACTCAAATGTCTAAATATAATTGATTGAATTTCTAAATATAAGTGATTGAATGTTTAAATATAACTGCTTGAATGTCTTTATAATATAACTGCCTTTTTCTCTTCGACACCGACTTAAATATCCTTTTCCCAGCCTTTTTGTAAACATTGATTGCGTATTAGATGCTAGACGTTATCTTTTGCTCACCATCAGTTTGATTGATTTTTAAACAACTGAATATGATTAATGGGACGGTTATTACAGAAACCCCTAAAGGACATCGTAAAGATCTCTATAAGTCGGATCGAATTTTACCAAATATTTAACTCTTACAAACAAATAGGTACTTTGGCTATAGTAAATCATACAAGTATACAAAAATTTTCTTCTTCTTCTTCCTTCTCTATTTTAGGCAAATTGCCTGTTCATTCTTCGCAGCATGTCTGTGACTTTAATCAATGGTAAGATTGTCGCTCCATCTTTTTCGTGATCTTCCTGTACTTCTTCTTTCCAGTGTTGATTTGTCCCGAGCTATCCTTACTATTCTCCCTCCATTAATTTTACTTATGTGCTCATCCCATTAGCGCTTTCTGCTCAAAACCCAGTCATCAATGTTCTCCACCTTGCATGTTCGCCTTATATTGATTAAACATCCAGCCACTCTTACTGCCTTTGTTGTTTGTTGTCTCACCTCTGTATCGATATTGCCATATCCCGATAGTTCTATACCGAGATATTTGAATTTCATTTCTTGTTGTATTATTTTGTCTTCGACGACAAGCTTGCATTTTATAGGTGTTTTTGATGTCAGGCTTTTTGTTTTTGAGGTAGAGAATACCATATTTAGATATTTTGCTGTGCAATTGAAGCGGTATAGCAGTCTTCGGAGGTCGTCTTCGTTTTCTGCAACTAGCACAGCATCATCGGCATAGCACATTTTTGACACACCTATTTTGTATCCATTAAGTCCACGCACTTTGCTTTATAATATACAAAAATGTATGCTTTAATACTATTTTTTTTATGTCTTTAATTGCGACGTTTTAATCTTAACGTTAACCATTTGCCTATTTTTAATGATAGATACATGTAAATTTCTGGCCGCGAAAAGCAGTATTGCCATAATAAGAACCGAACAACCCTGTTTGTAGTATTTGGGTCACTTTGCTTCCATCATCTCTTCGGCTGCTCCCTTTAGTGATCCATTTCGTCTTAGAGAAGTGATGTTTTTTTTTCTAATTTATAAATATCTACTAATATATGTGCTTTGATAAACTGTTTGCAAATAAATGTAACATTGTAGTTTCTTCATTATTTTATTATTATTAAAATACATTCAAATTGTACAATTTACATTACTACGACTATTATACAAATATTCCTTGATACGTTATATTACATAAAAATAAAACGAATAATACTTAACATGTTTACTATTTTCTCGATATTAAAGAAAACTGTTGTTTGCCCTTGGAAATTAAATAACGACGCATATCCCTAGCTCAACATAATACGAAATAATTCAGAATAAAACACTCCTTCATTTATTCCTAAAGAAACATAATACAATATATTATGCAGCGATTCTATATTTACAAGTACTACATGTTCAGTAGAAAAAATATAAGATATAAATAAAACTGCAAACCTAACTACGTAGTTTAAAAAAAAGAACTGTCTAAAGCAGATGAACGGATGCAATTAATATATTTTTTTGACTGCAGACATCAACATACGTTGGACGTTCCTAAAAGAATTAGAACAAAAAACGAAATGAAAATTTGGTCACAATATGAATTTAAAAAAATAGCGAATTAATTACTTTCACAACTATCACAAGCAACAAACAATTTTTACGAGGTGTACGTTATTTAGTTACATAAGTGTGATAATAAATCCATATACGAAAAACTACAATAATAACCTTTTTTTTTGGTATGTTTTGTTAAAAAATACTCTACCAAAGCATTTTATAATTAAAATTTGTTAAATTTATTTCTCACCAAATTAACTAATTTAAAGACCTTAGTCTTTCCTATAGATAGAGCAACAAAAACCCAATTCAAATATCTTAAATGATACATCACAGAACAACTAGACCAAGATAAAGAGATTAAGTGCAGAATTGAAACAGCTCGCACAACTTTTCTGAGAATGAAATCATTCTTTGGTAACAACAACTTAAACATAAAATTGTGTCAAAGAATGATCAAATGTTATATTTGGTGTGTTGTTATATGGAGCTGATATATAGGTACTAAAAGCTACTGCGATTAATCGCCTGGAAGCGTTCGAGAAATGGTTTCTATAGAAGAATGCTCCGAATACTTTGGACAGCTGTGCAAACCAGCAAAATAGTGTTAAGTAAAGCAAATGTCGTTCGTGAATTATTTAAAACCAGAAAGATAAGAAAGATATCGTACCTAGGGCATGGTCTTGGAGAAGACCGATACAAAATCCTTTACCTTACAAAGAAAGGTAAAATAGAGGGCCGCAAAGAAAATGGATGGGTGGTTAAAGAACATTTGCGATTGGACTGAAATACGCAGTGTTGGCAAAAAAAAAGGAATGGGGCACTGCATAACTTTATAAGCAGCCAGTACGTTCTGCTACCTACACTTATGTAAGGTAGTAAATGTTGGGTTTGGTAGAAAAAGCAAAAAAGTAAGATCAATGCTGCGGAGATAAGTAGTCTGAGAAGTATAGCCGGAGTGACTCGGTTAAAAAAAGTAAAGAATAGTGGGAGAAGGAAACGCTTTGATGTGAAGAAAATGTGATTGCAAAGATAGATAAAGAAATGCTAAGATGATATGGACACGTAGAAAGGAAAAGAAGATTATCGAAACATATTTATAAGGCGAGTGTGAATGGGCAAGTCGGTACAGGTCGACCTCGGAAAACATATCTCGATCAGATTGACATTGTTTTGAAAAATGACCAGGTCAAGAGTAACATCAACCGACGAGCATGCATGAGAGCACTGATCAAAGTAGGGGAAGCGAAAGATGTGTGCAAGAACCGTAGCAAGGAAGAAGAAGTAGTTTTCGCCTTCCGCTACGGGAAAAATGCGTGACTATGTATGTATGTATATATGTATGTATGAAACACACCTACTTTTGGTTTCTTTGCAATTGTTTTCAGTCGATATTTTTTTCTCGAAAAGTAACCACATAATTCCAGCTTTCTTATTTAATATTATTCTAGAAATCTTTTCGTTTGTAATTTTGTATAAATACCCAAAGTCTAAATTAGGATTCCAAAAATTTCTGCATTTGACATTAGCCTCAGAATTAGCAACAACATTTAATGAAGATTTAATATTCTCAGTTCTACCTTTCTCATGGAAATGCGAATGGGCAGTTTTGTTTTATGCCAAAAGGAATACATTACATAAATTATAGTATAAGTTAATTAAAAACAAGCACTAACGTTGTCTGAACAGAAGTAAGTAGGCAGCCTCAAACTTTTCGATGA
Organism: Agelastica alni; assembly: GCA_950111635.1. Classification (NCBI taxonomy): domain Eukaryota; kingdom Metazoa; phylum Arthropoda; class Insecta; order Coleoptera; family Chrysomelidae; genus Agelastica; species Agelastica alni. The sequence continues at coordinate 21,088,280 of OX467712.1, forward strand.
ATGCACATTGCGAATTGATATACTTTCGTGTTTAATAAAATTACCAAAAGTTATTCTTTTAAATAATTTAAAATAAAAATAAATACATTTATAATTATGTTTAGCTTATTCTAAATCCAAATAAAAAAATAAAGAAGAGTTAAATTAAAAATACTTGTGGGAAAGGTGGGCATACAAACATTTTTTATTTTTATATAAATATAGATTAAAAGTTATATTTCTTGAAACAAAAGTAGGCTTATGTTTAAAATGGCGCAGCATTTTAAAGTGAGAACGTAACGTTTTTTACAATTCTAGATACTCTTATAATATAACAATTTGTCAACGTTATATCGGATTCTGATTATTTATTAAGATAGTTTCGAATACTATTTACTGGATATTTTGGGTGGAAATGACTACGTATATCAAGAAGTATCAAAATTACTTACTTACCCGGTACGAAAGTCAGTTTTAGGAAAATGTCCCTAGGCGCTAAGAAGCGCTCGATTAAAGCTGTTTTTAATCCTAATTATCCAGTAAAGTTTGTTTATTGTAGCAAGTACCGCTTATTATTAGGCCTATTAAACCTGGATCGTTGACTAAGTAATAGTCTTCTGGATAACGCTCGAAGCAGTATTAAGTAGTTTTAAAACTTTAAATATAAGAACAGCGTCATGAATTTGTTGAAAGGTGCCATTTATTGGGTTCTATTTTTATTTACGTGTGTTTATCTTTCCGAAGTTTAAAAAATAATAAATCAAATTATATATACATATAATAATCGCAATATATTGAGTTCTTTAAAATGCATATTTAAATAAATTAAATTTAGCTATTAGTCCAGTCAAAAAGACTGTGAAATCGGGTTTTTGGCAGATATGGCTGAAACTATATGGAAATAATCAGAAAAATGCGTACAAAACTGTGGGTAAAGTAAAAAAGTTCTCAACTCCCGGAAAGAGGGTAAAAAAAATTAAAAACTACCCCGAAATACGATTTTTGAGTGAAAAGTTTTAAATAAAAGTTGTAGAGAATAAAATTTTAGGGCTCCTTTTTTTTTAACCATTTTTGCCCTAAAACGCACCCTTTCGCCTCTACGATGGTTCAGAGTAATAAAAAAAATTTAATAAAAAATATAAAAGTTGGAATTTTTTTTTATTTTCTTAACAAACCACAATCGTAAAAGTAATTTTATTTTCAACCCTTCTAAAGTCAATGGGTGAAAACGAATTTTGCTCGATATTTCAGTTAAAACGGGTTATTTAAAAAAAAATCCTATGAATTTTTAATTTTTTTTTTATATCATTGGCGTAAGGAAGGCATTTAACGATCAAATTATTCATTTTCGATCCCTACGCATTCTTTTTCAAATCTTTGAACAATCGTGTATAAGATAAACAGCCATGGCTAAGCCACACTACCCTGTCTCACACTTTTTTTTATGTTAAACCAGTCCGTGTAAGCTTCGTCTATATTTTATAGTTGACTTATTTTAATTACTAAGTACGAATATACTGTATTTTACACTAAAGATCTTACGTAACAAAAATAATTAATAATTATTTAAAAAAGGAAAAAAAAAGAATGATAAACATTTTCAAATATTTTTTTGAAATTGGTCTATTTCATGGCAATTTTATTATTTTTAATGATGAAATTGTTTGTTTTTGGTTTAAAAGTACAAAATAACCTTTTTTGACATATATTTTATAAACTTTTACTTTTTTTAAATGTAATGATGTATTTTTTTTGAAAATTACGTAAGAAACAAGCAATTAATAATTAAAAAAAATTATATTGCAATTAAATTTTTTAAAAAATAAAATTTTTTTCGAATTAAGTATACTTTATAATATATAATAAATTGATTATGATTTATGGTTTTTATAGGTGGTTTTTAAGTCCTATTAAAAAGTATAATAATAATAAGAGAAAAAAACCACAATAAAAAACTATAAATCATAATAACTATTAGATATTATATTAAATTTTGAATTCAATAAATCAATAAGTTAATTTTTTGTTATGGTATTAAAATATTTTTGATGTGTAACATCTTTGCTCTTGCTTTGCAATTTGTGGGAGTGATTTCGTGAAATGGGACCGAAGTGTGTAAGATTAACAGTCGCCGCGCGCTATTCACACTCAGTCAGATAGCCGTCCACCAATTTTCCGACAGGTCAGTACTGTCAGTCATCAGCTGTGCACTTAAGTTACAGTTTTTTTTATAAAGTTTGCTGTTCTATGCTTAAACTATATAAATAAATATTTACTGTTGATAATAAGTCTCAATAAAGTACAGATCATTGATAAAAGATTCAAGTAAGTAATAATAAATAATTATTCGAATAAAATATTTCAGTATTTAGCTTTTTTCAACTTTGAGGTTGATTTCTGTCACTGTCAGTGTCAATTAAATAAAATACATTTTTTATTGTAAAGAATTATTGTTTGAAAAATTATTTCATATAATAACTGACCCATTTTTTTCAGAATATAATTTTAAAATTGCTTATTACTAAGGTAAGATGTCAAATGTTACACATCATATGCGACTACTGTAAGGCTTGTTGGTTTTTTAAATTGCTTGTTTTTTTATGTAATCTCTGAAATAAAAATTATCGTATCATTTCAAAAATGGTGTTTTTATATCTTATAATTAAAAAATTAGCAGTTGATCCAGTTATCTTTTTTGTAAATAATAAATCAGCCGTGACAATCTGAAAAATAAAACTTTTAAAAAAGGATAATTTTTTTATGTTTTATAGCCGAAAATATGATTGACCTCACTTCCAAATAATTACCAAATATTTTTATTTTTCCAAAGTAGGTATAGCCAAGTAAAATAACTAATTGAAAATCAACGTAAACTAATACTCCAAATAAAAAAAAGACCATAAATACAAAACATAAACAAAATAGGTAATAAAACCACATTTCTAATAGCCAAAATTAAAGTCAGATTTGTAGTACATTTACAAGCTCATAAATCAAATGACATTTCTATACACAGCAGTTTTATTTAACTTTCTTGAACATATTTAAAATTCTTTGACACCCAATAAATAAGAAACTTGTTTACATTCCTAAAAGCTTATTCGAAGTAACGTGACAAGAAAATGAGCTGAATAGCATTGGAAAATTTTCAAATCTAAACGGTTTTGTGTAGACACAAGTATCGCTATTAATTTTTTACGTACGTACATTTTAAATAATTTGGTAATTAAAGTTAAAGTATTAAACCCAACAAAATCCTAAATGTTAAATCCATCACAAGATCGTATTTTCTTTAAACTTAAGCTTCACCAATCCACTAATCTTTCCTAGTCACGCATTCTTTGTCTGAATAAACTTTAAAGTTATTTGTGGTTGGTATTCGTATATCTTTCTCTCTCAGCGATTGTAAAGTCATTGCTACTCAAATATTATTGGTTTTATTTAAAAAAAAATTTATTTATCATTATAACGAGTGTTTTAAGATTAAGCAACCAACTTCCAGATTAAGTATCACCTCTTTTAACTGTTTCCTCTTCAATATCTGAGTAAAATGGTATCAAATTTAATGTCTTAGGATTCTAAAGGTTTTTTTTTTATTATTTTACAAAGTACGAGATTAGCAATAAGTGCAAATTTCATAAAATCTATTTATAAGATTACAGAGGTATTTATAATTAATCTGCTACTAATTTTTTGCTTAACCAAAAGTATGTTATCAACGCTCTCGCTCTACAGGTGGACTTCATATATACAGAATTTTTAAAAGCCTTCGATAAAGTCAACCACAGTTTATTAATAACAAAATTTGAATATATGGGATTTGAAGGAAACATTTTAGAATGGAACAAATCATATCTTAGTGGTAGAGTCCAATAGGTAAAATCTGGTAGTTCAGTTGTTCAGTATCGCATTCAATTTTAAGTTTCTTTGGGTTTACCACAGGGATTTCATACGAGACCGCTATTATTCAATATATTTGCACTTTCCAATGTTATAACCAACATTTTCATCATCCCACTGCCTGGGCTCCAATTCCAGGAAGATTGTCACTAGCATTTTCTGGATTGTCCAATGCTTCGTCACTTGTTATTTTCACCATTCTTTCTGATGACATTCAACTGATATTTTTTTTATTCCATCTTTCTATGTATCCAGTAGCACTGGTTACCAATAGTTTCTTTCTACTAATTACCAATCATTTAAAGATGTTCAGTTCAATTCATGTTTGATGCTAAGGGCTTATATTTTGACCTTAATAACCTTTCTAGGTGGTTTAATGTTAATTTACCAAAACTGAATGTTAAAAAATAACTTTTTTAAGGATAAACGGGGCTATTAATTATATTTACCAGATTACCAAAACATATTTATCAGAGACCAACAATTTCAAAGATTTAGGTGTTGTAGAGAACTAACTGTTTATCGATGCTGTCAAGATGATTTATAGTGCACAGGTGAGGATGGTGAGGTCTTTACTTGAATAGAACTATGGCTTTAATTTGGGAAATAAATCAAGATGAATAAAAGTATTTACAATTTGAATTTTAATAATTTTAATAACACCTAAAAGACTGGAAATCGATATGGTATTCCTTCATAAAGTTATCGGGGGCAGTATTGATTTTCCTGAAATTGTTGAGCTCTTTTACTTTTTGTAAATGTTTAAAGAAGTAGTGACATCTTAACGATTCCTTTTTGAAAAACAAGTTATGGCCAGAACGAAACAAATGCACACAAATTCATTTACTATATAACCTCCAAGTCACCCCAAGGATTTGTTTTATCAATCCTTCTAGTCTTTAAATGTTGCAAAGAATTTTTGCGATTTGGGTGACACATAATTTTTTTCAGACACAACACTCCGAATCACGAGTAGAATTTTTTTTGAATAGTGAGTTAAGTTTCTCAAAAAACCTGCCGTGACCACTTGCTGAAATTTATTCTTATTTCCGCTCATATAAATAAAGAAGATGTGGAGATTGGGGTTTTGAAAATTGGAATTTTCCGTCTTTCCGACAAAATTTCGCAAAGGTGGGATAAATGTCACAGAAAACTGGAAGAATTATTATAAATTATGCCTAATTTTATTTCTGTAATTAATTTAAATTCTTTTCAATGTACATTGATTATTAAAAAACAAAAAAAAAAAATTTACAATGTATAATTTTAAAAAGTTTCCTAAATGATTTAAAATACATCTATTAGCAGGTTTACGCCACTTCAAACCGATAATTAGATTTGTTGTATTATTTTTCCCGTATTCTGGGACTTCAAACGTTAAAAGTAGAAAAGTTTTAGATTTCAGCAAATAAATTTGATTTTTGAACACTGCGCGCTCGCTTATCGTGTCAAAAAATTAATAAGATTTTTTTTTATTATTTTTACCGTAATCTGGGATCCCGAAGGTTAAATTTGGACAAGTTTCAGAATATTTGTCCACCTAAATCGGTCATATTTTCCATTGTGCGTCTATTTTTTGTTATTAAATGTTTTGACTTGCTCTTAATACCAATTCAGATAATAAAATTGGATCATTTCCTCGCCGAATGAAAATATAAAAGTTGTTCGATTTTTTGCACCCGAGTGTATTAAAGATTTTTTTTAAACCAGCAATTTCTGTAAGTGCACAAACAATTTTCGTTTTATTTTTCTACGTCAGTGAATATTATGAAAGTGTTTCTACCGTAACCCGAAGAATATAATACCAACTACTTCCACCCAAATGATAATAAAAGAATCTTTAATGTTATAATTAATTTGCTAATGGAAATAAATAATAAATGGAATAAGATGAAACAACGCTGGTATGCGGAGTCGTAAACTTCGGAAAAGAAGTCTTCACTTTGTTAGCAACATATGTATTGTAATATTCTCACATGCAGTTTAATTCTAAAATAAGGGATTTTGGCTTGCAACATACCAAACGTGGTCTTTGTGTACGTAAACATAATAATATTACCCATTATACGGCTTGAAAGATGCCGACCAAATTGTAAAGAATAATATTCGGCGTGTCTGTTTTGAGAATTGATGTTTATGGTTTTACCGGTATGTTCGTATTTATGATTCGAGATCGATTGTGCTCGGAAGAAAACTTTATTACGATGTCTAGCTAACTAGTAACAAATAGACTCATAACGAAATGCTGTGTAAACGTAAATAATGTTGGGTTTAAAAGCTTCTTGTTGTTTTAAATTGAATGTAAACATCGTTGAAACCAGAACCGAATGTTAAATCATTAACAAACGTAATATTTATTCGTTTGGGTGATTGTTTGTATAGAAGAAATACTGTAATCTCCATCGTTCTCCTAAGCCGTTAAAATTCGTCTAAAAGGTTAAATTTACGCACATTGTAACGTCGCGTAGACCTTTTTCTTGTAATACTTACTTTAATAGTACCTTCTATTACGAGCTACGAAGACCACACTAACTTTTGACTTTTTAAAAAGAGTTAAAATAGGCTAGATACACAGTACGATATAATTTTACCATTTATAAGTCGACCTCGGCGAACATATCTCGATCAGATCGACATTGTTTTGAAGAAAGACCAGGTCAAGAGTACCAGAAACCTACGAGCATGTATGAGAGCACTGATGCTCCTCTTCAGATGACGCTAATATGACTTGATCATCGGCGTAAAGAAGGCATTTGACGATCAAGTCAATCATTTTCAATCCATACGCACTCTCTTTCAAATCTTTTAAACAATCGTCTATGTATAAGTTAAACAGCTATGGCAAAGCCACCCATTCCTGTCTCACACCTTTTTGATGTTAAACCAATCCGTGCAAGCTTCGTTCATCCTGACACAAGCAGTGGAGTCCTCGTAAAGTGATTTCGGTGCTCGTATTAAACTACACCCCATACATAGACAATGTCGACCACAATTTACAATTTATAGGCCTTTTTCAAGTCTATAAAAGCGTACAATACTAAAAATAAAATTAAAATAACACCAAACGTAAAACCAGACGTGTTGCAGTAAACGAGAAAACTTGCTACAACTGGTTTAACCGCTAAACATTCTTTAGAAATGCAATATCGTATAGTTAGATTAAGTCGAATTTTCCTTCAAAAATATTCTGGATTAAACTGTGCTTTTACTTGAGCTAAACAAGGTAAAATCTGTTAATAAAACATCAACTTAAACCTTATATATACCGTTTTTAAACCAAACTCGATTTTAAAACAATAGGAAAGCTTAGAAACAAGCAAAGATTGTATAGAAAGTTTTATGAGTTTTTATGGAGTATTGATCTAGTGCCAATATGACAAAGTTTTATTACTTTCTCAAAGTTTGACATAAACTTTAATCGCGTTGTGTGTTGCGGATTGAAGAGAAAAAGTTAAAATAAATTTTTGTTTATTCTCTGGAGCAACATAATAACGAAAATAAATGGTTTGGATCCCAAAAGCAATATTTGTGCGCTTTAAGTGAATAATAAAAGTATAATTGAAAAATAAGTTTATGTATGAACATTTTATGGCTTATTTCATTAGGAGAAAAATTATTTTTTAATTTTTCCAATTATCTTGAAGTACAGTTTTACAAAAGTGTGAAAATTTTACTTATTAAATATTAAACACATCTGCTTTTACTTCCAAAAAAAATGTATGCAGACCTAAATTAACTGCATTAACCATAATAAAATAATTTGTTTTTTGCTTGTTTCAGATTTAGAGCGAGAATCTCTAGATATGTTCGACTTAATGAAATATCAACTTGCAGAAACATACAAGAACTTCATTTTTAACTGGTAAGTTATCATGTGCTTTTTGGTTTATTTTATTATTTTAATAATATGTTAAAAGGGGTTGAGTCAAAATTCCAAATTATCTAAATGGTTAAGATTTTAAAGAAACGGTAGTAGCTAATCTCAGTGATATATCATGTCTGAAATTTTAAACATTAGGGGTCGTCCATTAACGAGCCTTTTTCCTTAAGTACGAAAAATTCCTCACTAGCAGCGCTAGTGGTACAGTAGGAACAAAAATTACCTAATCCCCATTTGCATACATGTAAAAGTACCTTTTAGAAAAATGTTTTTGACGGAAGACGACGTTCCCGGAGAAAAATTAAAATTGGCAAATGTTAAGGACAATAATGTAGCTACATTAAAACGTTGGCTTGTCGTTATTTGAATTTTTCAGGCAGAAAATATGAATTAATTGACAGATTAAGTAAACAGAGTCTAATTATTATGTAGCGGTACTTTATAACTCTGATAACAGATGTTCAAAGTAATAATAAATTTCAAATTTATTTCAGACTGAAATATGAGTAGAGTAATTAAGATAAATTTAATTAAATATTACAAATTGAAATGTTTTAGTAACAAACAGGGGTTATATTTTTTTATGTTTATTTATTATTTATGTTTATTTACCGAAAAATCATTCAACAATTGTTTACTTTTTAATAAGATCTACAATAACATAAGTAATTACTTGAGTAAAATAAATGTTTACTCCAAAATTGACAACTAAGTACTTACTTAACCTTACTAATTGTTGCAGAAACTAGATCCGGATTTTTCTCAGTTGGACCTTTACCACCAATAAAATGTTTTGAACACACATATGTATATTTATTAATTTTTTCTTTTGTTAAATCCACTCTCCTCGATGCGTGTACCCATTTATTACACATAACCTCATTAATGTGAGATTTTATAAATGGTATAAAAAACACGTTTTCTTTTGGATATCGATGATCCGAAGTGCAATTTGAAAAACTACAATGTTTTGTCGTCATTGTAGTTATAAAATTTTATTTATTTGATTAGTAATTTTAAATCACTTACTTATATCACTTAATTTACACTGTCTTAAATTTTAAATTTAGTATTTGTCCCTACTACAAGTGCTGCCTCTCGTGACAGTTTTCCTCACTATTCTCAGAAAAAAGGCTAATTACGTGATGCTTTTAGCAACTTTTTAACCCCTTCTTCCCCCTGGTGACATGTGATGAGGTTTTAGACTAACCCCTCTCCCACCCAAAATCAGGTGTATTTTTTTGGTACAAGTAACCAAAATTAAAATTTAACTCTTTGAAGGCTACTTTATTACAAAGATACGTCTCAAACTTTAAACCACCATAAATTTTTCAAAGAAAACTTTTTAAATCACTGTAAATGTACATGCAGTTGTCGAAATTTTCAATCAGGCGATCGGTGCTGACAAATAATTGACTGTTGTATCGTTTCCGAGGTTCCGAAAATTTGTTTATCCTTTGTACAGGGTCAGTATGCCTTCACAGTATACCTACTTACCCATTTCACCCTAATAATATTTTCATCGATCGCTTCGAATTTAGTTATTTTACGTTGATGATTTTTATGTATCATAACGGAGACTCCTCTCTTCGCTCTTTGATGTTTTGGACCTCCAGTTAATATGTGTTAAATATGGTTTCTGTGCCAGTGCCTTTTTTCTTTGTCTCAGTTAATACCATCATATCTTTATCTAAGTCAAGCAACTCTTGGGTGATTTCTTCCGTTTTTCTTTAATTTCTTGTACATTTCAAGTTCCTTCCTCCTTTTTATACAATCCACAATTAAGAATGGCTAGCCCCAAATTGTGCATGTGGCAATCAAGGGTAAGATATATATCATATGAACCTGAAAATATTAATGATGTCAACATACGAGTAAAAGAGAGACATCCGCGCCCGAAACAAATATATCATTTGCCTGTAGAAGCTCAAAAAATGTATTGTGTACGGCTACTATAACAACGAAAGGATTTATTTTAAGAAAAAGTAACTAAGATAAGTTTGTTTATTTTTCACACAACACAAAATGAAATTAAATAAAAAACGTTATATAATTGTTGATAGACCCTTATTATTTTTAGTATCTGGAAATGTAATTCATTGCTCATTTTTCGTTATCAGGTCTTTTTATTCAATTCTCATTTTGCTCACAATCAGACCCATTTTTTGTCTGCACTCCAAATAAAATTCCCTCTTGAAAAGTGTCTTTTTTACTTAATACAATACTCCTAATATTCCCTAGTCCCTTATCGGGTTTTATTCAGGAAAATAAATTAATTTAAAGAATTCTACTTAAAGCTTCAACTGCCAAAAGCAACTAACTCCCCATCTGACAGGCTTCGTCCGCGTTATCTGTTTTGTACGAACCGGTATTTTCGGTGTTTCGCTCAAATGCCCACTCTTCCCGAATCCATTTCCTTTGTCAACACCAAATATTTACATTAAGTCGGATGTTTTTCCTCCTCGAAATACAGTAGCCACAAAGAATTTCAATGACTTCTTTGATTCCCAACTGTTAATTTGATTCCTTCCAATCTTTTGGAAAAATATGATATACACATTTGGAATCTATAAGCGATCTATCCAATTTTTGTTAACTGCTCACATAAACGTTCCTTTTATTGAATGCTTTTATTTTATACTCGTGTTGTACATTTTACTCAAACACACTGGTCGGTGGTTCAGTGCCTTTTTCGTGCTTTTTTACCATGTCCTTTTAGTTATGACATTTTTTTTTGATGCACACCTTTATCTTCTCCAATACTTGGTCTCGTGTTAAAAAAATAGGTTATTTTATGAACCCTTTTTTAAAACATTTAAATAAAATTGCATAAAGTTCTCATTCTGTTTAAAGCTATTTTGGACAATTAATGTTGTTGATCTGATGAAAAAATATATAAAAAAATATTCATTTATTTTGAGAATAAAACCCTCTCTTGTTTTGGTAAAAACTGTTTTGCTAATGTGCAATTGATGGCAATTAATCTAAAAAAAAATTTTATAGCTATTTTTAAAATAGATTAGGTATCACATCAGTGCATCGGTCTATGGATCTTTAATGCCCGGAAGGTAAAGTAATTTTCGATGCTAATGGATAGGTTACTTTAAAATTAATGAACTTACTTTTTTTAATTAATTCAACTATGAATCAGTGTTGTTTAACTTGTTTCGGTGCAAGATCTCGTTTAAATTTTACTAATTAGCTTCTCCGTAATCCAAAAAATTAATATTCTCTATTGTATTTACATTAAATGGTATAAAATACGACTAAAAAGGAATTTTGCAAAAAACCCTTGAGCGATGTTTCTTTTCTTTATTTTCTAATTGTCCAAATTGCACTGTTTCCAATATTTTTTATATATATTGTGTTTTGTGTCTATGTTATTATTTGGGCATAAAAAAATAAAAAATACACAAAAATAAACATAACCAAAATTTTTTTTAATAAATTTACTCCTGTTGCTCGTTGCTGGTTTATTTCTCTAGATCTTTGATTCTCTGTGACTAACGTGTCTTCAGGGCATTAGAATTCCAGTCCGCTGGTTTTGGCAAACCGCAGGATTTCTGTTAGCCCTGTCTTATTTAGATTACTTGGATCCATTTTCATGCGGACCCAGGTTTGATACCTGTACACCGCTAGTATCGGGCAGCAACACAGAATGTATTTGTTGCTTTCTTCCTCTTTGCCGCATTGTCAGCAGTTTTTCTTAGCCGCCAGCTTAAGTTTGAATAGGTGCGCCTTTAGTGCGATGAGTCCTGTGAGCAGGCCAAGCGTGCTGCTTAGCCTACTCCGGTCCATCGTCCAGAGTGCGTCAGCACTCTTCTAGAGAGGTTTTTTCATCAGCTGTCTTGATGTTCTGCAGCCAGTATTTGCATTTCAGTGAGCAATATGTTCTTGCTCAAGGAGTAGTTTCAATTTATGTTTCGCTTCGGCAATTGGCAATCCTACCAACTGGCTTCTTGGTTTCACCAGGGTCCCATTTCGTGCCAGTTCATTGGCTACCTCGTTGCCATTTATCCTTGTGGTCCTAGGAACCCATGTAAGAGTGAGCTTATTTGCGGTCGCTAACTCAGTGAGGGCCTGCATGCAGTCCCACATCACCGATGATGTTGTAGTGCAACTCACGAGGGCCCCAATGGACGCGTGACTGTCAGTGAGAATATCAATATCACTGTTGTTCACTCTGTTTTCTGTCAGGTGCGTGGCACACCTCAGTATGGCATAGAACTCGGCCTGGAAGACCGAGGCATATTTCCCCAGGGGTATGCTTTCCCTGTGGTTACAAGATGCTTCAAAAATACCTGCCCCGTAGCGTCCCTGGTACCCTGATCCGTTAGGTACCATCGTTTCCCTCATAGGCTGGTCAATGGTGTTTTCCTCAAACAGTCTTCTCTGGTTGGTATTTTTGTTCTAGGGACAATTATCAATCGGAGTTTTTATTCGAATAAAAAATCTTTTATGTTCTTTTAATGTATTATTGGTACAGTTAAAGAAAAAGTTTTTAAAATACAGTTTTGCATTTATGTCTTGGTGCAATGAAATATACACCAATTGCCCCACTGCAAAGTGAAGCTCTTGAACCTCTGGAGTATCGAATTAATTATCTTGGTTCTTACCAAAACATACACAATACTCTGATCTCTTTTACAATATGTGCCTCCTACATACTGTAGATCTCACTAATAAATACTGAAGATTGAAGAATTCTACCTTATATATATATATATATATATATATATATATATATATATATATATATATATATATATATTTATATGAAAAAAGTTTGGCGGAATAAAGAAATTTCAATGCAAAATCTTAAAATGCACGACAACCAGTCGACCATCACAAAATATAATTGATAAATATTCGCGACAAACTTTCAAGTAATTAATTATACGACTTTAATTTGATCTGTCCCCACCTTGTCGACATTTTCTATGTCGCTATAAATCAATGAAATCTACAAGTATAAAACTTTTAGCGCCGGTATGCACATCAGACCTATCAGGAAAGAGACTACGACTCAAACAATTTCGCTTCTAAAAATGTGTTCTTTTCGGTTTTTCCTTTTGAAGGTATTTATTTCATTGGATATATGAAGTTCGTAAGTAATAACAATTACGAAAATATACCTAACTTGTGTCTAGCTGAATGACAAAATGTCAAAGTCAAAAAGGTGTATTTAAAAATAATAAAAAATGAGACATTCTTCATTAGTAAGACGAATTATATGAGATTGGTAATTTTTTCATTTAAAATGCATTGGCTGTTTTGACTGTGACCCTAAAAAAATATATCCATAGTTAGGATAAATGCTTCGTAATCTTGACAAATATTAAAATTTCAGGTTCAAAAAATTTCATCTGGGACGACTCTGACTGTAAATTTGGCAGAACTTAATGTAATAATAAAAGGGTCTAATGGAAAACAGCTGATCCTTGAAATTTTAAAAAATATTTTGATCCCTTTTAGAGGTAGCAAATTTATAAAAAATTGGTAGGTAATTCTTTCGGAAAGTAACCGCAAGTTAATTGGTAAAGAAAAATCGTCTCTTTCAGTAAAAATATGAAATTCATACAAAATTATCAAATATTTCATGCAGGTTTACAACATTTGGCACGCATAATTTTAAATTTTGCTAAGAATCTTTAAAAGATGTCATTATTAACACACAAAAATTGGCATATCGATCTGTTTTATGCAAATTAAAATTACTTCAAGGAAGGCTTGTGTGAGCTGTAAAAGACTTACTGTGCCAAGTTTTCACAACTTTTAGGTAACAAGTGAAACAAAGCGTTTAGCTCTAAAAGGTGATTCACATGGCCGAGTATTTTCTTTAGTCTTTGCTTAAAATAATCCTACGCTTATGTATGGAAGTGAATGTTGGGTTTGGCAAAAGAATCATGAAAATAGGATTAAAGCTGCGGAGACGAGTAGTCTGAGAAGTATAGCCGGAGTGACTCGGTTGGATAAAGTAAAAAATAGTGAGATAAGAGAACGTTACAAAGATATATAAAGGAATGCTTAGAAAGCATGGATGAAGGAAGATTGACGAAACAAATT